>CM068369.1:61316702-61640504 GCA_034769895.1 Magicicada septendecula | reverse complement strand
AAACATATATGTTTATAACCTAAAAAATTTAACCTTACTTGCGCACGTGTTACGTACTTTAGCACTATTACCTCAGGTAGTTATTTCACATTCAGGTAGGTATACTCCACATAAAATTATGTTTTATGTCGAGTCCATGTTCGGCACACGCCATTTGTAACTAATGGTTTTATTGTTTAATTGTTACAATAATATTGTGTGTACTAAGAGATTACGTTCACTTTGGAAACCGGACGCCATGTTGTCAGATTGGGCAACTTCATACAAATTTACTCTTCGGGCCAAGATTCGGGTAACACGAACCCGATTTGTGAAATATACTACCTGAAATAACTGTACACGAGATAAACATATAAGTTACTTTTATTTTTAAACTTGAATATCAATACATATTGAAAAAATGACTCGACCCCACATATTACGCCACGGACGTTTGCAAAACAATTTTACCCTCCAAAATACACATATGATACATAACTTATGCAATTATGTTACATTATATAATAGATTATTTAATATATTTCAAATGTTATATTTAATATATAAAAGATTATTGAACATATTTTAATACTTCGCACAACCCAGCACTTAGAGAAATTAAAACACTCTCTCTCTCTCACACTCTGGTACAATTGCTTTCTTTAATGAGCTCATTTTTTTTGCAATTTTAAAGACTTAGTTTCATTTTTAAAAGTGTGTGACTTTCGCCTTGGTCATTATTTTAAATTATGTGAAAAGTAGAAAAGATGTTGGAACGTTCTCACCAAATTGTTGGATAAGCCTCACCGCACTTCTAGGGTCGTATTCTTCGTGCACAATCTGTATTTTTTACTTCGTTCTAATAGCCCACACCGTCGTGTCTGCCAACGAAAACGCCTCGGACAGATTCTATACGCACTACGTGATTAACGATCCATCGGCCGGTGACGCCTATCCAAGTACTTTACCGCCCCAACATTTTAAATGGTTTATTCAGTTAATAAACCACTTTTAGTGGTGAAAAATTAAACTTCACACTGGGTGAACGGTTTTGCCGGTCGGCTGCGTCCACACGTTTTGATGAAATGACAGATCCTTTGTCCCGTATTACGTAGGTGGGGCGCAAACTACGTCATCAGGCTATTGTTTGTCTGTTTACAGCATCGCCTTGTTTACGGAAACACATTCCTTGTCGCTGGCGTCATCAGGGATGGCACTTTATCTCAATATATGACATACGGTTTTTTGCTGGGCTTCACGTTTTTTGCTATGAAACAGTTAGAATCCTGGCAAATATTTATATAGTTCACTCACTGTAGATTTACAAAGATTATTAAAGGTTTATTTAATTTTGACCAAATCATAAAAACAAAAGGAATACAATATTTATGGTTTTTTATACCATGTTTATGTTAATTAAAATTTGTACCAGGATTGTACCATCACAAAACCCCCTCAATGAAAGATTTTGTGCCGAAGCATAAAAACTTTCATTGACCCTTTCATTCTTCCTAAAGGGTTCAGCCAGGATAGGTCGCCACAACCTCCTTACAATTTATATAAAAGAAAACAATAACTCACCCTTGGTCTGATGATGATGACAGTACCTGCATGACCTTACTGGACTTCTCCTTCGAGATCCCAACACCATAAGGCCACTTAGGCGCGTAACGCCCCTGCTCTGACGCGCTGGCCAGCTCAGGACCGCTGTCACAACATCACCAAACACTGAAACAATAAATGAAAAATAATCAAAATAGTGGCTTGGTAAATTACTCTATCCTTAACTGATCTGGTTCCCCTTAGCTAGGTGCTGGTTTGTGCTAATAAGCACTGGGTTTGCTTGTATTACTAGAATATAATTACCAAAAATGTAACTCACAAGAATTATAAAGAACTTCCTTTCTCATTATGGACTACCCTGAATTATTAAATTGTTTCGATTCCCATCGATAATATTTAACTCTTTCTGTTTTATAATTATTATAATTATAAAAGAAACACATATTGATATAAAAGAATTCAATTATAACTGAAAAAATGGAACTTCCCATAGAAATCTCCCAAATATTCAAACATAGAGAAAAACAAACTATAGAGAAACAAAAATAATTAATAACATCTTATTGAAATTAAACTTATTATTAAAATCATTACTATCGTTATTAACAGGTAATAATTGGTATTGACAGCGCCAATTATATTTACCCCTCTTTCTCCTCCACACACACTATTTCCATAAATCATGTTAAAATTTCATAACATAATACATGATAATACATTGATACATTAATACACATGATCATTATATTAATACATTTTAAATTCATATTTAATCTTGACCTTTTATCTATTTAACTTGCATTTTTAAAAAAATTTACCATTGCAATTAATTAATTAATTAGACATCAATTATTATAATATTATTATTAATATTTATTTCACATTTATTATTATATTCATATTATATTATTATTATTTCATTATTCATTTCTTATTACCTCCTTTCTACTCTGAATTTTCTACCTACCTGACTACCTAACCTTTCACATTTTTATCATTGTTTAGTCTGGGTGACTCCTATATTCACTATGCTTTTTACTTATTATAATCTTACTCACCTCCTTCTAACTGACAACCAAATTTACCTATCATGACACCAATATCTCAATTATAAACACCTTTACTAATTTCATTCCGACGATAAATCCTATAGCGCGTCTTTGTACAGAGATGGGTGTTCCCTAACTGGCTATATACATTCATAATATTTTGCCCTTCCAAAAAATTCGGCAAACACTCCCTTAAACTACGCTATTACCTGCCACAACGCTATACGTTGGCTACTCCTTATCACCTCACCCCCACTACAAAATATCATCAACAACAAATATATGTTTATACCTTGACTTTACTCACCTCTACAAATAATCACTAACTACTGTGTCCCTAAATATCTAATACTCTCTTGGTATTATTTACTTCAAAATTCTTAACTATCTAACTCCATTTGACTTCAATTAAATAACTCACCTGCTTCTATCTATGCCCAGGCTCTATCCCTGTTTAAACATTCTACCTTACTGTAATCATTGACAATTATCTTATAAAATTCATCTCTCACCTACTCATAATAGTACATCTCTCTTTTCAAATATATATTCTTACTTAATCATTTATTTAATTATTCATTAGGAATTACCTTCATTACATATTAATTAATTATTTAACTTCTATGACAATTAATAATTTACCTTCTGTTACCAAGATAGTACAGCTTTCTTTTGTACTATTTTAATTCAATATTTGACCTTTAAATATTATTCATTTGTTTAAACTTGTTTAATTAAACAAAACATGTTAATTATTAAAATACACAATAACTGGTGTACACAAAATATACCTGCAATACAACATCAAAATACATAAATGCATTGAGATAAAAATACATTTAATACAATGAAAAATATACACTCCAAAACATTATTTTGTTATTTATCAAACTCAGTCCATAGCAGTCCAATTCAATACCACTTTCACATATATTAAATGTTCATTACACAAGGAAACACTCTATCCTCTTATTAGGTTGAATAACAACCTAATCTTACGTCTATTTATCTTATTTTTTAATGAAAACATTTTATGATTAGAAACATTATATTCATATTCATATATCAAACAATTATCAAACAAATATATCAAGTCACGATCGAGTAGAGTTCTGTCTATCTCAGTAAGATCATATGTTATAATTTTGTTATTCATCTTGTAATTATCATCATAATTTTCTACCACAGGTAAGTACTTAATACCATTATTCTCACCTATTATTACTTCAATTTCACTGTTACTATAAGGTAAGTATTCATTATTTTCATCCACCGTATCTATGCCTAACCTTTCTACCAATTCTCTGTACTTTCTATTTACTTTTAAAAATTTTATTACTTTCTTTCTCTCACCATATCTCTCTACACTTTCTCTCTTAATATTTTTCTCACCATAACACCAAGTTACACTCACTCTCTCCAAATATGCAGGGGTCCCTAACTTAATACTACTGCACCACTTATGAGGTACACAAAAACACCAAGAAACTTTATTAGTAGACCTATCGTCTCCCAAATATAAATTGAAGGAACTCTTGTCCTTATAAAAAATACGTGAAGACTTTTCTTCACCCCCTAACATAACATCAAAAGAAAATTCTACCCCCTGCACCCCTTGTACAAATATACTTTCTCCAAACTCTCTCTCTGACTCAATACACTCAAACACTTCATTATCATTCATAATACTTTCATTATCATTTTCTAATATTATATTCTTACTACCTGTAATATTCTTACTATCTGTAAATTCATTATTCACATTATCATTGTTGTTTACTTTATTAGTCAGTACTTCATTTTTCGTACTGTTTTCACTACTATTCGACTTCTGTTTTTCTAATTGAATTAAATTCTCGTCCAATTTTTTAATGACCTTGTCACACTGCTTAATGAGATTATCATTACCGTTTTTTATTTCATTCTTTAATTCTTTAAATTGTTTATCAAAATTGTCATTCAAATTTGTAAATTTGATATTAGAATCGCTTTTTTGCTCATCTAATTTTTTGTCTAAATTATCAAACTTTACACTCTTTTCATCAAATTTATTTAATAAGAGCTGCATCATAGCAGCAGTACTATCTGATTTACTTTCTGGACTAACTGACATGGATGTAGAGACCTTCTCTGTTTCTACATATACAACAGATACAGGTGTATCTGCCTCGTCAGTCCAACTCGTTTGAGTTGGTTGAACATCCATCTCACCAGTCAAATTTACATCAGCTGTGCTGATTTCTATTGTCATATTATCATTAGTACTCATGTTTGCAATTTGATGTTGTTAAAACATATATGTTTATAACCTAAAAAAATTTAACCTTACTTGCGCACGTGTTACGTACTTTAGCACTATTACCTCAGGTAGTTATTTCACATTCAGGTAGGTATACTCCACATAAAATTATGTTTTATGTCGAGTCCATGTTCGGCACACGCCATTTGTAACTAATGGTTTTATTGTTTAATTGTTACAATAATATTGTGTGTACTAAGAGATTACGTTCACTTTGGAAACCGGACGCCATGTTGTCAGATTGGGCAACTTCATACAAATTTACTCTTCGGGCCAAGATTCGGGTAACACGAACCCGATTTGTGAAATATACTACCTGAAATAACTGTACACGAGATAACATATAAGTTACTTTTATTTTTAAACTTGAATATCAATACATATTGAAAAAATGACTCGACCCCACATATTACGCCACGGACGTTTGCAAAACAATTTTACCCTCCAAAATACACATATGATACATAACTTATGCAATTATGTTACATTATATAATAGATTATTTAATATATTTCAAATGTTATATTTAATATATAAAAGATTATTGAACATATTTTAATACTTCGCACAACCCAGCACTTAGAGAAATTAAAACACTCTCTCTCTCTCACACTCTGGTACAATTGCTTTCTTTAATGAGCTCATTTTTTTGCAATTTTAAAGACTTAGTTTCATTTTTAAAAGTGTGTGACTTTCGCCTTGGTCATTATTTTAAATTATGTGAAAAGTAGAAAAGATGTTGGAACGTTCTCACCAAATTGTTGGATAAGCCTCACCGCACTTCTAGGGTCGTATTCTTCGTGCACAATCTGTATTTTTTACTTCGTTCTAATAGCCCACACCGTCGTGTCTGCCAACGAAAACGCCTCGGACAGATTCTATACGCACTACGTGATTAACGATCCATCGGCCGGTGACGCCTATCCAAGTACTTTACCGCCCCAACATTTTAAATGGTTTATTCAGTTAATAAACCACTTTTAGTGGTGAAAAATTAAACTTCACACTGGGTGAACGGTTTTGCCGGTCGGCTGCGTCCACACGTTTTGATGAAATGACAGATCCTTTGTCCCGTATTACGTAGGTGGGGCGCAAACTACGTCATCAGGCTATTGTTTGTCTGTTTACAGCATCGCCTTGTTTACGGAAACACATTCCTTGTCGCTGGCGTCATCAGGGATTGGCACTTTATCTCAATATATGACATACGGTTTTTTGCTGGGCTTCACGTTTTTTGCTATGAAACAGTTAGAATCCTGGCAAATATTTATATAGTTCACTCACTGTAGATTTACAAAGATTATTAAAGGTTTATTTAATTTTGACCAAATCATAAAAACAAAAGGAATACAATATTTATGGTTTTTTATACCATGTTTATGTTAATTAAAATTTGTACCAGGATTGTACCATCACAAAACCCCCTCAATGAAAGATTTTGTGCCGAAGCATAAAAACTTTCATTGACCCTTTCATTCTTCCTAAAGGGTTCAGCCAGGATAGGTCGCCACAACCTCCTTACAATTTATATAAAAGAAAACAATAACTCACCCTTGGTCTGATGATGATGACAGTACCTGCATGACCTTACTGGACTTCTCCTTCGAGATCCCAACACCATAAGGCCACTTAGGCGCGTAACGCCCCTGCTCTGACGCGCTGGCCAGCTCAGGACCGCTGTCACAACATCACCAAACACTGAAACAATAAATGAAAAATAATCAAAATAGTGGCTTGGTAAATTACTCTATCCTTAACTGATCTGGTTCCCCTTAGCTAGGTGCTGGTTTGTGCTAATAAGCACTGGGTTTGCTTGTATTACTAGAATATAATTACCAAAAATGTAACTCACAAGAATTATAAAGAACTTCCTTTCTCATTATGGACTACCCTGAATTATTAAATTGTTTCGATTCCCATCGATAATATTTAACTCTTTCTGTTTTATAATTATTATAATTATAAAAGAAACACATATTGATATAAAAGAATTCAATTATAACTGAAAAAATGGAACTTCCCATAGAAATCTCCCAAATATTCAAACATAGAGAAAAACAAACTATAGAGAAACAAAAATAATTAATAACATCTTATTGAAATTAAACTTATTATTAAAATCATTACTATCGTTATTAACAGGTAATAATTGGTATTGACAGCGCCAATTATATTTACCCCTCTTTCTCCTCCACACACACTATTTCCATAAATCATGTTAAAATTTCATAACATAATACATGATAATACATTGATACATTAATACACATGATCATTATATTAATACATTTTAAATTCATATTTAATCTTGACCTTTTATCTATTTAACTTGCATTTTTAAAAAAATTTACCATTGCAATTAATTAATTAATTAGACATCAATTATTATAATATTATTATTAATATTTATTTCACATTTATTATTATATTCATATTATATTATTATTATTTCATTATTCATTTCTTATTACCTCCTTTCTACTCTGAATTTTCTACCTACCTGACTACCTAACCTTTCACATTTTTATCATTGTTTAGTCTGGGTGACTCCTATATTCACTATGCTTTTTACTTATTATAATCTTACTCACCTCCTTCTAACTGACAACCAAATTTACCTATCATGACACCAATATCTCAATTATAAACACCTTTACTAATTTCATTCCGACGATAAATCCTATAGCGCGTCTTTGTACAGAGATGGGTGTTCCCTAACTGGCTATATACATTCATAATATTTTGCCCTTCCAAAAAATTCGGCAAACACTCCCTTAAACTACGCTATTACCTGCCACAACGCTATACGTTGGCTACTCCTTATCACCTCACCCCCACTACAAAATATCATCAACAACAAATATATGTTTATACCTTGACTTTACTCACCTCTACAAATAATCACTAACTACTGTGTCCCTAAATATCTAATACTCTCTTGGTATTATTTACTTCAAAATTCTTAACTATCTAACTCCATTTACTTCAATTAAATAACTCACCTGCTTCTATCTATGCCCAGGCTCTATCCCTGTTTAAACATTCTACCTTACTGTAATCATTGACAATTATCTTATAAAATTCATCTCTCACCTACTCATAATAGTACATCTCTCTTTTCAAATATATATTCTTACTTAATCATTTATTTAATTATTCATTAGGAATTACCTTCATTACATATTAATTAATTATTTAACTTCTATGACAATTAATAATTTACTTCTGTTACCAAGATAGTACAGCTTTCTTTTGTACTATTTTAATTCAATATTTGACCTTTAAATATTATTCATTTGTTTAAACTTGTTTAATTAAACAAAACATGTTAATTATTAAAATACACAATAACTGGTGTACACAAAATATACCTGCAATACAACATCAAAATACATAAATGCATTGATATAAAAATACATTTAATACAATGAAAAATATACACTCCAAACACATTATTTTGTTATTTATCAAACTCAGTCCATAGCAGTCCAATTCAATACCACTTTTCACATATATTAAATGTTCATTACACAATGGAAACACTCTATCCTCTTATTAGGTTGAATAACAACCTAATCTTACGTCTATTTATCTTATTTTTTAATGAAAACATTTTATGATTAGAAACATTATATTCATATTCATATATCAAACAATTATCAAACAAATATATCAAGTCACGATCGAGTAGAGTTCTGTCTATCTCAGTAAGATCATATGTTATAATTTTGTTATTCATCTTGTAATTATCATCATAATTTTCTACCACAGGTAAGTACTTAATACCATTATTCTCACCTATTATTACTTCAATTTCACTGTTACTATAAGGTAAGTATTCATTATTTTCATCCACCGTATCTATGCCTAACCTTTCTACCAATTCTCTGTACTTTCTATTTACTTTTAAAAATTTTATTACTTTCTTTCTCTCACCATATCTCTCTACACTTTCTCTCTTAATATTTTTCTCACCATAACACCAAGTTACACTCACTCTCTCCAAATATGCAGGGGTCCCTAACTTAATACTACTGCACCACTTATGAGGTACACAAAAACACCAAGAAACTTTATTAGTAGACCTATCGTCTCCCAAATATAAATTGAAGGAACTCTTGTCCTTATAAAAAATACGTGAAGACTTTTCTTCACCCCCTAACATAACATCAAAAGAAAATTCTACCCCCTGCACCCCTTGTACAAATATACTTTCTCCAAACTCTCTCTCTGACTCAATACACTCAAACACTTCATTATCATTCATAATACTTTCATTATCATTTTCTAATATTATATTCTTACTACCTGTAATATTCTTACTATCTGTAAATTCATTATTCACATTATCATTGTTGTTTACTTTATTAGTCAGTACTTCATTTTTCGTACTGTTTTCACTACTATTCGACTTCTGTTTTTCTAATTGAATTAAATTCTCGTCCAATTTTTTAATGACCTTGTCACACTGCTTAATGAGATTATCATTACCGTTTTTTATTTCATTCTTTAATTCTTTAAATTGTTTATCAAAATTGTCATTCAAATTTGTAAATTTGATATTAGAATCGCTTTTTTGCTCATCTAATTTTTTGTCTAAATTATCAAACTTTACACTCTTTTCATCAAATTTATTTAATAAGAGCTGCATCATAGCAGCAGTACTATCTGATTTACTTTCTGGACTAACTGACATGGATGTAGAGACCTTCTCTGTTTCTACATATACAACAGATACAGGTGTATCTGCCTCGTCAGTCCAACTCGTTTGAGTTGGTTGAACATCCATCTCACCAGTCAAATTTACATCAGCTGTGCTGATTTCTATTGTCATATTATCATTAGTACTCATGTTTGCAATTTGATGTTGTTAAAACATATATGTTTATAACCTAAAAAAATTTAACCTTACTTGCGCACGTGTTACGTACTTTAGCACTATTACCTCAGGTAGTTATTTCACATTCAGGTAGGTATACTCCACATAAAATTATGTTTTATGTCGAGTCCATGTTCGGCACACGCCATTTGTAACTAATGGTTTTATTGTTTAATTGTTACAATAATATTGTGTGTACTAAGAGATTACGTTCACTTTGGAAACCGGACGCCATGTTGTCAGATTGGGCAACTTCATACAAATTTACTCTTCGGGCCAAGATTCGGGTAACACGAACCCGATTTGTGAAATATACTACCTGAAATAACTGTACACGAGATAACATATAAGTTACTTTTATTTTTAAACTTGAATATCAATACATATTGAAAAAATGACTCGACCCCACATATTACGCCACGGACGTTTGCAAAACAATTTTACCCTCCAAAATACACATATGATACATAACTTATGCAATTATGTTACATTATATAATAGATTATTTAATATATTTCAAATGTTATATTTAATATATAAAAGATTATTGAACATATTTTAATACTTCGCACAACCCAGCACTTAGAGAAATTAAAACACTCTCTCTCTCTCACACTCTGGTACAATTGCTTTCTTTAATGAGCTCATTTTTTTGCAATTTTAAAGACTTAGTTTCATTTTTAAAAGTGTGTGACTTTCGCCTTGGTCATTATTTTAAATTATGTGAAAAGTAGAAAAGATGTTGGAACGTTCTCACCAAATTGTTGGATAAGCCTCACCGCACTTCTAGGGTCGTATTCTTCGTGCACAATCTGTATTTTTTACTTCGTTCTAATAGCCCACACCGTCGTGTCTGCCAACGAAAACGCCTCGGACAGATTCTATACGCACTACGTGATTAACGATCCATCGGCCGGTGACGCCTATCCAAGTACTTTACCGCCCCAACATTTTAAATGGTTTATTCAGTTAATAAACCACTTTTAGTGGTGAAAAATTAAACTTCACACTGGGTGAACGGTTTTGCCGGTCGGCTGCGTCCACACGTTTTGATGAAATGACAGATCCTTTGTCCCGTATTACGTAGGTGGGGCGCAAACTACGTCATCAGGCTATTGTTTGTCTGTTTACAGCATCGCCTTGTTTACGGAAACACATTCCTTGTCGCTGGCGTCATCAGGGATTGGCACTTTATCTCAATATATGACATACGGTTTTTTGCTGGGCTTCACGTTTTTTGCTATGAAACAGTTAGAATCCTGGCAAATATTTATATAGTTCACTCACTGTAGATTTACAAAGATTATTAAAGGTTTATTTAATTTTGACCAAATCATAAAAACAAAAGGAATACAATATTTATGGTTTTTTATACCATGTTTATGTTAATTAAAATTTGTACCAGGATTGTACCATCACAAAACCCCCTCAATGAAAGATTTTGTGCCGAAGCATAAAAACTTTCATTGACCCTTTCATTCTTCCTAAAGGGTTCAGCCAGGATAGGTCGCCACAACCTCCTTACAATTTATATAAAAGAAAACAATAACTCACCCTTGGTCTGATGATGATGACAGTACCTGCATGACCTTACTGGACTTCTCCTTCGAGATCCCAACACCATAAGGCCACTTAGGCGCGTAACGCCCCTGCTCTGACGCGCTGGCCAGCTCAGGACCGCTGTCACAACATCACCAAACACTGAAACAATAAATGAAAAATAATCAAAATAGTGGCTTGGTAAATTACTCTATCCTTAACTGATCTGGTTCCCCTTAGCTAGGTGCTGGTTTGTGCTAATAAGCACTGGGTTTGCTTGTATTACTAGAATATAATTACCAAAAATGTAACTCACAAGAATTATAAAGAACTTCCTTTCTCATTATGGACTACCCTGAATTATTAAATTGTTTCGATTCCCATCGATAATATTTAACTCTTTCTGTTTTATAATTATTATAATTATAAAAGAAACACATATTGATATAAAAGAATTCAATTATAACTGAAAAAATGGAACTTCCCATAGAAATCTCCCAAATATTCAAACATAGAGAAAAACAAACTATAGAGAAACAAAAATAATTAATAACATCTTATTGAAATTAAACTTATTATTAAAATCATTACTATCGTTATTAACAGGTAATAATTGGTATTGACAGCGCCAATTATATTTACCCCTCTTTCTCCTCCACACACACTATTTCCATAAATCATGTTAAAATTTCATAACATAATACATGATAATACATTGATACATTAATACACATGATCATTATATTAATACATTTTAAATTCATATTTAATCTTGACCTTTTATCTATTTAACTTGCATTTTTAAAAAAATTTACCATTGCAATTAATTAATTAATTAGACATCAATTATTATAATATTATTATTAATATTTATTTCACATTTATTATTATATTCATATTATATTATTATTATTTCATTATTCATTTCTTATTACCTCCTTTCTACTCTGAATTTTCTACCTACCTGACTACCTAACCTTTCACATTTTTATCATTGTTTAGTCTGGGTGACTCCTATATTCACTATGCTTTTTACTTATTATAATCTTACTCACCTCCTTCTAACTGACAACCAAATTTACCTATCATGACACCAATATCTCAATTATAAACACCTTTACTAATTTCATTCCGACGATAAATCCTATAGCGCGTCTTTGTACAGAGATGGGTGTTCCCTAACTGGCTATATACATTCATAATATTTTGCCCTTCCAAAAAATTCGGCAAACACTCCCTTAAACTACGCTATTACCTGCCACAACGCTATACGTTGGCTACTCCTTATCACCTCACCCCCACTACAAAATATCATCAACAACAAATATATGTTTATACCTTGACTTTACTCACCTCTACAAATAATCACTAACTACTGTGTCCCTAAATATCTGATACTCTCTTGGTATTATTTACTTCAAAATTCTTAACTATCTAACTCCATTTACTTCAATTAAATAACTCACCTGCTTCTATCTATGCCCAGGCTCTATCCCTGTTTAAACATTCTACCTTACTGTAATCATTGACAATTATCTTATAAAATTCATCTCTCACCTACTCATAATAGTACATCTCTCTTTTCAAATATATATTCTTACTTAATCATTTATTTAATTATTCATTAGGAATTACCTTCATTACATATTAATTAATTATTTAACTTCTATGACAATTAATAATTTACTTCTGTTACCAAGATAGTACAGCTTTCTTTTGTACTATTTTAATTCAATATTTGACCTTTAAATATTATTCATTTGTTTAAACTTGTTTAATTAAACAAAACATGTTAATTATTAAAATACACAATAACTGGTGTACACAAAATATACCTGCAATACAACATCAAAATACATAAATGCATTGATATAAAAATACATTTAATACAATGAAAAATATACACTCCAAACACATTATTTTGTTATTTATCAAACTCAGTCCATAGCAGTCCAATTCAATACCACTTTTCACATATATTAAATGTTCATTACACAATGGAAACACTCTATCCTCTTATTAGGTTGAATAACAACCTAATCTTACGTCTATTTATCTTATTTTTTAATGAAAACATTTTATGATTAGAAACATTATATTCATATTCATATATCAAACAATTATCAAACAAATATATCAAGTCACGATCGAGTAGAGTTCTGTCTATCTCAGTAAGATCATATGTTATAATTTTGTTATTCATCTTGTAATTATCATCATAATTTTCTACCACAGGTAAGTACTTAATACCATTATTCTCACCTATTATTACTTCAATTTCACTGTTACTATAAGGTAAGTATTCATTATTTTCATCCACCGTATCTATGCCTAACCTTTCTACCAATTCTCTGTACTTTCTATTTACTTTTAAAAATTTTATTACTTTCTTTCTCTCACCATATCTCTCTACACTTTCTCTCTTAATATTTTTCTCACCATAACACCAAGTTACACTCACTCTCTCCAAATATGCAGGGGTCCCTAACTTAATACTACTGCACCACTTATGAGGTACACAAAAACACCAAGAAACTTTATTAGTAGACCTATCGTCTCCCAAATATAAATTGAAGGAACTCTTGTCCTTATAAAAAATACGTGAAGACTTTTCTTCACCCCCTAACATAACATCAAAAGAAAATTCTACCCCCTGCACCCCTTGTACAAATATACTTTCTCCAAACTCTCTCTCTGACTCAATACACTCAAACACTTCATTATCATTCATAATACTTTCATTATCATTTTCTAATATTATATTCTTACTACCTGTAATATTCTTACTATCTGTAAATTCATTATTCACATTATCATTGTTGTTTACTTTATTAGTCAGTACTTCATTTTTCGTACTGTTTTCACTACTATTCGACTTCTGTTTTTCTAATTGAATTAAATTCTCGTCCAATTTTTTAATGACCTTGTCACACTGCTTAATGAGATTATCATTACCGTTTTTTATTTCATTCTTTAATTCTTTAAATTGTTTATCAAAATTGTCATTCAAATTTGTAAATTTGATATTAGAATCGCTTTTTTGCTCATCTAATTTTTTGTCTAAATTATCAAACTTTACACTCTTTTCATCAAATTTATTTAATAAGAGCTGCATCATAGCAGCAGTACTATCTGATTTACTTTCTGGACTAACTGACATGGATGTAGAGACCTTCTCTGTTTCTACATATACAACAGATACAGGTGTATCTGCCTCGTCAGTCCAACTCGTTTGAGTTGGTTGAACATCCATCTCACCAGTCAAATTTACATCAGCTGTGCTGATTTCTATTGTCATATTATCATTAGTACTCATGTTTGCAATTTGATGTTGTTAAAACATATATGTTTATAACCTAAAAAAATTTAACCTTACTTGCGCACGTGTTACGTACTTTAGCACTATTACCTCAGGTAGTTATTTCACATTCAGGTAGGTATACTCCACATAAAATTATGTTTTATGTCGAGTCCATGTTCGGCACACGCCATTTGTAACTAATGGTTTTATTGTTTAATTGTTACAATAATATTGTGTGTACTAAGAGATTACGTTCACTTTGGAAACCGGACGCCATGTTGTCAGATTGGGCAACTTCATACAAATTTACTCTTCGGGCCAAGATTCGGGTAACACGAACCCGATTTGTGAAATATACTACCTGAAATAACTGTACACGAGATAACATATAAGTTACTTTTATTTTTAAACTTGAATATCAATACATATTGAAAAAATGACTCGACCCCACATATTACGCCACGGACGTTTGCAAAACAATTTTACCCTCCAAAATACACATATGATACATAACTTATGCAATTATGTTACATTATATAATAGATTATTTAATATATTTCAAATGTTATATTTAATATATAAAAGATTATTGAACATATTTTAATACTTCGCACAACCCAGCACTTAGAGAAATTAAAACACTCTCTCTCTCTCACACTCTGGTACAATTGCTTTCTTTAATGAGCTCATTTTTTTGCAATTTTAAAGACTTAGTTTCATTTTTAAAAGTGTGTGACTTTCGCCTTGGTCATTATTTTAAATTATGTGAAAAGTAGAAAAGATGTTGGAACGTTCTCACCAAATTGTTGGATAAGCCTCACCGCACTTCTAGGGTCGTATTCTTCGTGCACAATCTGTATTTTTTACTTCGTTCTAATAGCCCACACCGTCGTGTCTGCCAACGAAAACGCCTCGGACAGATTCTATACGCACTACGTGATTAACGATCCATCGGCCGGTGACGCCTATCCAAGTACTTTACCGCCCCAACATTTTAAATGGTTTATTCAGTTAATAAACCACTTTTAGTGGTGAAAAATTAAACTTCACACTGGGTGAACGGTTTTGCCGGTCGGCTGCGTCCACACGTTTTGATGAAATGACAGATCCTTTGTCCCGTATTACGTAGGTGGGGCGCAAACTACGTCATCAGGCTATTGTTTGTCTGTTTACAGCATCGCCTTGTTTACGGAAACACATTCCTTGTCGCTGGCGTCATCAGGGATTGGCACTTTATCTCAATATATGACATACGGTTTTTTGCTGGGCTTCACGTTTTTTGCTATGAAACAGTTAGAATCCTGGCAAATATTTATATAGTTCACTCACTGTAGATTTACAAAGATTATTAAAGGTTTATTTAATTTTGACCAAATCATAAAAACAAAAGGAATACAATATTTATGGTTTTTTATACCATGTTTATGTTAATTAAAATTTGTACCAGGATTGTACCATCACAAAACCCCCTCAATGAAAGATTTTGTGCCGAAGCATAAAAACTTTCATTGACCCTTTCATTCTTCCTAAAGGGTTCAGCCAGGATAGGTCGCCACAACCTCCTTACAATTTATATAAAAGAAAACAATAACTCACCCTTGGTCTGATGATGATGACAGTACCTGCATGACCTTACTGGACTTCTCCTTCGAGATCCCAACACCATAAGGCCACTTAGGCGCGTAACGCCCCTGCTCTGACGCGCTGGCCAGCTCAGGACCGCTGTCACAACATCACCAAACACTGAAACAATAAATGAAAAATAATCAAAATAGTGGCTTGGTAAATTACTCTATCCTTAACTGATCTGGTTCCCCTTAGCTAGGTGCTGGTTTGTGCTAATAAGCACTGGGTTTGCTTGTATTACTAGAATATAATTACCAAAAATGTAACTCACAAGAATTATAAAGAACTTCCTTTCTCATTATGGACTACCCTGAATTATTAAATTGTTTCGATTCCCATCGATAATATTTAACTCTTTCTGTTTTATAATTATTATAATTATAAAAGAAACACATATTGATATAAAAGAATTCAATTATAACTGAAAAAATGGAACTTCCCATAGAAATCTCCCAAATATTCAAACATAGAGAAAAACAAACTATAGAGAAACAAAAATAATTAATAACATCTTATTGAAATTAAACTTATTATTAAAATCATTACTATCGTTATTAACAGGTAATAATTGGTATTGACAGCGCCAATTATATTTACCCCTCTTTCTCCTCCACACACACTATTTCCATAAATCATGTTAAAATTTCATAACATAATACATGATAATACATTGATACATTAATACACATGATCATTATATTAATACATTTTAAATTCATATTTAATCTTGACCTTTTATCTATTTAACTTGCATTTTTAAAAAAATTTACCATTGCAATTAATTAATTAATTAGACATCAATTATTATAATATTATTATTAATATTTATTTCACATTTATTATTATATTCATATTATATTATTATTATTTCATTATTCATTTCTTATTACCTCCTTTCTACTCTGAATTTTCTACCTACCTGACTACCTAACCTTTCACATTTTTATCATTGTTTAGTCTGGGTGACTCCTATATTCACTATGCTTTTTACTTATTATAATCTTACTCACCTCCTTCTAACTGACAACCAAATTTACCTATCATGACACCAATATCTCAATTATAAACACCTTTACTAATTTCATTCCGACGATAAATCCTATAGCGCGTCTTTGTACAGAGATGGGTGTTCCCTAACTGGCTATATACATTCATAATATTTTGCCCTTCCAAAAAATTCGGCAAACACTCCCTTAAACTACGCTATTACCTGCCACAACGCTATACGTTGGCTACTCCTTATCACCTCACCCCCACTACAAAATATCATCAACAACAAATATATGTTTATACCTTGACTTTACTCACCTCTACAAATAATCACTAACTACTGTGTCCCTAAATATCTGATACTCTCTTGGTATTATTTACTTCAAAATTCTTAACTATCTAACTCCATTTACTTCAATTAAATAACTCACCTGCTTCTATCTATGCCCAGGCTCTATCCCTGTTTAAACATTCTACCTTACTGTAATCATTGACAATTATCTTATAAAATTCATCTCTCACCTACTCATAATAGTACATCTCTCTTTTCAAATATATATTCTTACTTAATCATTTATTTAATTATTCATTAGGAATTACCTTCATTACATATTAATTAATTATTTAACTTCTATGACAATTAATAATTTACTTCTGTTACCAAGATAGTACAGCTTTCTTTTGTACTATTTTAATTCAATATTTGACCTTTAAATATTATTCATTTGTTTAAACTTGTTTAATTAAACAAAACATGTTAATTATTAAAATACACAATAACTGGTGTACACAAAATATACCTGCAATACAACATCAAAATACATAAATGCATTGATATAAAAATACATTTAATACAATGAAAAATATACACTCCAAACACATTATTTTGTTATTTATCAAACTCAGTCCATAGCAGTCCAATTCAATACCAC
Source organism: Magicicada septendecula (assembly GCA_034769895.1). NCBI lineage: Eukaryota > Metazoa > Arthropoda > Insecta > Hemiptera > Cicadidae > Magicicada > Magicicada septendecula. The sequence goes on along the minus strand of CM068369.1, from coordinate 61,622,347 downwards.
TTTTCACATATATTAAATGTTCATTACACAATGGAAACACTCTATCCTCTTATTAGGTTGAATAACAACCTAATCTTACGTCTATTTATCTTATTTTTTAATGAAAACATTTTATGATTAGAAACATTATATTCATATTCATATATCAAACAATTATCAAACAAATATATCAAGTCACGATCGAGTAGAGTTCTGTCTATCTCAGTAAGATCATATGTTATAATTTTGTTATTCATCTTGTAATTATCATCATAATTTTCTACCACAGGTAAGTACTTAATACCATTATTCTCACCTATTATTACTTCAATTTCACTGTTACTATAAGGTAAGTATTCATTATTTTCATCCACCGTATCTATGCCTAACCTTTCTACCAATTCTCTGTACTTTCTATTTACTTTTAAAAATTTTATTACTTTCTTTCTCTCACCATATCTCTCTACACTTTCTCTCTTAATATTTTTCTCACCATAACACCAAGTTACACTCACTCTCTCCAAATATGCAGGGGTCCCTAACTTAATACTACTGCACCACTTATGAGGTACACAAAAACACCAAGAAACTTTATTAGTAGACCTATCGTCTCCCAAATATAAATTGAAGGAACTCTTGTCCTTATAAAAAATACGTGAAGACTTTTCTTCACCCCCTAACATAACATCAAAAGAAAATTCTACCCCCTGCACCCCTTGTACAAATATACTTTCTCCAAACTCTCTCTCTGACTCAATACACTCAAACACTTCATTATCATTCATAATACTTTCATTATCATTTTCTAATATTATATTCTTACTACCTGTAATATTCTTACTATCTGTAAATTCATTATTCACATTATCATTGTTGTTTACTTTATTAGTCAGTACTTCATTTTTCGTACTGTTTTCACTACTATTCGACTTCTGTTTTTCTAATTGAATTAAATTCTCGTCCAATTTTTTAATGACCTTGTCACACTGCTTAATGAGATTATCATTACCGTTTTTTATTTCATTCTTTAATTCTTTAAATTGTTTATCAAAATTGTCATTCAAATTTGTAAATTTGATATTAGAATCGCTTTTTTGCTCATCTAATTTTTTGTCTAAATTATCAAACTTTACACTCTTTTCATCAAATTTATTTAATAAGAGCTGCATCATAGCAGCAGTACTATCTGATTTACTTTCTGGACTAACTGACATGGATGTAGAGACCTTCTCTGTTTCTACATATACAACAGATACAGGTGTATCTGCCTCGTCAGTCCAACTCGTTTGAGTTGGTTGAACATCCATCTCACCAGTCAAATTTACATCAGCTGTGCTGATTTCTATTGTCATATTATCATTAGTACTCATGTTTGCAATTTGATGTTGTTAAAACATATATGTTTATAACCTAAAAAAATTTAACCTTACTTGCGCACGTGTTACGTACTTTAGCACTATTACCTCAGGTAGTTATTTCACATTCAGGTAGGTATACTCCACATAAAATTATGTTTTATGTCGAGTCCATGTTCGGCACACGCCATTTGTAACTAATGGTTTTATTGTTTAATTGTTACAATAATATTGTGTGTACTAAGAGATTACGTTCACTTTGGAAACCGGACGCCATGTTGTCAGATTGGGCAACTTCATACAAATTTACTCTTCGGGCCAAGATTCGGGTAACACGAACCCGATTTGTGAAATATACTACCTGAAATAACTGTACACGAGATAACATATAAGTTACTTTTATTTTTAAACTTGAATATCAATACATATTGAAAAAATGACTCGACCCCACATATTACGCCACGGACGTTTGCAAAACAATTTTACCCTCCAAAATACACATATGATACATAACTTATGCAATTATGTTACATTATATAATAGATTATTTAATATATTTCAAATGTTATATTTAATATATAAAAGATTATTGAACATATTTTAATACTTCGCACAACCCAGCACTTAGAGAAATTAAAACACTCTCTCTCTCTCACACTCTGGTACAATTGCTTTCTTTAATGAGCTCATTTTTTTGCAATTTTAAAGACTTAGTTTCATTTTTAAAAGTGTGTGACTTTCGCCTTGGTCATTATTTTAAATTATGTGAAAAGTAGAAAAGATGTTGGAACGTTCTCACCAAATTGTTGGATAAGCCTCACCGCACTTCTAGGGTCGTATTCTTCGTGCACAATCTGTATTTTTTACTTCGTTCTAATAGCCCACACCGTCGTGTCTGCCAACGAAAACGCCTCGGACAGATTCTATACGCACTACGTGATTAACGATCCATCGGCCGGTGACGCCTATCCAAGTACTTTACCGCCCCAACATTTTAAATGGTTTATTCAGTTAATAAACCACTTTTAGTGGTGAAAAATTAAACTTCACACTGGGTGAACGGTTTTGCCGGTCGGCTGCGTCCACACGTTTTGATGAAATGACAGATCCTTTGTCCCGTATTACGTAGGTGGGGCGCAAACTACGTCATCAGGCTATTGTTTGTCTGTTTACAGCATCGCCTTGTTTACGGAAACACATTCCTTGTCGCTGGCGTCATCAGGGATTGGCACTTTATCTCAATATATGACATACGGTTTTTTGCTGGGCTTCACGTTTTTTGCTATGAAACAGTTAGAATCCTGGCAAATATTTATATAGTTCACTCACTGTAGATTTACAAAGATTATTAAAGGTTTATTTAATTTTGACCAAATCATAAAAACAAAAGGAATACAATATTTATGGTTTTTTATACCATGTTTATGTTAATTAAAATTTGTACCAGGATTGTACCATCACAAAACCCCCTCAATGAAAGATTTTGTGCCGAAGCATAAAAACTTTCATTGACCCTTTCATTCTTCCTAAAGGGTTCAGCCAGGATAGGTCGCCACAACCTCCTTACAATTTATATAAAAGAAAACAATAACTCACCCTTGGTCTGATGATGATGACAGTACCTGCATGACCTTACTGGACTTCTCCTTCGAGATCCCAACACCATAAGGCCACTTAGGCGCGTAACGCCCCTGCTCTGACGCGCTGGCCAGCTCAGGACCGCTGTCACAACATCACCAAACACTGAAACAATAAATGAAAAATAATCAAAATAGTGGCTTGGTAAATTACTCTATCCTTAACTGATCTGGTTCCCCTTAGCTAGGTGCTGGTTTGTGCTAATAAGCACTGGGTTTGCTTGTATTACTAGAATATAATTACCAAAAATGTAACTCACAAGAATTATAAAGAACTTCCTTTCTCATTATGGACTACCCTGAATTATTAAATTGTTTCGATTCCCATCGATAATATTTAACTCTTTCTGTTTTATAATTATTATAATTATAAAAGAAACACATATTGATATAAAAGAATTCAATTATAACTGAAAAAATGGAACTTCCCATAGAAATCTCCCAAATATTCAAACATAGAGAAAAACAAACTATAGAGAAACAAAAATAATTAATAACATCTTATTGAAATTAAACTTATTATTAAAATCATTACTATCGTTATTAACAGGTAATAATTGGTATTGACAGCGCCAATTATATTTACCCCTCTTTCTCCTCCACACACACTATTTCCATAAATCATGTTAAAATTTCATAACATAATACATGATAATACATTGATACATTAATACACATGATCATTATATTAATACATTTTAAATTCATATTTAATCTTGACCTTTTATCTATTTAACTTGCATTTTTAAAAAAATTTACCATTGCAATTAATTAATTAATTAGACATCAATTATTATAATATTATTATTAATATTTATTTCACATTTATTATTATATTCATATTATATTATTATTATTTCATTATTCATTTCTTATTACCTCCTTTCTACTCTGAATTTTCTACCTACCTGACTACCTAACCTTTCACATTTTTATCATTGTTTAGTCTGGGTGACTCCTATATTCACTATGCTTTTTACTTATTATAATCTTACTCACCTCCTTCTAACTGACAACCAAATTTACCTATCATGACACCAATATCTCAATTATAAACACCTTTACTAATTTCATTCCGACGATAAATCCTATAGCGCGTCTTTGTACAGAGATGGGTGTTCCCTAACTGGCTATATACATTCATAATATTTTGCCCTTCCAAAAAATTCGGCAAACACTCCCTTAAACTACGCTATTACCTGCCACAACGCTATACGTTGGCTACTCCTTATCACCTCACCCCCACTACAAAATATCATCAACAACAAATATATGTTTATACCTTGACTTTACTCACCTCTACAAATAATCACTAACTACTGTGTCCCTAAATATCTAATACTCTCTTGGTATTATTTACTTCAAAATTCTTAACTATCTAACTCCATTTACTTCAATTAAATAACTCACCTGCTTCTATCTATGCCCAGGCTCTATCCCTGTTTAAACATTCTACCTTACTGTAATCATTGACAATTATCTTATAAAATTCATCTCTCACCTACTCATAATAGTACATCTCTCTTTTCAAATATATATTCTTACTTAATCATTTATTTAATTATTCATTAGGAATTACCTTCATTACATATTAATTAATTATTTAACTTCTATGACAATTAATAATTTACTTCTGTTACCAAGATAGTACAGCTTTCTTTTGTACTATTTTAATTCAATATTTGACCTTTAAATATTATTCATTTGTTTAAACTTGTTTAATTAAACAAAACATGTTAATTATTAAAATACACAATAACTGGTGTACACAAAATATACCTGCAATACAACATCAAAATACATAAATGCATTGATATAAAAATACATTTAATACAATGAAAAATATACACTCCAAACACATTATTTTGTTATTTATCAAACTCAGTCCATAGCAGTCCAATTCAATACCACTTTTCACATATATTAAATGTTCATTACACAATGGAAACACTCTATCCTCTTATTAGGTTGAATAACAACCTAATCTTACGTCTATTTATCTTATTTTTTAATGAAAACATTTTATGATTAGAAACATTATATTCATATTCATATATCAAACAATTATCAAACAAATATATCAAGTCACGATCGAGTAGAGTTCTGTCTATCTCAGTAAGATCATATGTTATAATTTTGTTATTCATCTTGTAATTATCATCATAATTTTCTACCACAGGTAAGTACTTAATACCATTATTCTCACCTATTATTACTTCAATTTCACTGTTACTATAAGGTAAGTATTCATTATTTTCATCCACCGTATCTATGCCTAACCTTTCTACCAATTCTCTGTACTTTCTATTTACTTTTAAAAATTTTATTACTTTCTTTCTCTCACCATATCTCTCTACACTTTCTCTCTTAATATTTTTCTCACCATAACACCAAGTTACACTCACTCTCTCCAAATATGCAGGGGTCCCTAACTTAATACTACTGCACCACTTATGAGGTACACAAAAACACCAAGAAACTTTATTAGTAGACCTATCGTCTCCCAAATATAAATTGAAGGAACTCTTGTCCTTATAAAAAAATACGTGAAGACTTTTCTTCACCCCCTAACATAACATCAAAAGAAAATTCTACCCCCTGCACCCCTTGTACAAATATACTTTCTCCAAACTCTCTCTCTGACTCAATACACTCAAACACTTCATTATCATTCATAATACTTTCATTATCATTTTCTAATATTATATTCTTACTACCTGTAATATTCTTACTATCTGTAAATTCATTATTCACATTATCATTGTTGTTTACTTTATTAGTCAGTACTTCATTTTTCGTACTGTTTTCACTACTATTCGACTTCTGTTTTTCTAATTGAATTAAATTCTCGTCCAATTTTTTAATGACCTTGTCACACTGCTTAATGAGATTATCATTACCGTTTTTTATTTCATTCTTTAATTCTTTAAATTGTTTATCAAAATTGTCATTCAAATTTGTAAATTTGATATTAGAATCGCTTTTTTGCTCATCTAATTTTTTGTCTAAATTATCAAACTTTACACTCTTTTCATCAAATTTATTTAATAAGAGCTGCATCATAGCAGCAGTACTATCTGATTTACTTTCTGGACTAACTGACATGGATGTAGAGACCTTCTCTGTTTCTACATATACAACAGATACAGGTGTATCTGCCTCGTCAGTCCAACTCGTTTGAGTTGGTTGAACATCCATCTCACCAGTCAAATTTACATCAGCTGTGCTGATTTCTATTGTCATATTATCATTAGTACTCATGTTTGCAATTTGATGTTGTTAAAACATATATGTTTATAACCTAAAAAAATTTAACCTTACTTGCGCACGTGTTACGTACTTTAGCACTATTACCTCAGGTAGTTATTTCACATTCAGGTAGGTATACTCCACATAAAATTATGTTTTATGTCGAGTCCATGTTCGGCACACGCCATTTGTAACTAATGGTTTTATTGTTTAATTGTTACAATAATATTGTGTGTACTAAGAGATTACGTTCACTTTGGAAACCGGACGCCATGTTGTCAGATTGGGCAACTTCATACAAATTTACTCTTCGGGCCAAGATTCGGGTAACACGAACCCGATTTGTGAAATATACTACCTGAAATAACTGTACACGAGATAACATATAAGTTACTTTTATTTTTAAACTTGAATATCAATACATATTGAAAAAATGACTCGACCCCACATATTACGCCACGGACGTTTGCAAAACAATTTTACCCTCCAAAATACACATATGATACATAACTTATGCAATTATGTTACATTATATAATAGATTATTTAATATATTTCAAATGTTATATTTAATATATAAAAGATTATTGAACATATTTTAATACTTCGCACAACCCAGCACTTAGAGAAATTAAAACACTCTCTCTCTCTCACACTCTGGTACAATTGCTTTCTTTAATGAGCTCATTTTTTTGCAATTTTAAAGACTTAGTTTCATTTTTAAAAGTGTGTGACTTTCGCCTTGGTCATTATTTTAAATTATGTGAAAAGTAGAAAAGATGTTGGAACGTTCTCACCAAATTGTTGGATAAGCCTCACCGCACTTCTAGGGTCGTATTCTTCGTGCACAATCTGTATTTTTTACTTCGTTCTAATAGCCCACACCGTCGTGTCTGCCAACGAAAACGCCTCGGACAGATTCTATACGCACTACGTGATTAACGATCCATCGGCCGGTGACGCCTATCCAAGTACTTTACCGCCCCAACATTTTAAATGGTTTATTCAGTTAATAAACCACTTTTAGTGGTGAAAAATTAAACTTCACACTGGGTGAACGGTTTTGCCGGTCGGCTGCGTCCACACGTTTTGATGAAATGACAGATCCTTTGTCCCGTATTACGTAGGTGGGGCGCAAACTACGTCATCAGGCTATTGTTTGTCTGTTTACAGCATCGCCTTGTTTACGGAAACACATTCCTTGTCGCTGGCGTCATCAGGGATTGGCACTTTATCTCAATATATGACATACGGTTTTTTGCTGGGCTTCACGTTTTTTGCTATGAAACAGTTAGAATCCTGGCAAATATTTATATAGTTCACTCACTGTAGATTTACAAAGATTATTAAAGGTTTATTTAATTTTGACCAAATCATAAAAACAAAAGGAATACAATATTTATGGTTTTTTATACCATGTTTATGTTAATTAAAATTTGTACCAGGATTGTACCATCACAAAACCCCCTCAATGAAAGATTTTGTGCCGAAGCATAAAAACTTTCATTGACCCTTTCATTCTTCCTAAAGGGTTCAGCCAGGATAGGTCGCCACAACCTCCTTACAATTTATATAAAAGAAAACAATAACTCACCCTTGGTCTGATGATGATGACAGTACCTGCATGACCTTACTGGACTTCTCCTTCGAGATCCCAACACCATAAGGCCACTTAGGCGCGTAACGCCCCTGCTCTGACGCGCTGGCCAGCTCAGGACCGCTGTCACAACATCACCAAACACTGAAACAATAAATGAAAAATAATCAAAATAGTGGCTTGGTAAATTACTCTATCCTTAACTGATCTGGTTCCCCTTAGCTAGGTGCTGGTTTGTGCTAATAAGCACTGGGTTTGCTTGTGTTACTAGAATATAATTACCAAAAATGTAACTCACAAGAATTATAAAGAACTTCCTTTCTCATTATGGACTACCCTGAATTATTAAATTGTTTCGATTCCCATCGATAATATTTAACTCTTTCTGTTTTATAATTATTATAATTATAAAAGAAACACATATTGATATAAAAGAATTCAATTATAACTGAAAAAATGGAACTTCCCATAGAAATCTCCCAAATATTCAAACATAGAGAAAAACAAACTATAGAGAAACAAAAATAATTAATAACATCTTATTGAAATTAAACTTATTATTAAAATCATTACTATCGTTATTAACAGGTAATAATTGGTATTGACAGCGCCAATTATATTTACCCCTCTTTCTCCTCCACACACACTATTTCCATAAATCATGTTAAAATTTCATAACATAATACATGATAATACATTGATACATTAATACACATGATCATTATATTAATACATTTTAAATTCATATTTAATCTTGACCTTTTATCTATTTAACTTGCATTTTTAAAAAAATTTTCCATTGCAATTAATTAATTAATTAGACATCAATTATTATAATATTATTATTAATATTTATTTCACATTTATTATTATATTCATATTATATTATTATTATTTCATTATTCATTTCTTATTACCTCCTTTCTACTCTGAATTTTCTACCTACCTGACTACCTAACCTTTCACATTTTTATCATTGTTTAGTCTGGGTGACTCCTATATTCACTATGCTTTTTACTTATTATAATCTTACTCACCTCCTTCTAACTGACAACCAAATTTACCTATCATGACACCAATATCTCAATTATAAACACCTTTACTAATTTCATTCCGACGATAAATCCTATAGCGCGTCTTTGTACAGAGATGGGTGTTCCCTAACTGGCTATATACATTCATAATATTTTGCCCTTCCAAAAAATTCGGCAAACACTCCCTTAAACTACGCTATTACCTGCCACAACGCTATACGTTGGCTACTCCTTATCACCTCACCCCCACTACAAAATATCATCAACAACAAATATATGTTTATACCTTGACTTTACTCACCTCTACAAATAATCACTAACTACTGTGTCCCTAAATATCTAATACTCTCTTGGTATTATTTACTTCAAAATTCTTAACTATCTAACTCCATTTACTTCAATTAAATAACTCACCTGCTTCTATCTATGCCCAGGCTCTATCCCTGTTTAAACATTCTACCTTACTGTAATCATTGACAATTATCTTATAAAATTCATCTCTCACCTACTCATAATAGTACATCTCTCTTTTCAAATATATATTCTTACTTAATCATTTATTTAATTATTCATTAGGAATTACCTTCATTACATATTAATTAATTATTTAACTTCTATGACAATTAATAATTTACTTCTGTTACCAAGATAGTACAGCTTTCTTTTGTACTATTTTAATTCAATATTTGACCTTTAAATATTATTCATTTGTTTAAACTTGTTTAATTAAACAAAACATGTTAATTATTAAAATACACAATAACTGGTGTACACAAAATATACCTGCAATACAACATCAAAATACATAAATGCATTGATATAAAAATACATTTAATACAATGAAAAATATACACTCCAAACACATTATTTTGTTATTTATCAAACTCAGTCCATAGCAGTCCAATTCAATACCACTTTTCACATATATTAAATGTTCATTACACAATGGAAACACTCTATCCTCTTATTAGGTTGAATAACAACCTAATCTTACGTCTATTTATCTTATTTTTTAATGAAAACATTTTATGATTAGAAACATTATATTCATATTCATATATCAAACAATTATCAAACAAATATATCAAGTCACGATCGAGTAGAGTTCTGTCTATCTCAGTAAGATCATATGTTATAATTTTGTTATTCATCTTGTAATTATCATCATAATTTTCTACCACAGGTAAGTACTTAATACCATTATTCTCACCTATTATTACTTCAATTTCACTGTTACTATAAGGTAAGTATTCATTATTTTCATCCACCGTATCTATGCCTAACCTTTCTACCAATTCTCTGTACTTTCTATTTACTTTTAAAAATTTTATTACTTTCTTTCTCTCACCATATCTCTCTACACTTTCTCTCTTAATATTTTTCTCACCATAACACCAAGTTACACTCACTCTCTCCAAATATGCAGGGGTCCCTAACTTAATACTACTGCACCACTTATGAGGTACACAAAAACACCAAGAAACTTTATTAGTAGACCTATCGTCTCCCAAATATAAATTGAAGGAACTCTTGTCCTTATAAAAAATACGTGAAGACTTTTCTTCACCCCCTAACATAACATCAAAAGAAAATTCTACCCCCTGCACCCCTTGTACAAATATACTTTCTCCAAACTCTCTCTCTGACTCAATACACTCAAACACTTCATTATCATTCATAATACTTTCATTATCATTTTCTAATATTATATTCTTTCTACCTGTAATATTCTTACTATCTGTAAATTCATTATTCACATTATCATTGTTGTTTACTTTATTAGTCAGTACTTCATTTTTCGTACTGTTTTCACTACTATTCGACTTCTGTTTTTCTAATTGAATTAAATTCTCGTCCAATTTTTTAATGACCTTGTCACACTGCTTAATGAGATTATCATTACCGTTTTTTATTTCATTCTTTAATTCTTTAAATTGTTTATCAAAATTGTCATTCAAATTTGTAAATTTGATATTAGAATCGCTTTTTTGCTCATCTAATTTTTTGTCTAAATTATCAAACTTTACACTCTGTTCATCAAATTTATTTAATAAGAGCTGCATCATAGCAGCAGTACTATCTGATTTACTTTCTGGACTAACTGACATGGATGTAGAGACCTTCTCTGTTTCTACATATACAACAGATACAGGTGTATCTGCCTCGTCAGTCCGACTCGTTTGAGTTGATTGAACATCCATCTCACCAGTCAAATTTACATCAGCTGTGCTGATTTCTATTGTCATATTATCATTAGTACTCATGTTTGCAATTTGATGTTGTTAAAACATATATGTTTATAACCTAAAAAAATTTAACCTTACTTGCGCACGTGTTACGTACTTTAGCACTATTACCTCAGGTAGTTATTTCACATTCAGGTAGGTATACTCCACATAAAATTATGTTTTATGTCGAGTCCATATTCGGCACACGCCATTTGTAACTAATGGTTTTATTGTTTAATTGTTACAATAATATTGTGTGTACTAAGAGATTACGTTCACTTTGGAAACCGGATGCCATGTTGTCAGATTGGGCAACTTCATACAAATTTACTCTTCGGGCCAAGATTCGGGTAACACGAACCCGATTTGTGAAATATACTACCTGAAATAACTGTACACGAGATAACATATAAGTTACTTTTATTTTTAAACTTGAATATCAATACATATTGAAAAAATGACTCGACCCCACATATTACGCCACGGACGTTTGCAAAACAATTTTACCCTCCAAAATACACATATGATACATAACTTATGCAATTATGTTACATTATATAATAGATTATTTAATATATTTCAAATGTTATATTTAATATATAAAAGATTATTGAACATATTTTAATACTTCGCACAACCCAGCACTTAGAGAAATTAAAACACTCTCTCTCTCTCACACTCTGGTACAATTGCTTTCTTTAATGAGCTCATTTTTTTGCAATTTTAAAGACTTAGTTTCATTTTTAAAAGTGTGTGACTTTCGCCTTGGTCATTATTTTAAATTATGTGAAAAGTAGAAAAGATGTTGGAACGTTCTCACCAAATTGTTGGATAAGCCTCACCGCACTTCTAGGGTCGTATTCTTCGTGCACAATCTGTATTTTTTACTTCGTTCTAATAGCCCACACCGTCGTGTCTGCCAACGAAAACGCCTCGGACAGATTCTATACGCACTACGTGATTAACGATCCATCGGCCGGTGACGCCTATCCAAGTACTTTACCGCCCCAACATTTTAAATGGTTTATTCAGTTAATAAACCACTTTTAGTGGTGAAAAATTAAACTTCACACTGGGTGAACGGTTTTGCCGGTCGGCTGCGTCCACACGTTTTGATGAAATGACAGATCCTTTGTCCCGTATTACGTAGGTGGGGCGCAAACTACGTCATCAGGCTATTGTTTGTCTGTTTACAGCATCGCCTTGTTTACGGAAACACATTCCTTGTCGCTGGCGTCATCAGGGATTGGCACTTTATCTCAATATATGCAGGGCCGTATTTAGGCATGTGCAACATGTGCAGGTGCACAGGGCGGCAAAATTTTGAGGGCGGCAAAATATAGCTGGTTAAAAAAAAAACATCGCTTCATATCATTATAAAGCCCGAAGTAGATTAGCTCTGGCTCTGGCATTAAAGTAGTATGGTACTACTGTATTAGTGCACCACTCCTCTTCGAGATGGCACCACCTATATTGAAATTACTCTGGCTAGACGCTCGTGGCTCGTACACCTACGCGGATGCAGTAGTGTGCATATTCTTTGGTTTGTATGTTGTTATTAGTTCAGAGTTAAGTTGGCGTTTCATCGTTCCACGTGGTTCCAACTTGTTATTAACTTTCAAAATCAAGGCATTTTATACGATACGCCGAGTATTTTAACTGTTGACAGTGAATTATTCAGTTTTAAATGTTCTACAAAACAGTATTTCTATAGGTTTTTCCGTTAAGATATAATAGCTTAGGGACGGTATGGATGGGCGATCTAGGTTAAGTGGTGCTGCATATCGCAAGAAAGCTGAGGAAAAAAGACAGAGGGAGAGTAAAATTTTGCAAAAAATACCTCGACTGGACTCATATTTCAGTGGTGAATACAAAAGTGAACAGTGTAGGCCTGAAAATTCGGGTGAAATTATAGTGGAAAACAGTAAAGACAATGTGGAAGTCGAAAATCTCGAAGTACAGGAACAAGCTACGCTCTCTACAGAAGTGGATTTTGCAGTGTCTGTTCCTAGTAATGATCCATTCTATTGGGAAAACACTGACCACACTCGGGATTATTTGATAAAAAATGGTATTAATCAAAACAAAGACGCTGACTTTTCACAGTCCTCGCGGCGATATGCTGATGGAACACAATAGTTTTGCAGCAAGAAACTATTCCATAGGATTTTAGTAAATGGGGAAATTATGAACCGTGAATATCTTGTTTATTCTCCCAGCCAAGGATCACTGTTCTGTGCCCCATGCAAATTATTCGGTGGTACATCTCAGTTTGCAACATCTGGTTTCAATGATTGGAGCCATGCTGGCATAAGAATAGCCGAACATGAAATTTCTGCTTCTCACAGAGACTGCTTGTTAAAATTGAAAAGTAGAGGAAATGAGATGAACAGAATTGACACAAGATTGCTCAGCCAGCATGAACATGAAGTTACATATTGGAGAAATGTACTAAAAAGAGTTGTTTCTGTAGTTAAAAACTAGCTTCTAGGAGTTTAGCATTTCGTGGTTTGGCTCTGTGAAAAATGGAAATTTCATGATGTGTTTGGAATTAATTGCAGAGTATGATTCTTTTCTGGCTGACCATATTGCATGGTTCGGTAATCCTGGAAAAGGATCTACATCATACTTGTCACCAGCAACTTATGAAGAATTAATACATCTTATGGGGAAGTCAGTGAGTGAAAAAATAGGCAATGAAGTTATTTCTTCTAAATATTTTTCAGTCATAGTAGATTCTACGCCAGATTTATCTCATAATGACCAGTTAAGTGTAGTTGTTAGATATGTAACTGATTGTGGGCTCTCAGTTGAAAGATTTCTGTGTTTTATGAAAAATACAGGCCATACTTGAGAAAAGCTTTTTGAACCACTAATGAATTCTTTAGAACAACATGGTCTGAAAGTTGATAACTGTAGAGGTCAATCATATGACAATGTGGCCAACATGTCTGGAATATATTCTGGCTTGCAAGCAAGACTCAAAGAAAGAAATAATCCTCTTGTTTTCTTCATTCCATGTGCAGCTCACTCACTCAATCTAGTTGGTTCACAAGCAGTGAAATGCTGTATTGCTGCAGTACGGTTTTTTTAGTTATTGTAAAGTTTATATAATTACTTCGCAGATTCTACAGGGAGATGGAATATCTTGGAAACATTTTTTGATTCTGTAACCATGACATTGAAATCACTGTCAACAACTCGATGGTGTGCACATGAGGATGCTTGCAAGAGCTTGGATGGAGATTGGAAAGCAGTGGTTTCTGCATTAAGAACTATTTCAGAAAATGAAACGGGTAAAGGTAGATGTGAAGCTGAGGGTCTTCTTAGGAAATTAAATAGCATTGAGGTAGCATTCATGACATCAGTGTGGGGTTCTATTCTTCAACAATTTGGCAAAGTCATGAAAAAATTGCAAGCTCGGGAAATGGACATTTCCACTGTTATTGAAATGTACGACACTCTTACAGTGTATTTAACTGAGCTTCAGACCTGTTTCCCCAATCACAGAGATTCAGCTGAAAAGAAACTTAATCAGATCAGGAGTCTGGAATCAGTTCCTTCTTCTTCAGCTGTTGAGATTTCAAGACCAAAACGTCAAATTAAATGTAGGCGATTTTTTGATGAATCATCTGAATCAGAAGCGGAACCAGAAAGTCCTGAAGAAGAACTAGGATCAGATGACTTGGAACATGACAAGATCTGGAGACGAATGGAAATTTCATATTCCAAGATCATACAAACTCTCCAGACTGAGTTACAGAAGAGAGTTAATGTCTACAAAGAATATAATTTAATATTTTCATTTCTCTCAAATATCACCAAACTAGAAGCTCCTCAAATTTATGATGCTGCAGAGAAACTTCGAGCCATTTATGATTCCGACATAGAAAGCAGCTTTGGTGAAGAATGCATCCAATTGAAAAGCTATCTGTTATCTATGAAGACAGAAAATGGTAACAAATTATCGTCTCTTCCATTTCTCTGCAGAATGTTGGCTTCGAAGAAAATTAGTGATGTCTACCCAAATGTGTACACTGCACTCAAGATCTACAACTGTACTCCAGCAACAAACTGTTCTGCTGAAAGGTCATTTTCAGTTTTAAAACGAATCAAGAACTATCTACGGACAGCACAGAATCAAGAACGACTGGCCAGTCTTGGAGTGCTCGCCACAGAATCAGACATCACTGTCAGTCTGGATTTTGAGTAAGTGATAAATGCATTTGCAAATGCAAAAGTCAGAAGAAAGTCATTTCTCTAAGTTCGGTAAGTTTCACAAAATGGTTACTATCAAATTGCAGTATTTCTACCATATACGTTTGACTGACCAAATTGGATGTTTCAGTGATATTTTTCACTGAGGTTATTAAACTGTAGTTATTATTTTCTATGTGTTTACCATATATCGTCTTCAGAATAATGTATAAATGTTTAACTTGCACCTTTGTTTCATATATTGTGTATTCAGTAAAGTTTAAATACTGTCTATAATACAGTTTAAAATTAAAGTAAGTAATTAAACAATTTATTGTCCATAGTCTGTAAATGAATAGTGACACTGAAGTTTAGCTCAGGGAATAGGGGGCGTAAAATTAATGACTGCACAGGGGCGTTATACATCCAAAATACGGGCCTGAATATATGACATACGGTTTTTTGCTGGGCTTCACGTTTTTTGCTATGAAACAGTTAGAATCCTGGCAAATATTTATATAGTTCACTCACTGTAGATTTACAAAGATTATTAAAGGTTTATTTAATTTTGACCAAATCGTTAAAAAAAAAGGAATACAATATTTATGGTTTTTTATACCATGTTTATGTTAATTAAAATTTGTACCAGGATTGTACCATCACAACTTCCATTGTCACAAATGGTCAAGAGTGATAAGGGTAAAAATAGCTGGATATTGTTATCCATGACGTCTCTGTTGATTAACTAATTATAAATATATCACTACTGACTCGGAACACAAATTTGTTATTGGTAAAAATGTAAAACTTTTACCTTGTAGTCTGAACTAGTTTTTGCTTATTACAAGCTTCATCAGAGGCTGTCACTAGGAGCACTGTCAGTTTTGTTCTTGGTGACGGCGCCATCATTCGAAAGATTGATGTTGTGTGTCTGGTGTCTAAGCAAACGGACACAATTCAAATCACATATACTATTTGAACATATCACACACCACACACACAACATCGATCTTTCAAATAATGGCACAGTCACCAAGAACAAGACAGACAGCGCTCCTAGTGACAGCCTCTGATGAAGCTTGTAATCAGCAAAAACTAGTTCAGGCTACAAGATAAAAGTTTTACATTTTTACCAATAAAATATTGGTGTTCCGAGTTAGTAGTGATATGTTTATAATTAGCAAAAATAGCTTTGGGAACAATGTGTTAAGAAGACAGACTTTTATTCTTACAGGGTGTGCGAAACCATTACATTAAAGCATACAAACATATTATCAATAAAGGTCCCATTGCTAATCACTTTGTAAAACATTTTAGATTTTTGAAACCAAGTGAGATAGTAAGATAGTAGCAGAAAATTCTATAGTAGACCCTTTTAACACTAGAGTGCTACCTTTCAGTGTACCTTCTTATATAAGTTAATGAGTGGAAACTTTTGCAGCTTGAAGATCATCCTAAACCTGAGGTTATTATTCCTGTTGACATGTATTGGAGCCCCTTTCTGGATAAGCACCTGGTGGATTGAAGCACCCAAACTTAAGTAAAGATATTAAGTGCTCATTGTGTCTTTCTCATGGAAATGCCTACACAGACCACGGGTTTCCTTCAGGAAAGGTTCTTACTGAAGAACATTCTCTGAATTCTCATTTGACTGTTAAAAATGCTCTCAAGTTGTATAATAATAAGACTGAGCTTGTACCAATTACCAGACAGCTGATAAATCTTGCTCAGAGTGCCCACAAAAGCTACCTAAATTTTTTGAAACAAAGAAAAAGACTGGAAGATGACAAAAAAATGAAAAGTAGAGGAAATAAATGAACAGAAAAAAAGGGAAACTGAAATTTTAAAAGAAACAGAAGACGGAAAGAAATTGATTCAAGTTCAAGAAAAAGAATTGAAACAAAAAATGAAAGAGGAAGAAGAAAAGCATAAATTTGCCAATAAAATATTTTAAGAAGCCGGCATTACATTGCAGAAGCCATTAGAAAAGAAAGACTTTGAAGAAATAAACGTACCAAAGTCAATGCCTGCGGGTTTTTCCAAAATGAAGGAAAGAGAGCATGAGGAAAGCTATAAAAAAAATGAATGGAAATAATGAGAAATGGAAAACTACTATAGACAAGAGGAAATCATCACTCATAACTTGATTTTGTAAAAAGAAACCAAAGTTGTAATTTTAAATCTTGTGTTGTTCAGATTAAACTAAATTTTGTTATACCCCATCCAAGAGCCCATAATGAACTGTATTTTTATTACTAATCTTTTTTGTACATCGGACACTTAGACCCTATTTGTATGTTTACTGGTAATTATATTCAAGTTTGAAAGCTTTTAATTTAAAAATTCTGCTCCAAATTATATATATAATTAAATGAATAACACTACTATATTAACGACTCGGAACACAAAGTTTTTTATAAGTAAAAACAAAGTTTTACCTTACAGCCTGAACCGGTTTTCGCCTTTAAAAGGCTTCTTTAGAGGCTGCCGCTGGTGGTCTGTCCTGTTGTGGGCAACGGAGTCGAATTTCGAAAGATCGATGCTGTGTGTGTGGGGTGAGATATGTTCGAATAATGTGTGCGATTTGAATTGTGTCTGTTCGTTTAGGATGTCGTTTTTATTTGTTTTCGTGTGTTTATATTTCCAATTGTTCTAGAGTGTCTAGTTTTCGGCCTTTTGTGTGTACATTAGAATGTTCATGTTATTGTCGATGTTTTTATATGTGTGGTTTGCTTCAATGAGGTGGTTTGCAAAGGTGGATTCTGTAGTGGAGTGGAGTGCCTTTGTGTGTTCAATGTATCTCTGTTTGAAGCTACGTCCTGTCTGGCCTATGTAGAATTTGTTGCAATTTGAGCAATTTAGCTTGTAAACACCGGGTAGATCGAATTTGTTTTGTGCTTTGTGTGTGTGTTTTGTTTTGTTAGTAGTTTTGTAAGCGATTCTGTATCCTGCTTTTTTGAATTTGTGGGCTATTTTTTCAGTTTGTTTGTTGATGTATGTTAATGTTATGAATTTGTTGTTTTCTGTCTTTGTCTGTTGTTTGTTTTGTGTAGGAGTTTACTGACTATTGTTCTGTCATATCCGTTAGATTCTGCTAGATATTTTATCGTGTTAGTTCGTCTTTTTCATTTAAGGGGATGTTGTTAAGTCTATGTGTCATGGTTCTGAAGGCAGCTAGTTTGTGTTGTATTGGGTGATTGGAGGAGTTGTGTATTAGGGTGTCAGTTGTAGTTGGTTTTCTGTATATACTGAATTTGTGCCTGTGTTCTAGTTTTGTGATGGAGAGGTCTAAGAAGTTTATGGTATTGTTGTGTTCGTATTCGGCAGTAAAGGTTATGTTTTTATGTATTTTGTTTATGTGCGTTAGTAACTGTTCACATTGTCTTTTGTTTCCCCTGTATAGTATTAGAATGTCATCAACGTATCTGTGCCAATATAGTATTTTATCTGAGTGTCTGTCATTGTTTGTGAGTATTTTTGTTTTCTCTAAGTGTTGGAGGAAGACTTCTGCTAGAATGCTGGATATGGGGGAGCCCATGGGTAGGCCATCATTCTGTGTGTAGTATTTATTGTTATAAGTAAAGTAGTTTTGTTTTTTGATAATGTTCAGAGTTTCTGTTACTTCATTGATAAGTTCGTCTGGTGTGTTGTTCTGTTTGAGTTTGTTTTGTAGGATGGTGATTGTTTCAGAGATGGGGATGTTTGTGTACAGGTTTTTAATGTCAAAGGAGGCTAATGCGGCATTATGGGGGATGTGTATGTCTTTTATTTTTGTTACTAGGTCTGTGTTGTTTTTTACTGCAATGTTGTTGTCTAGTTGTGTGTTGTCTGATAATTTTGTCTAGCTGTCATAATCTATGTAGTGTGTAATTAATATTCTATTTTTGTTTGAAATCTGTGTTTGAGTGCATTCAACTATGGGCAGTATAGCTGGTAGGGTTCAACCCTATTTAACTGGAATACATCATAGTCATAAGATGAGCTTTAATCTGCAAGATTATTTGTGAACTGAAAAAATATGAACTTTTATTTTAAACTTTTTCAATGAGTGTCTTATTGACTTAAGTGAAATGTAGAGCCTGTTTAGCCACTAGGCGAAATAAAATTTAAGAAAAAATACAAATAAAGAGGCAATGAGAATGTAAAATGAAAATACAATTCTTGTATTTTGTTGTCCATGACACACCCGAATGTTATCACTAACTATAGTAAAGTATTCTGACACAGAACATAATTATTTTAGATAAAAATTGTTTGCCTTACTGCTGGAACTAGTTTTCACTCATTATGATCTTCATCAGAGGCTGCCGAGCGCTGTCCATCCTGTTTTGTGACAGCACCATCGTTTGAAAGATTGTTGGGTTGTGTAAGTGGTACGGAATATGTTCAAATAGTACGTGTGATTTAAATCATGTTTGTTAGGCTGTTGTTTCTATACGTTTTTGTATGCATGTGTAGAATGTTCATGTCGTTAATGTTTGTGCTTGTGTGGTCTGCCTCAATGAGATGGTTTGCAAAGGTGGATTCGGTGGTGGAGTGTAATGCTTTTATGTGTTCAACATATCTCTGAAGCTGTGTCCTGTTTGGTCTATGTAAAATTTATTACATTCTAAGCAGCTTAATTTGTAAACAACAGGTACATCAAATTTGTTTAGCTGTTTGTGTGTCTTTTTTGACAGTGTGTGTTCTGTTTTGTTTGTAGTTCTGTATGCAAAGTCGTATCCTGCTTTTTTAAACTTGCGGCTATTTTCTCAGTGTGGTTATTGATATATGTTAGTGTATATGAATTTGTTTTCTGCCATTGTCTGTTACTTGTTTTGTGTAGGAGTTTGTTAATTATTGTTCTATTGTATCCATTGGTTTCTGCTAGATAGCTGTGTTTAATTCATCGTGACACTATCTTTCTTGTAGTGGAATGTTGTTTAGTCTGTGTATCGTGGTTCTGAAGGCTGATAGTTTGTGTTGCATTGGGAGATTGGAGGAGTTCCAAATTGAGTGTACGATATTATTTTGACAGTCTGAAGGTAAGACGGTTTTCTTACAGTATAATTTGATAGCCTCTGGTGAGCTCTATAGCAGCATAACATGCAGAATTGCTAACGAGAAATAATTAATAGTAAAATGACTTACCATAATCTCAAGAATGTGGGATCCTGACACTCAGGCAGGATACACTGGTTGGGAAGAGGACGGGTTACATGCAAAGGATTTCTACCTGCCGAAGAGTCCGACTCGTGGATGTTAACACTACGAAGGTTGGCGTACGACAAAAGCTTCAGGTCCAGTGCATGCATGGACTCTACAAACGCCATAGTGCCAACTTCAAAAAAATGAAAATTATTGACTGGTTCGATCAGAAATATCGAACACCGGCCCCCGTTGACCGCAATGGGTCAACAACCAACTACACCAAAAGAAATGGCCAAAATACATTCCAAAAATTTGGTTTTTAGTGAACAGGAACACTCTCTGAAAATTACCCTCCAACATAGGAGGGGGTCACACGCAAACACAAGAAAATTCTAACATACAGAAAAACATGCAATTAATTAGAGAAAAGAATGCCGAATAACTCCGCCGCAGGCGCATTGACCAGGCGAGCAATCCGAAAGGTTCGGGTAGAGCAGACAAAACCCAACACCATACAATAAACAATGGCCCAGCCAAACACAACGTAAAACTCAGCAAATCAACTTAGTTAACATTTCCTAGTTTTTTAAATTTTTTCCCTTTTTTTTATTTTTTGTTCTTTTTTTTCGTATTTTGTTGTTGTTGATTTGTTGAGCATCCGTAACTCCCAATAGACTGGCACAACGCCATGCCAGAAACATTCCACAATGTAAACTTCAATGCGGACAACAGCTGGAAGGAATCACCTGGGAAATCCCAGAAAAGTGTCAAGTAAGTCCCCAACACAATCATTGAAACTAATTCTGCTCACCCGAAAACAAGTCAAACCCAATCAAGAAGATATAGGCAACCTGTATAATTTGATAGCAGGTCGTTCAAAAGAACCTGTGAAGTTTTAACAAGCGCGACGGACAACCCCGTCGCTCCCCGGAAACACAGCTGAAACTCGGCCAAGAGGCCACATCAGGGGAGGAGAATTCTGTTTCTCCATAACCACCAGGTCCCCAACCATTAAGTTTCTGGACTTAGACGACCATTTCGATCTGGCATGAAGTGCCGTCAAGTATTCCAAACGCCACCTTTTCCAAAATGCTTGGAGCAAAGCAGCAATTTGTTTGTAATGACGGACGGTCCCTTCATTTAACGAGACTTCAGCTTCCGGGGGCGCGGTAATGGGGCGGCCAACCAGAAAATGACCAGGCGTTAGAGCCTGGTAATCACTTGGATCTGAAGATAGGGCAGTTAAAGGACGGGAATTTAAGATTGCCTCATACGAATGCATAAAGACGAAAATTCTGCTACAGTCAATGACCTGGTCCCAATCATGCGTTTCATATGAAACTTGGCCGACTGGACAGCCCATTCCCACAAGCCACCCTGATGAGGGGCAGACGGAGGGATAAATTTAAACTCAATGTTGTTATCAACAGCAAAAGCTGTTATCTGAGCTGACATGTCAGGATTGGAAAGAACATTTTTGAGCTCCCGTTTAAGTTCGGAGCGCGACCCCACAAAATTCCTGCCACAATCCGAATACAGTGTTTTAGGAGCACCATGACGACTAATAAACCGCCTCAACACATCAATAAACTGTGGCATTGAAAGATCCATAGCTACTTCAAAGTGAACTGCTTTAGTGGCTAAGCAGATGAAAATGCATAGATAAGCTTTGACTATAGGTGCCTTCCGAACAGCGTAAGCCCGTACCAAAAAAGGGCCAGCATAATCCATGCCGAAAGAATAAAATGGAGGTGCCGGATTGACCCTAGGAATTGGCAGATCACCCATTAACGGGTTGGTGGGGCGAGGACGCGCCCTGAAACAAGGAAGACATTTCCAAATTATGGTTCTTATGACCTGACGTGCGGACAAAATCCAATAATTTTGAGCAAGCTGAAATTGAACTTGCAAGGGCCCAGCATGACCTAACCACACATGGGTGTGATGAATTAGCAACCCTACTAGGTGGTGATGCTTGGGCAGTAAAACCGGAAAACGATTTCTAGTTACCGTAGAGTTGGTCAAGCGACCGCGTACTCGAATGAGGCCAAAATCATCTATAAACGGGACCAGGTGCTGAATGCGGACCGGGAACCACTTACCTAAACGAAGAGCCGCGAGCTCCAAAACAACAAACCAAAACACACTGCGCTGAATGTAGCGTAAAATATACTTAACAGCCGACCTCTTCCAACCCACGGCTGTGGAAGCTTCAATCCGCGAAGGCATAGCCCACCTTAAGATAGCTGAGGTAACCCCCACCACTAAGGGCCATGAGGACAAGTGATCGAACAATTCCACCCGGGGCTCCTGAGTGAGAAACGAAGAGACCTTGGTCTCTAAGGCAACATCTTGCACGTCGTGATTCGGGTGATAATTAATAGGGGGCCAGTGCAGAGCATCAAGCTTTAGCCAATCTGGCCCTGACCACCACAATGTCGACGACTGGAAGCTGGAGAGTGAAGTACCTCTAGAGGCTAAATCAGCGGGGTTAGAAACACCATGAACATGACGCCAAGACTTAGTATCGGTCCACTCGGTAATAGCAGCCACCCGATTAGCAATAAACGTCTTCAATTTAAAAGTAGGCATATTCAGCCAATCCAAGACAATTGTCGAGTCCGTCCATAAGAAAACTTGACTCATTTGAATACATGAAGAGAATAAGCCAACATAATGACGAACAAGTTTGGCTAAAAGATAAGCTCCCAACAACTCCAAACGTGGGATTGATAAAGTTTTAAGAGGTGCCACTTTAGTTTTAGAAGACACCAACACAACCACCGGAGGACCAGAGTCAGTATAAATGGACAGGTAAAGGACGGCCGCGTAACCCAACTGGGAAGCATCACAGAAACCATGTAATATAACCCTTTCAATATGCCCACCGTTAGGGAGGAATGGCTGAGAAATAGTGATTACCGAAAGATGATTCAGAGAGGACAGGAATTGACTCCAATAATCATTTAAGTCATTATTGAGAGGAGCATCCCATTCCAAGCCCTCAGCCCAGAGTTTTTGGAAAAAAAGCCTTGGCCCTGAAAATCACTGGCGAAAGCCAACCACATGGGTCAAATAATTGTGCCATCTGGGATAACACGACACGTTTGGTAAATTGAACCTGAGCATTGCTGCAACAGGCCAAAGGAGGAAATGAGAAGCAATCTGTTGAATGGTCCCAACTTAAACCCAGAATATCGTTAGACACGACGGAATCACTCTTAGCGGCTGACTCAGGTAGGCAGTCAGGTTGATTAGTACACCATTTTTTCAAATTGAAACCTCCTGACGATAACAACAGAATTAATTCCTGTTGTAAATTGCAAAGCTCTGATTTTGAATCAGCACCAGCAGCAATATCATCAAAAATATTACGGCTAAGTACCGCCGCTCCCGCAGGAAAATTAATTGCCTCATCCTGAGCCAGCCGCTGCAAGGTTCGCAACGCCTGAAAAGGGGCGCAAGCCAGCCCGTAAGTAACGGTACGCAAAGCGAAAACCCTTAGTGGGGCGGTAACCTCTTCACGCCATAAAATACACAGGTACGCCGAGTCATCAGGATGTATGGCAATTTGGCGATACATCTGTTCGATGTCGCACGTGAAAACATGGCTAAACCGCCAAAACAAAGTCAAAACGTCGGACAGTAAGATCTGCAACTTAGGGCCGACACATAACACGTCATTTAAGGAAATCCCGGAGGAGTCTTCATGCTGGCGTCAAACACCACCCTTATTTTTGAAGTATCGCCTCTAACTTTAAAGATACCATGATGAGGGATGAAATATTTTGGAAAATTGGGGTCAGACACCAACGACATATGCCCCTGAGCGACATAATCAGTTATAAATTGCACATACTGGCTCTTAAACTGACTGTTAGACGTAAATTTCCTTTCTAACGCGAAAAACCGCGACATGGCTCCCTTAAGGGAATTTCCCAAAGTGTGAGAAGAGTTTTTGAAGAACGGCAAGCGCACCTGGTAAAGACCCGACGGCAACCGCCGTGTTGACTCCATATAAAACCTTTCAGCAAAGTGATCCTCTTCAGATAATTGGTGGGGCACAGCTGGAGGCTCTTCGACCTCCCAAAACCGATGAACTTGCTCAAGTAGGTTTGTTGTATCCGTTGATAATGTTGTGACGGAAGGATAAAAGTGGTGGAAATGACAGTGAAGCTGATGTGCAGACACCAGATCCAAAGGAAGGCCAGTGAGACCGCTAGCACAAGTCAATGCACAATTAAGTGAAATTGGGGCTCTACCCATAATCACAAACCCAAAACGTGTCCTAACTGCAACAGGCAAACCTGCACCCAAGGGAATAGTCTCTCCCAAAAGAATAGCCGCTACAATATCGGCTCCAAACAACGCATCAGTTGGGGCTGCTACATCGAAGGTAGGGTCAGCTAACAAAAGGTCTTTTGTAGCCTGCTTAACTTCAGGCAACACTTGGAACCTAGGTGAGTCCGATGAGACCTTAGAAAGAATTACGAAAGCATGGTTAGACATCACAACCTCGCGTTTTAAAGTTTCCAAGGAAAGATGGCACACCTTTTTTGCTTTGGTGGCAATATCACCTACCCCATTGACACTTATTGAAGCGTCAAAACAAGCGCACTTTAAGCGAGATGCACATGCTTCAGTGATGAAAGAAGCGTGGGACGCGCTATCCAGGATGGCCCTAACTACGATATAACCACCATTGGGAGACGACAAGACTGCTAGACATGTGGCTAACAGAACCCCTGCAGGATGGGGCAGAGACACGGTCAGAGTAGTGCTAGACAGATCAACTTGGTCAACAAGCGATGACCCCGAAGCCTTGATTTCAGCTGTTTCAGAAATCTGTAAACAAGACGGAGACGGACGGGCATTTTTGAAATGAAGTAAAGTGTGGTGGTACTTAGAGCCACACGTTTTGCACCATCCCGAATGTTTATGTTGGAGGCACGAAAGACAACATTTTTATTCTTAAGACTTTGAAATTGAGCCCTAGGGTCCTTAACTCAGCCACGCCGGACACTTGAGAAGCACATGGGTCCGGGAATCGCAATGAAGGCAACGTGAACTAGATGAATCCCATTGCGTAACCTCCGCAGATAACATAGACACAGC
This sequence comes from Magicicada septendecula, assembly GCA_034769895.1. Classification (NCBI taxonomy): domain Eukaryota; kingdom Metazoa; phylum Arthropoda; class Insecta; order Hemiptera; family Cicadidae; genus Magicicada; species Magicicada septendecula. The sequence goes on along the minus strand of CM068369.1, from coordinate 61,596,827 downwards.
AAGAGGAGTAGCCTTAGAAAAGGAAACCTTCTGGGTTTTCTGGTGGCTAGTGCTAGGAAGAGCAGGTAAAGCCGATTCCAAAGATGCCTGTTCTTTCTGTTCCGCCATGGCGGTTAAAAATGTCATAATTTCTGTTAGGGCAGGGAGATTCTCTTTGTCCGTAACAGATGACTCAAAGCGTTCACGCAATGATAGGTCCAGCCTTGACAATACAAAAGACGCATATATTGCTTGATATGTATCAGCAATGTTTAGAGCTGACAACGCTGAAAAGTTAGCATTGAAGCTGTCCACAAATTTTCTAATAGACGCAGCTGATCGCATAGAAGCGGCTGGTAACTGAAGCAGATTGGTACAATAGACCTGGGCGGTTAAACGAGGATTGTGATAACGGCTTTTAAGAGTTGACAGTGCAAGCGAATAACTATCGTCAACTATGGGAAGCGCGGCAACCTTCTCATAAGCCTCACCCTTAAGATGAGTCAATAAATATAACAATTTCTGCTTTGGAGTGAGGGCAGGACTTTCGTCCACTAATGTGGTAAACTTTGACCAAAACTCGGACCAACATTTGGCCTGGCCATCAAAACAAGGTAAAGAAAGCTTCGGCAACTCATGAACGAGAACACCTGAGTGCCCACCACTTGCCGATGAAGACTGACCGGAACCAACCGGTGTCTCTGGTTTAGTTAGTTTTTACGCTAAAACGCTTCCCCGGACATAAATATCAATTTGCGCTACCACCGAAAAATGTGGTCCTCGTCCAATCCCTTGGGCAATGACTCTGCAGATAGGTAAGGATCCACCTTACCTAGAAGATCCTGATATTTTTCGGACAACCTGGAGGCCAAGATACCGGCTTCATGTTGATCGACGACTCTCAATTGCGGCAACCCTTCCAACCGATTTATTAAGTGTTGCAACGCAAGTATTCCCACCGAAGTGGTCCGGTCAAAAGCTGCCAGCGACAATTTAGCAGGCATACTGAATTAAAAAATATCGCGCAACCGACACCCACCCAGAATGACAGAATTAAAAATTGAACAATAATCACGACCAGACCTAGCCTAACAGTGATCCAGATAAATAGGCCTCTGACACAACTAGTTTTTATAAACAATACCGAGCAAGATAAATACACAATTAAATTAGTGCAAGGCAAAATATAATTTACACAATCCAACAGGCTAACAGTACCAAACACAATAAATTACATACTCAAAAAACACGCAACAAATTGACTTACACAGTGCAAAGCACGACAAAAAAAACACAAGTTGCACAAGATCACAGCACATCAAAATAATGGTACACAAAAGTAAGGATCTATAAAAGGGAGTATTCGCACTCGCCATCTTTGTTCCGAGACTGACATAATATTATGGTGCCGCTTGTGTATACATGGGACGCAGTATAAGCTTGTTTTCGATATTACATAAACTATTATAGTTTTTCGTGCCAAAAATATAATTTCAAAGTGTGAAATTATGTGCCACGTCCTTAAAAATATGGAAATAATAGTTTTCATCTTAAAACTTACTGATTCAGACCATAGTAAGAGGAGAATAATTTTGTCTAAAAAACAACAAATAGCCTACCAATCGTTACCACTTACCACTTTGTTAGGTATATATTCTCAGATTTTACTTTTATTCCTGTTTATAATAGATGGCTGTTGAATTAATGTTTACTAAACTTCGTTTGTCCAAAAGTCCAAATAAAGTTACTAAAACTATTTTTAATAAACACGAATTTACATTTTTAACTTACTATTAAGTTTATATTCAGGTTTTTTGCTTAACATTTAGTTAAAATTAAAAATAAAAAGTTTAGCTTAACATTTTATTAAAATTAACAATAATGTATTTTTCATTGCACTAGACATTTTATAGTCAAAAGTATTTTTCTCGGTTAGTAGGTTAAACTTTGTTGGTACAGGCAAAAAATTTGCAAGTTACAACTTCTCACGGCCATATCTTTAAAACAACTCGTGGATTAAAACCCGGCCAAAACGCATTTTGTTTGTTATTTCGTATAGAATAATTTTGGTCCTATTCATTTTTACTATAAACTCAAACGTTTTTTAGTTATTCGCTAAAAATTACGCTAAAATCCTGTTTTTTGGGGGGCAAAAATCGAAAATGTTGATTTGGAATAACTTGAAAACAACGCATTTTTCAAAACAGTTGCGTACTGACTTTTTTGCTTAGAATTTGATTCCCTATTGGATCCTGGGGTTAATTTTTTTTTATCAATCACCCTTGAAAAAGGGGTGGTTCTCACCCCCAAATAAAAAGCGTACAGTTTAACTTTGTTCTAGAATGCATATAGAACATACATATCAAATTTCGTGAAATTCCATCGACAGTCAAAATTTTGTTACGTCAAAAGCTGCGCTTACTGGACTAGAATTTCTTCGTGCTGATTTTGTTCTCGACTTTGTTTACGATCTGCGTGTATGTTTCGCGCTTGGCTATCGCGCAGCTGATTTTCGAAAAACAGGTAAATGTGCAATTTTGTGCATTAAAACTACAGAATGTGCAATTTTATGCAGTAACTCCCAAAACGTGCAATTTTGTGCAAAATAAAATGTATGTTAAAATGACCTACACGTCCCGATTCGGATAAATAACTTGTCACTGGCCGTTTACGAACTAGCAAAAAAAAAGATGCAATTGCACGTGAAAAACCCGGATAACCTAAAACCAAACCGTTCCCCACGCGCCTGACAGTCGCAAACACGTAACACGCCAATTTCACGTGTAAAGCAGACCTTAACAGGACGGGAACAAACTTCACAAGAATTGACCCAGTAATCAAACAATTACCCAAAAAACAAGGTGCAAAATTTTGAAACAATATTTGCTCACCCGGCCACGCCCACGCGACGAAACTGCTCAACACAACCAACAGCATTAAACGCAAAATACTGGTTCACATGCGTATCATACCAACGTGCTTCCGTGCCATAGCATGCAAATGACGAACATTTATGTAATTTAGAAATTAACAGCATGCAAAACAACCACGAACAGGCACAAAAAAAATGAAACGGCAGGGCACGTTGGTAATTAAAATAAAAATCGCGCAGCCAAAACTGGCTTATAACCCATTTACTCAAACCGCCAGCAGCAACATGCAACAAATTACGAACACATGCTCCCATTCGTGACGGCAAGCAATTTAATTGAAAAAACTAGCAACCTCATGAATCCTCTGGTAGTAATTAGATGTACGATATTATTTTGACAGTCTGAAGGTAAGACGGTTTTCTTACAGTATAATTTGATAGCCTCTGGTGAGCTCTATAGCAGCGTAACATCCAGAATTGCTAACGAGAAATAATTAATAGTAAAATGACTTACCGTAATCTCACGAATGGGTTGATCCTGACACTCAGGCAGGATAGACTGGTTGGGAAGAGGACGGGTTACATGCAAAGGATTTCTACCTGCCGAAGAGTCCGACTCGTGGATGTTAACACTACGAAGGTTGGCGTGCGACAAAAGCTTCAGGTCCAGTGCATGCATGGACTCTACAAACGCCATAGCGCCAACTTCAAAAAAATGAAAATTATTGACTGGTTCGATCCGAAATATCAAACATTGAGTGTTGGAGGATTAGTCTCTGATAAAGCTCGTAACAAGTGAAAACTAGTTCAGGTACTAAGTAATTGTGTTCCATGTCAGAATAATATACTATAGTTAGTGAAAATACAATAAATCCATCCAATTATTAACAAGAACAATATTTGTTTGTAAACTCCCACTCAGTTTATTATTACTGATTTATGAAAACAGTAGATTTAGGTTACATTTCTTTCTACTAATCGAAGATACTTTGATTTTATAATGGCAGTATTTAGGATCTAGTTTGTAATGGTACAAACTAGTTATTGTGCTTTGAAGTGACATCAGATAGTGATTTATCTGGAACTAAATTTCTTTTTAAAGTTATAAGCTGTAGAATTTTTTAAACATTTTTTAAATGAATACTCACGATTTTAAATATCATAGAAAAACCAAGTGCGACGTAATTCAAGTAATAAATGAAAAACTGAACAACATGAATCTGTACTGAAAAAATTTCAAAACTAGACAAACATTTTAACTGATTCGAAGAAGAACCAGTAAAGGGTATGATCACTGCCTTAACCAGATTGGTATGAATTGACAGCAATGAGACTTTTATGACTTAAATGAGAGCTACTTACTGTCATCTCAGAAATTATGTGACTGTTGATTCCTAGTTAATGGTTACACTAATCCTTAAATTCGTAGTGACCGTCAATCAATTTTTCCAGTGTCACAGTTATGTGTTTGGCGTCATAACAATTCAGAAACAATTGTGATGATGGCAATAAATATTGTCGACACAATGTAAAGGAACTTACTCTTTTTTAAATCTACCTGCCCAAAATATCACCTACCTTTAAGATCAATTCTCACACCTACCTTGGATTCCAACAACATGTCATAGGGTCGCCAGCATATTTATAGTTAATATGCAACTATTCCCCACTTTGTATTAACTAACGCTTGCTTAATTGACTTGATTTCCCTGATCTCAGAAGATTCTAGAATTCGTTAGGGGAGAATTGGATGTCGCAAACAGATTGAGGTCACAGCGCAATGATTTACACTAAACACGTGGTCATTGTGAAATAGTAATTACTCTTTATTTTCATTTTTTCTTTGAAATTCCAACGGGCTTTACCCTGATATATAAGTTGATTATTAAATTATCCAACATGGAACATCCATGATCATTAATTAAAAAAGATTACGTTACTTAATTCTAGCAAACCTGTACTTCTTTCACGCTCTCACTCACTCTCGTAAAACCCCCTTTTTATATTTGAGATCTCATTTATCTGATTTTAATGTTGTGATATTGTATACATTTTTGTTGATTGCTGTTTGGTCGATTCGGATTCAAGTTTACTTATCAGGTGATGTTATTCCACATGTGGTCTCATCTCTGGTAGTTCACTTTGTAGTAACACTCACTGAACTGTTAATAACGGTTAATTCATTTTGCTGATTCACTTGTATCGTCAAAGGAACTTATTGAGCACTGTTTTATATACTTTTTTCACTGTTTACAGGCCTAAATTGAATTTGTCCACGGACTAGGGTTAAACACAACCGTACGGGTTGACTTGCGGTAGAAACAGAAGGATGGCGATGTCTGTTCATACTCTTTAAAGGTGGGTCACGTGGTATCCCCTCCCTGCTGTCGATGTCATCTCGAAACGTTCCAGAACCTCATCAAAGCTTGTATTTCATTTTTGTCTTAAACACACGTGTTCAGTTTGTGATATTCCTCTGAAGTCAATCGTCTCGCTAAAATTCGTGCCTATAATGGTTACGTTTATTTCGTCCTGTGACGTCAATGACTTACTCACCCTGACTGACTCATGCCACTCCCAATTGCTAAAGTCATATTTTGTTCAGTTTTACATTCATTGGTTTATTGCACAACATCAAATAATTATGTCCCCTTTTTGTACTGTCACAATACCCCCTCAATGAGATGTTTTATGCCAAAGCATAAAAACTCTCATTGACATAACCTAAAAGGATCAGCTCGGATATGGCGCCCTGACCCCCTTACATTTATTAAAAGCATGGGTAACTTACCCCCCTAATCCAGTGATACTAACTTCTTAATACGAGCATCCGAGGCTGGCTGCTTCGATGTCTCCTGTAAGTGTCTGCTGCTAGCGGCCACCAACAACTCTCGGATAGTATTTTATCCAGAGTTTTTTCTCCGGCCATTTTGCGTTTAAGATTTTCCCTCGCTGGTAGCGTTGCCGGGCAATCCAAGAGAATGTGATTTAGGGTTTCGTCCTGCTCCTTGCACATTCCACAAAGAGGACTGTCTTTTAGGTGAAACCTATGCAGGTACCTGTTCGTCACGATGTGACCCATTCATGCTCTTGCCGCAAATGACGCCACAGATTGAGGCATCCCTTTATAGATTTTTGGGCGGTTTGGGGAGCTTTGGATGGCGAAGTACTCGCGTCCGGTGCTACAATTCTCCCATCTCCATTTCCAGGAGTCAATGAAGAACTTCCTGGCTGCTTCTTTACACTGTGTCAGAGAATAACGCTGCGCCTGTACAGGGCCCATGCAGCAAGCTTTACTGGCAAGAGTATCTGCTACTTTATTTCCATGAATCCCGCAGTGACTTGGAATCCATTGAAAAACAACATTCTTACCTTTTAAACTATTAAGTTGTTGCAGGATTTCTGATGTTCGAAAGTAATAATCTGTTGTGTTCTGCACTTGTAAGGCCTGTATAGAAGACATGGAGTCCGTGAGAATGCAGATGTCACGCGCATCGATGGCTTTGCAAAACTCCAGTGCAGCATTCAGGGCCAATAATTCAGCGTTCATACTTGAGGATGCGTCGCAGGGCAATGAAAAAGAGTCGCCTGTTTCTGGGCAATAATAAGCAGCTCCTCCTTTATTGTTGACTTTGTCAACAGAACCGTCAGTGTATATTTTGGCGAATCCATGATATTTTTCCTGAATCAATGTGATTGACACTTCCCTTAGAAGTGCTGGCAAGTCTTGTCCTTTGGTCAGTGAACCAGGAATTTTTGTACATGCCTTTAGTTGGTCACGTAGCCAGGGCGGGATATCAAAAACAGCCGGGACCAACTCAGGCTGAATGAATTCTAAAACTCCGCCTGGCCTATTTCAGTGGTTGAATAGAGATTGCCGGATGTTAACCTCATTAAAGCCTTTTACTGGCTGGATAGCTTGCAATTGGAAGTGCTTCCTCCACTTTCTGGTTTGGATGTAAAGATCCAGTGGTTCGATTGCCAGCTCGATTTCCATTGCTTGAACACTTGTTGTTTTTGGGCAGCCCAAACAAATTCTAAGCGCAACATTCTGGAACGTTTGCAATTTCTTGATATGTGTTTGTCTTAAAACGTACGTGTCTGCACCCCATTCTCTACTACCAATCACTTTTAGAGGATTGAGTCTGCTGATACACTTTTCAGTAGTGTAGCTTACCTGATCCCTCCATAGGAGTTTGGGATCCAGCTTTATTCCTAAAAGTATAGGGTTCGCGTTATAGGGGAGGGCATTTTTATTGCGTTTCAGCAACGGCTTATAATGTTTGTGGGTGTAGCGCCTAGAGAAAAAAACTCTTCTGTTTTTGCCGTGGAGATGATTAAACCCCATTTTTCGGACCATTGGTAAATTTTATCGAGAGATTCTTGAACTCTATTTGTCGCAATTTCCGGTTCCTTATGCGTTGACCAGATCGTAATATCATCTGCAAAAATTGCCACAGACACGTTTGTTGGGATCACATTTACCAAGTCTTGAAGAACAATATTAAAAAGTGTTGGGCTGATGACGGAACCTTGCGGTATTCCATTAAGAGTAGTTCCTTCGGTGGAGAGGGTTTCATTTATTTTGGTTTTGATAGTCCTGTCTCTGAGGAAATGGACAATGTATTGTAAAATATTGCCTTTCAACCCAATTTTCATCCATTGTGCGATGATCGATATCCTTGAAACTCGGTCGAATGCGGCTTCGAAGTCAATCAACACTGCTGTCGTACATTCATTGTTTGAGAACCCTGAACAGATACTTTCGGAGAAATATAGAAGGGCATCGCACGTACTTCTTTTCGGCCTGAACCCAAATTGGTGCGGGCTGAGAATAGCGCATTTTTCAAGCCTCCACGTTAGACGATTGTTGACCAACCTCTCCAGAAGTTTGCCAGGGCATGATGTCAGGGCTATGGGTCTGTAAGACGAAGCCAGTTCCGGAGGTTTCCCGGTTTTTAACAGAGGAATTATAATGGCCTGTTTCCATTTCTGCGGTATTTCCCCAGACACCCAGATATGGCTTAGACAGAGCAGTAGTTCATGCAACAGGTCTTCCGAGCAATTTTGAATCATTAAATTGTGCACATTGTCCCCGCCGGGAGTAGACGGTTTGAGTTGATCTATTGCAGCTCTCATTTCAGAGCTTGTAAACGGTGGGTCACAGTCATCCTTTTGTGATATTGCTGCGTCCAACTCCACTGAGAATCTGTGCTTCCGAGGTTTAAGATGGGAAGGCCAAATCGCTTCGTCACCTGATTTTCCCATGTACATCTTGTTAAAAACTTCAGCAATTCCCCTCTCGCTGGTGACCGTGAGACCAGTGGCTGTTTGAATTTGAAAAATTTTTTGGTCTGCTTTACCTTGGATTGCCCTGAATCGCTTCCATATGGCCAAACGTGGAGTGTTTGAGTTTATCCCATTAACAAAGTTACGCCAAGATGTTCTTTTTGCTGCTTTTACCGCTCTTTTACATTTAGCAGAGGCTTTGTTGTACTCACTCCTGAATGCAGGTGTCCGGAATTTCTTCCACTGCTTCCTAGCCCTTTGTCTTGCCTTTCTTAATGCCAATATTTCCTTTGTCCACCAAATATTAGAAGGCTTTTGCCGTCTGTTTGGTTTTGAAGCTGGGATGCACTTTGAGGCGGCGGTTATTATGCTATTTTCGATTTCATCAATACTGTTTGCGTTACAGTTGCTCGTGTGGAGCTTAAAGAGAGTCCAGTTTGCTTCTTTCACTTTGAACTTAGTGGTGATGGCGTTTCGTGCTTGATCATTCTTTCCCAAATCGACGCTGAAAAAAATAGGAAAATGGTCGCTAGTGAGGTCACTTTCTATACGCCAATCTTTGATTATATCGATCATATCTGGTGAGATGAGGGTCAGGTCCAGTGTGCTGAGAGATCCCGAACTGGGTGATTGATACGTCGGCTCTTTGTTCTGGTTTAGGAGTATAAGATTAGAGGAGAGAATCCAGTTGTACACCAGTGGGCCGTTTCTATTCTCGGCTCCCTCATTCCATGCCGCATGTTTGGCATTGAAATCCCCCATAATGAGTAGGTACTTGGTGGAGCAATCCAATTTTAATAGCTCGTCCAGCGTTACGTTTTGATTAAAAATGTAAACGTTTATTAACTTTACCACGACATCCTGACTTAATGTTATATCACAGGTTAGCACTTCCATATTAGTTGTGATAATTTGCTTATGATTGCTCACCACCACCGATCTGTGAATAATGGAGGCTACACCCCCTCCTCTTTTATTTGGTCGAGAGAAATTGAAAATTCTAAAATCCTTAAAGCGAGGGTGTCGCTTTTCATCCAGAGGTAAACAGGCTTCTTGTACACAGATAACTTTAACTTGAGTATCAGCGATGACTTGCTTCAACTCCTCTACTTTGTTCATTAGAGAACGCGCGTTCCAATGCATAAATGTCAATCGTTTTTCTATGATCGGAGTGATTGCTTGTTTGGTCCTCCTTTTCCGATCTTTGTAAGTAGTTCCTATAGAGACGTGTCGCTTCTTTACAACATTACGTTTTATACTTTTGATGTGCGTGTACAGTTCTTCTGCACTTTTCCTGTTGCGGCACCACAACTCTATCCTTTCAAGTTTTCCTATTCCTCGATGTCTCATAATAATGTTCTTGTCAATGCTATAAGATTTTCGCACATTTTTAATGTGTTCGTCATCAATATTCCAAATGTTTACTTTTAATCTATCAGGATGATTGCGCTTCCTATGGGAAGGCTGTCTAAAATAGTTCTGAGAAGAACTGTTGGATGTGTCTGTTTGCATCACACAAATACAATGGAGGACTTCTAAAAGAAGCGACTGCTGATTTGGTTCACAACTGTGTTGCTATCCAGGGTCACCATGGGGAGGTATCAGCTTGACCCCCCTAATCCAGTGATTGTGGCTGCACCTGCATGACTTTACTGGACTTCCTGTTGTAGAATCCCAACACCATAAAGCCAGGCAGGCATTAGACTCCCCTGCCCTGACGCTGGCCAGCACAGGGTTGTCACCACAGTGTCACCAGATTCTGAATCAATCAATAACAACTTACTAGATGGGCTTTCATTTTTCCAGATCCTGAACCGATGTGGTTTCCTTTTAGCTGTACTGGTGTGCCTTTTTCGAAGTACTGGCTTTCTTAACTTCTAAATGTACACCTAACATTGTGTAACTAAAATATACTTAACCTAGCATAATAGGTTTTCTTCTAGATCTCTCACATCGATATTCTTCTAACAGTTATTATTACAAATTCAAAATTATTTACTCATTCGAGTTAGAATTTAAGAAACTTTAACTTCATATTACTTTTTTTTTAACATCTCATTTTATCTCTCAATTTACTCATCATTTTTGCCATTCACTACGGCTAACTAATACATGATTTAACACAAAAACCAAAAATTATACAATATAACTAGTACAGTCAACCAAATGTGTATTTTAACACTGTATTATTGATCGCCACAGTGATTTAATCATCACTCTCCTCCACTTCATTTCATATTATCCCCCATTATAAATCCCTTAACCCCTGATACCCCGTGTTACACAGTGTAAATGACCTCACAGGATAGCCGAATCTTGGCATTTACACAAACTCTCTAAAAAAAAGATTCTGCCTCGCAGCATGTAACGTTGCCACTAACGGAGCCATCTCACTATGTCTCCCCATGGCGGGACTCTAGCGCCCAGTTGCTTCCACAAGGACTGGATCGGCTAGGGTGTAAACATTATTTACCCCGTCCTTGCTTCCGCTTCATATTAAATTCGTCATTACTGGTACAATAGGATACCAGTAATCCTACTAAAATAATTATTCAAACACCCTTATGACGGTCTACCACCCCATTCGGTGGTTAGCCGCTGTTCCATAGTTTATGGTTGATTTCCCTTGTTCACCCTCCAGTTAACTTTCTAAGTTACACCAATTTCAATGACAACAAACTATGGTCAGGGTACAATAAGCCTGCCCATAACTTGTCGCAGCCAAAACCAAGGTCAGGGTTCAGTGAAGCCGTGACCGCCCGAAAATGGGAAAGCAGTAATTAATATAGATTTGTTTACCAAACCAAAACCTTATAACACTATTTATTTAACAACTTATAACATACCGTATACAAAGTGTCAACTAATACCGTACAGTTTTCTCCGTCACATTTAAATTACTATGTTTTTATTATACTTTTATTCCCAATAGCGGGTACAAATTAATTTGGTTGTTTCACCATTATTTTATTTTAATTGCACAAGATATTCATTTCTTAATATTCATATGTTAACAATCATAAGTACCAACTCTGAACAGGGCACAACAAAAATTTCTTCGTTTTTTTTTTTTTTTTTTTTTATACTTGTGTGGTACCAAACAATGTACTTATTACCTTAATGTCTACTCAAGCTTTTATTAGGGGTCCCCCTCCCCGTTCTTCATACTTCACAATTTCTACTTCCACCAATTTGTTTGCAGAAGAGAACCATCGTTGTTCCACCCCATTTCTGAGGTGAACCCCAACCATGGCCCACCCCTACTAAGCCAAACTCCATGGTCAGGGTCAGTGATACCGTGACCGCCCGAAATGGGGGAAAGAGTTTTCAGAAAGAGCCCTTCTGAAAAAGTCTTCTACATATACAAATACATTCATTATACAGCTATCTCTATTTAGTACAATAAATTCTTAAATTTGTTGCGTTGTGCGTACCCACTATTTCCCTCGTTACCTGATTTTGCAATATATACGCGTTGTCCGTCTTGATCTCGATTATTTCATACGGACCCTCATACAACAAAAAGAATTTTTTTTAATTTCTTTATCTTTTGCACTAGATAGATCATGTCTTCTTACTAATACTAGTTGACCTATTTCATATTTGATCCATTTACCTTTCGCGTCATGTCTCCGTTTTCTCCTCTCACCCTTCATTAATAAATTTTCATTAGCTAATCTAAGCTTTACGCATACTATCAATGGTAGTATTTTCCGGTCGATAATCAAACAGTTGTTCTAAAATTCTCTGCGGGCGTGTCCCCTTCACTAATTCATAAGGTGTGAACCCGGTAGACTCATGGGTAGTACAGTTCAACCAATCCTCGATTTTCTTAACATACATAGGCCACTCGCTATGTTTGGTATGGCAATATGCCCTAAAAATTCTACCTATTTCTCATTACTCTTTCGGCTTGATTTGACTGCGGATGGTACACAGCTGTGTGTTTAGGTATTATACCCTCCCATCCCAGAGTCTGCCACCATTTCCCACTAATGAATTGGGGCCCATGATCCGAAAGTATTACTCTTGGTTTTCTTATATTGACCATCTAATCCCGCGTTATTTTCTCACTCAAAACTTTACTTGTCGCCCTCTTCACGCTATACAGTTTTACAAACTTAGAAAAGGTATCCAATACTATAAAGACATACATCACTCCTCCCCTACCCTTAGGTAATGGACCATACAAATCAACCGCAACTAAATCAAAAGGTCTTTCTACTTTGATAAATTTTAATTCTCCTTCCAACCGATAGTTGACTACTTTAGACTTCTGACATAAATCACACACCCGTATTAATGTTTTAACACGCCTTTCCATATTTTTAAAGATACATGATTCCTTCAATACGTTTACACATTTTTTAGCACCAAAGTGCCCATATCTAAAGTGACAATCCCACACTATTTTCTATATTAGCCCTTCCGGTACAACTAACCTCCAATCACGCTCTCCCCCCTCTACTTTCTTAAACAACTCCCCTTATATATCTGAAAATATTGGCTATACCTGAAATTATCTAAGTTGGATTCTAAACTGGTTATTATTTTATTCAATTTGGCATCTGACAGTTGCATAGTTTTAAAGTCTTTCAATTCTTCCCCAAAAGGTCTATCTTCCCTGCTAAGTCTAAAAATTTCTATTTCTTTTAAATCTCTCCTATTCTGTTTCCCTCAATGTCTACCCGTGATAGAGTGTCAGGTATCTTGTTCTCTACCCCCTTAATATATTCCCATGAAAAGTTATATTCTTGTAAGGCTAACACCCACCTGGTTAGTCTGCTGTGGGTCAATTTGCAAGTGTTTAGAAAAGACAGTGCTTTGTGATCGGTCCTGATGATTGTAGAACTTCCAAGCAGATAGGTATGAAATTGTTTCATGGCAAAGACAATACTTAATAATTCTTTCTCAGTGGTTGTGTAATTCCTTTCGGCCACTAACAAGGTACGGCTGGCGAAAGGGATGGTGTGATGTTCCTTGTCTTCGCCCTCCTGGTACAATTCCGCACCCAGAGCGACATTGCTAGCGTCTGTCTGCAAGTAAAGTTTTCGTTCAAAATTAGGGTGATTCATCGTGATAATGTTTACAAATTTGTCTTTATCTCGTTAAATGCGTTTCTTTCTATTTCCCCCATTTCCATTGTTTATTTTTCTGTAATACGGCACTCAATTTTGAGGTTATTTGGGCATAGTTTTTCTGAAACTTTCTGTAAAAATTGCATAACCCTAAAAAACTTTGTAACTGTTTAATATTTTTAGGTTCGGGAACCTCATAATTGACTCTACCTTTTCTGGGTTGGCTTGGATCCCTTCAGGTGTAATAATGAAGCCCAAAAAGTGTATCTCTTGTTGTAAAAACTTAGATTTTTCCCAGTTCACAGTCAATCCCCCTTTTTGCAATTTGTCTAACACATATTCCAAATGCTCAATATGTTCTGAGAACGTTCGTGATGCTATTAGAATGTCATCAACATAAATAGTTAAAAATTCTAAATTATCCGGTTGTAATATTTCACCTAAACACTTTATAAAACTGGCCACACTGGTATTGAGTCCGAATGGTAGTCGTTTGAACTGGTAATTTTTTCCATTGAAAAGGAACGCAGTGTACTTTCTAACGCTAATAGGATCTGCCAATACCCCGCGGTTAAATCCAACGATGTCATATATTTAACCCCACTAAACTTCTGAAATTTTTCGTTTATTGCTTCGGGTGACTCCCGGTCAGGAATTATTATCTGATTTATTCTCCGAGCGTCTAGACACAACCTTACTTGCCCATCCTTCTTTATAACTACAACTAGCGGGTTTGAATAGTGTGACACCGACCTCTCAATTATATCTCCCTCCAGCATTCTATCTAACTGTATTTGAACCGCTCTTCTTTTAGAATAGGCCACTAGATAACTTCTTTGTATGTAGGGTATGTTCTCTTACCTTTAACTCACACTCATAGTTCCTGGCCCAACCAGGTAACTCCACAAACACCTCTTTAAAACTTTCCATGACCCGCCACAACGCCTTACGTTGGGGACTTCCTACAACTCCACCCTCACTACAAAACTTATGTGCCCTGTTCCTGTTCTCCCATATTCGCTCTTCATTTTCATCACTCTCTCTCTCTCTCTCTCTCTCTCTCTCTCTCTCTCTCTCTCTCTCTCTCTCTCTCTCTCTACATACATTCACTCTCACTCCTGTGTCCCTACTACTGACCTGTTTTTGTATCACTTTTATTCCCAAAATTCTTATTGTGTCTATTACCCCGTTCAAAACTAACCCTAACTGGTTTCATTTCATTGTCTAATTCTAATACTCGTTTATGGAAATCAATTACTGCTTTATGATTTATTAAAAAAATCATTCCCCAAAATAACCTCCAAATTCAACCCTCATACTACTAAAAATGTATTTTCATATTCGCCCCCATTTATTACCATATTTAACTGAACTTGTTTGGTTACCTGTTTACTCCGAACCCCTGTAATCCCTACTATAGTAACCCCGGCAACTGGTAATGATGGAATATTTTTATTTGCTTCTTTTAATTCATCTAATATGTGCTCAGAAATAACTGATACTTCGCTACCCATATCTACTAAGGTTTTCACATCCTTACCTTCTATGGCGATCATTACTTCAGTCAATCCTGTCTCTGGTTCCGCTACATCGGTGTTGTCTTCTACCATTAATTCCCTGGATAAGTCCGTTCAGATTATATTACTCTGATAGCTCTCGTCATCCTGGACCACGCTGTTATCTATTGACAATGGCTGGGTCCCTTCCTCCATTGTCCTCTCTAGTTTTCCGGTTGAACTGCTGCACCACCCTGTGCATATCCACTTCCACTCCTGGTGACATTCACACTACTTCTAGGCGCTCCGCTGCGGCCATCTCCTCCTCTCTGGTTTGGATTGTTCTGTTGTGAAGTTGCTTCATTCCTCTGACCGTTCTTTGCCTTTCTACATCTATAACCAAATATTCTGGAAGCGAAATTTTCAAATTGACACCCCGGACATTTCCAATCCTCATTTCGATTATCAGTTTCTTCCATCGCACCTCTATATACGACTGGTGACCCCTTCGGTTGAGTATTATTCCCATTATTGAGGGTTCCCAGTGGGTTCAGACGCCTACCCATTTCCCGGTCTCTTATATTTTGGAAGATGTCCAAAATTGTTTCCAGTTCGCTTATCTCCCCGTGATACTTCCCGTGTTATCAACGTGATCTGTACCTCACGGGGCAAACGCTTAGAAGCATGCCTCACAAACAACCTAAACGGTAACGGCGGTTCAAGGTATTTCACTTCATTAAAGATTCGCATAACGTAAATGGTCACATTGTTACCATGCATCCCAAAGTTACCCGACCCTGTTATTTTACTTCTCAACACCTCTTGGTCCTCTTCCGACCAATATTTGTCTCGGAAAGCTCTTTCAAACTTCTCGTAACTCTCCCATTCGGTTGTATGAACCTCCGCCCATATCGTGGAACTCCCCTTAAAACATTTGATGATTTTTAGCAGCTGTACTTCCCAGCTGTTACTAATAAATCTGTTAAATTCGCGTATGCGATTTAAGAATTGCATGGGTGTACACCCTGATTGTTGCAACTAAATGATTCTAATTCCACGTCATTGTTTACATCCTGAGTAAACATTACCCGTTCCGTATTATTGTTTACTTTTTGGCTTATTGCCACGTGTAACTCGTCTTTAACCTCAATAATCCTTTGCTCCATCGAAATAAATTTGTTATTGTTAATACATTCAAACTGAATGCTATGTTTGTTCATAACATCCATGTTCTCTTGTATTGACTTATCTCTTGTTTACACTTATTCTCTATTGCATTAAATTTAAGGTTAGTATTATTTTCATACATCTGAATATTCTTACTTACTTCTTCTATCTGAACTACAGTGTTCTGTTTACATTTGTTTATCTTACTTCCATATTCTCTTTAATTCGTTCTTGAAATTGTTCATTTACTGACTCTATTACTTGTTCTGTTATTGTATGGAAACGTTCATCAATTTTGTTTAGACGTTTGTTCATATTCATTTCGAATTTACTGTTATCATTACTTAGTTCATCTAATTTGCGGTTTTGTTCATTTAATTTACTGTTTTGTTCATTTAATTTAACATCATTAACATCAAACCGATTATTCATATCATGAGACATTTTATTCTGTTGTTCTAACAGCAAATGCATCATGTTCATCATATCATGATCATCCGGTTTTTTAACCGAGACTGGCGTTGAATGAATTTCAACTCCATCCATCACCGCTGACTCAGTCAGACTAATTTCTTTCTTTAATACACCGTGATTATACGATTAACTGAAAATTAATGAAGTCCCTAGTTCTGGGTGGCATCTGTGATTTTTCAAATAATTACAGAATTATAAATTATATAGTTACCTTCACACCTACCTTAATTTCGGGTCCAAGATCCCAGCACGAACTGTGAATGTAAACATGATTTTGAGGTTGTTATAATAACGTACACTACTCGCATTGGTGTAAGACAACTAAAGTTTTGTTTTATTCTTTAAGCTTTCAGATTTCAAATTATGAATTATTCATTTCTTTACCTCTCAAATCATGTTATCAATTGTTTTCAGATAATTAAGACAGAGCACAAAAAAAAACATTCTTAAACTATTAATGAAATCATCTTATATCAATGAAATTTATCTAAAACATCTTATATTAAAGAAAGCAGCCCAGCCTGCTCATACACAACATTCATACCATTTTAAAACCCCATTTTGTCTTGTATCAATTAATTTGAACCCTTTTAAAAGATGAAATTATTAGGACTGATAGTAGATTACCCCAACCGGCATCACTCCTCTCGTTGCCATGTGCCGCGTGTGTTTATATGTCCGAAAGTTTTCTTTAATTCACATTTTTTATTTGGCCCGTTTACTTCACTGACTTTATTCTGCTATATTAGTTCACTTTTAAATTCAGGTTAACACTTTTTACATAAGAAATTTAAATTTGGTGTGCACACGTTTTTCTTCGCTCCCGGGCGGGATACGGATTTAATTCAACTGAGAAAGAGAGTTACCATTTAGATAAAATTTATCCCAACTGGTGACGAACGCCACTACTTGCGTCCGATGTGTTTTGTTGTTTTTCGTCGACTCTCTTACACCCGTGAAAAAGATTCCCCACCACGTCGCGTTGCTGGATAGGAAAATCACTGCCTTCTTCTGTTAAAATGTTCGGCTCTGTACCCAAAGTATGGGTTATTCATGTGTGTTAGACGTCGACTAAATTGCACTGCCTTTCGTCGTATGACCCAGATAGGCGTGGTCTAGTCAAACTTCCGTCAGCATGGGACCACGTTGCTGACAAAATTTGTTACAATTGGTCATATTGGTTGACTTCATTTGAGGCGTCTTAGCATCCTGTCCGCGCGCTTGCTCGTGTTCGCGCGCACTGGTGTATCACACAACACTTTATTTCCTGGAATTGAATTACGTTCCATGGTCACACCTTGCCAAACTATGTGACTGCGTCCTTTGTCTTACTGAAACAGTTTTCTGCATGGGACTTGCTACCGCATTTACACACGGGGATTACAATTGACAATGACGTCATTTTAATAAAATAAAATACCCCATTCGGCCCCATTACAATACCCCCCCAATGAGAGGTCTTTTGTCGAGACAGAAGAACTCTCATTGCTAAACCTAAGAGGATCGGTGAGGATATGGTGCCAACAACCCCCTTTTAATACTTTACACGTTATGGGTAAACTACCCCCCTAGCTCGGCGACTATGGCTGCACCTGGACGAGACTACTGGACTTCTCTATCCGAGATCCCAACACCGTAAACTCGGACAGATACTCACCATAGTATACCCAACCTTCTATCATTCTACCCCCAAAATCACAACCCTGGCCTCATACCATGCCAAATCCTCAACCGATATATTCCCCCTTACATGCACACTGGGCTGCCTTTAGCAAGTACTGGCCGCGTACACATATTTATTAATACATTCTAACAAATTCCTTACTTAAAATTCGTAAAATATTTATTCTTAAATTTCAACTTCCTTTTGCAAATTAACGTTAAGTTTTTTTCAAATCAAAACATCAGATAATTAAATCCAAATCATTTAAATTCTGTTCAAAAATTCATTTCAGTTCAAAATCAATCTGTTATATTACCATTACTTGCATCAACACAAAAAAAATCTTTTACATGAATCTATCAACTCTATCAATTTTCTTCACTACTACTAATAATCATAAAACAAATAAACTGGACATCTTATTAAATCATGAATTCAGTTATTCTAACATTCGTTTATAATACCTGTATCCTAAACAATATAATTCAATAAACACACTAGGAATACATGTAAACAATAATATACTTGAAATTCAAAATACCACCTATATGGCAGGCTTAAAAATTAAATTTTTTTTTTCAAAAAAATTTAATTTATCTAAATATCACTTTTACCAATCTCAGAAAATTTTAAAATCATTTAATTCAATCAAGAACCAAATGGCATCAATCAATTACTAGAAACTGGTCTTGTCTCTAACATCAACCATCAGCTGACCTCTCTGGGTCAAGTCAACGACCTTGACATACATATGTTACACAAAGCTACATCATGAAATACATGAAACATCTTTAAAAATTTTTACCTTCAAAGATAATAAAATAGAACATTCAAAATTAACATGGCTATTATTATCTTACAATAAACAATAAAATTTACATTTAAATTGACCAAAATTTACACATTTTATAGCTTTAATTATTTTCAAATTCTATTACAATCTGTCACTTGTTTCAATTCTTATTACCTTTTGACTATGACTTTCTTGCTTTAATATTTTCATTCTCAATTAGTTTGGGTGACTCTTGTTTATCCATAACATTTCAATTTACAACTTGGCATCTACGTATAATCTTACCCCCCTTCTGACTCTAATACTCACTTAACAGCTTTAACTAGTATGACACCCATCTATCAAAACATCTACCCACCATTCTCTACCTCTAACTTACTACTCTAACTCATTTCGCATCATTCCACCCTTATAACAAAATACTCTCTACCCCTTTGTACTCAGGATGTGTGTTCCCTTCCCAATGCTCATTCCCTTATTTGGTTCCTGGACCCTCCCTAGGTAACCCTTTCCAGCGCGTATTGGTTCCCCTCCCGCCACAACGCTTTTCATTGAGGACTCCTTATCACACCACCCCCTTACAAAATTCCACTATCAACTAATTACTCTCCCATTACATCACTTTCATCTACAAAATATCTCCATTTATTTATTACCTCAATATATCAAGCATTACTCTACATATTTTCCCCATAGCTACTGTGTCACTATTACTTCTCAAATTCTACATTGCGTTTATTCACAATCATTTTGTTCTCTCTAACACCCCTTTAACTTCACCTTGGACTGATCAAATGTCCTATTGAAATAATAATCACCCAAAATCTAACTTTTACCACATTTTACATTTTAACTCTTGAAAATTCAAAACTATCTCAATTCATTTTACCATTTAATTCAAAATTTCTTAAACACATTGACAGTTTATTCTTGAAATATTTAATTACATTGAAAACTCTGCAAATCAGTGAAGTATTACATCTATAACACCAGTAATCAGCTGATGTGTCTTGGTCAGGTGGATGACCTTACTCTGAATCTCTTTCAAGCAATTCTACTGTGTAAAAGACATAACTTATGCTTACAATCCTTACCCTCTAACATGATAAAATAATAACACAATAAAACACATTAAACACAATATAATAAACATCTACTGTACCCATTTCTCAACTCAAAATAAAATTATTTAACTAGCTCATTAGCGAGTCACCATCATTAAGTTACAAGATTTTAATTCGTTACTTCCCTGAATAACCCCCCTGCCACACACACTATGACCCCCCCTGGACTGTGGCGTCCAGTTGCATCCACAAAGACTGAAGTTTTGGAGGAATTTTGTCATCTCCTTGTCCTTGCTTCTGCGTTACATTTTTCAAAATGCTAGATATCATCATATCCAAAAGTTACATACTTATAAACCCTTAATGCGGGTCTATCACCTGGTTAACTGTTCCCACGCGAACAGAGTGATAGCCGCTGTTCCATAGTTCCGGGGATTTCCCCTAAGTCACCCTCCATTAATTTCAAATCTATACCAATTTCAAGCACAACCAACCATGGTCAGGTTTACAATTGCTGCCCACAGCTGGCTGTCGTCCAAAACCACGATTAGTGCTGGTAAGGCAGTAATCGCCCGAAAAGGCGGGGAAATCAACTTTCATTTCATGCATGTTCTCTTCATCTGATATACACTGCACGGCAACAAATCAACATATAATATGAAATTATATAACAAGTTGTGCAGTGTATATTACGCCAGTTTAGCCTCCGATGATGGTAACATACCTTGATGTTACCTCCAACACTCATCGCTATCTGCAGTAGCACATGCCACCACTGCAATAGCATAACTAATAGCTAAACTTAAACCCTTCTACTGCAGCAGTCTCTACTTTCCATGATTATTTCACTTCGATTAACACCACACAACCCCCCAAAATTACCCATATATCTTGTATAATATAACATAATAAACATGAACAATATTATTGCTACCTTTAACCAAACAATTCACATTTAAATAATTTTTATAAAAAATTGTCAACATTACAACCTGACCTTTCTATTAGTTCTTTTTATTTATACTTTGAATCATTTGACATTTATTGGACCATTAGATTCTCCCAAAAATTCAAATTTATTATTAACATTCATTTTGCATCATTTCACAATAATATTTTACCTAAGTTAGCTTCTTTCAAACTCATTTAGTGTCATTATAACTCTTTTACTTTACTTCAAGGTCATTATCAAATTCATACTTACAGTACATCATTCGACACTATCATAGACACACAAATATAAACACCAAACACCAATAACTCCATGTACCTTCTGAAACATTTTAACAACCATGTTATTCCACAAACTAAACACAATTTAACATTTATTTATTAATTATTATCAAATTTAAATCTCATAATATAATTTAAATTCATCACCATCAGAACCATAAACTAAAATATTTAAAATGTCCATTTATTGAGTTTATAATTACCCTCCATCATAGTATAAATATCTGATATATTTATAACATAAATCATTTTTATCGGCCTTCAATTTGTTATTTTTATTATCATAATAACTATCTGTGTTCTCAAATGTTTCCATTATCCAGTAATAATGTTTTATAGGCTTACCCCACATTATTATTCTATCATACAACCTGTCTACATTTGGAATTCTGGTCTTGTCACCATCAGTATTTGTATTCAACATAAAGTAAGTTATTTTCTCATTGTATTCCTCTACTATATCCATCACAACATCAGGTAAGTTATTATCATTTATAAGGGTATTATCAAAATATTCTATCTCTATTTCACAACGTAAGCATTGCATATCATATATTTCCTTCAACTCTAACCTCTCTTTCAACCTTTTATAACTACTTCTCAATGTAAACAACTCTATTATTCTCTCTCTCTCACAATACCTCTCACAACCTCCCTGAACTATCTCATTCCATGCAAAGGGCAACACAACATCATTAAAATACTTATTACATCTCCTGGCTTTACCAGATAAATCACAAAAAACTAATGGACCATTTTGAGACACCATGTCTCCCACACAACTACTGGAGGAAACTCTGTCCTCATACCACATTTGTGAAACCTCTGTTTCACCAGAAACTTGGGAAAAACTTGCCCTTTGCCCATCTAAACTTTCATCTAAATTCTCTTCACGCTCTCTCTCACTCTCATCAGCATTTGCTAACAACACTTCGTTACTAAATTCTATTTCAACAAAATCTTCCTTATCACTCTCAGCATTAATCACCTTACTCTCTAATACCACGTTTTTATACATATCATTATAATTCTCATTTGTTTTACATTCGTCACTTACCTTGTTATTAATTATTTGAGATTTGCTTTACTTTTAATTTGTTCCTCTACCGACTCTACCACTTTCTCAATATCTCGTTTTAATTCGTTACACTTACTCACACACTTATTTTTTACCTCATTAATATCAATTTTAAGTTCATCAAATTTAGGGTCAAATTTATTATTTTGTTCATTGAATTTGGTGTCAAAACTACTCTTTTGTTCGTTAAATTTAATACTTTGTTGCTCTAAAATTAATTGCAACATATTCATTACTTTCTCATTACTATCTACCATTTGTTTACTTTGGATAGGTGTTGATTGATGTTCGACATCTTTCATTATTTTTGATTCTGTTAACTGGCTTTCTATATTACTGTCAGTGAAGCTGACTTCATCATTATTTTCAATCGTTTGAATTCCTGAGTCGCCTTTATTGGCCAACTCAGTTGACATATTTTCATACATAGATTTATTTTCGGACTCCTCGCCGACAACTACATCAATTTCGTTTTCGTTAGTAGCCATTATTTATTCTTTATGAAATTTATTAATCTTAATACACTTTCAATCTTACATATATTTACTATTTTCTCACTCTGTATGTTTTACTCAGCTATATTGTACACATCACTTAACCTGTACGTAGTTTACGTACTTTTACCCAACCTCCAAATCACGTTATTCACTGTAGGTATGGAATTTTAATTTTCAAAAAAATTAGAACTCGTTCCAAGTTCGTGGCGCCATCTGTGATTATACAATTTAATGAAAATTAATGAAGTCCCTAGTTCTGGGCGGCATCTGTGATTTTCAAATAATTACAGAATTATAAATTATATAGTTACCTTCACACCTACCTTAATTTCAGGTCCAAGATCCCAGCACGAACTGTGAATGTAAACGTGATTTTGAGGTTGTTATAATAACGTACACTACTCGCATTGGTGTAAGACAACTAAAGTTTTATTTTATTCTTTAAGCTTTCAGATTTCAAATTATGAATTATTCATTTCTTTACCTCTCAAATCATGTTATCAATTGTTTTCAGATAACTAAGACAGAGCACAAAAAAAAACATTCTTAAACTATTAATGAAATCATCTTATATCAATGAAATTTATCTAAAACATCTTATATTAAAGAAAGCAGCCCAGCCTGCTCATACACAACATTCATACCATTTTAAAACCCCATTTTGTCTTGTATCAATTAATTTGAACCCTTTTAAAAGATGAAATTATTAGGACTGATAGTAGATTACCCCAACCGGCATCACTCCTCTCGTTGCCATGTGCCGCGTGTGTTTATATGTCCGAAAGTTTTCTTTAATTCACACTTTTTATTTGGCCCGTTTACTTCACTGACTTTATTCTGCTATACTAGTTCACTTTTAAATTCTGGTTAACGCTTTTTACATAAGAAATTTAAATTTGGTGTGCACATGTTTTTCTTCGCTCCCGGCCGGGATACGGGTTTAATTCAACTGAGAAAGAGAGTTACCATTTAGATAAAATTTATCCCGACCGGTGACGAATGCCACTACTCGCGTCTGATGTGTTTTGTTGTTTTTCGTCGACTCTCTTACACCCGCGAAAAAGATTCCCCATCACGTCGTGTTGCTGGATAGGAAAATCACTGCCTTCTTCTGTTAAAATGTTCGGCTCTGTACCCAAAGTATGGGTTATTCATGTGTGTTAGACGTCGACGAAATTGCACTGCCTTTCGTCGTATGACTCGGATAGGCGTCGTCTAGTCAAACTTCCGTCAGCATGGGACCACGTTGCTGACAAAATTTGTTACAATTGGCCATATTGGTTGACTTCATTTGAGGCGTCTTAGCATCCTGCCCGCGCGCTTGCTCGTGTTCGCGCGCACTGGTGTATCACACAACACTTTATTTCCTGGAATTGAATTACGTTCCATGGTCACACCTTGCCAAACTATGTGACTGCGTCCTTTGTCTTACTGAAACAGTTTTCTGCATGGGACTTGCTACCGCATTTACACACGGGGATTACAATTGACAATGACGTCATTTTAATAAAATAAAATACCCCATTCGGCCCCATTACAACACCAGTTGACTGACTTTCTTGTTCATTAATAACGGTTAAGTCAGACATGATGACTTCCTCATTATTCTCCATATTTTACTTATTTTTTGTTAACTATGTTTATAATTTAATTTTGAGAAAATTAATGAGTGTTTACTTTTGCTAAACAAAAAAATTTTTTAGACGTGTTATTTTGAACGTCTTAACCTAAAATTTTAACTTCTGCTGCCGTTCCTCAGTCTATTTCCGGTCATCCAATTTCAGGCCTATTTTATGTAAACTTTACTCAAAAATCCTGGCAGCGTAGCCAATTGTAAAGGAACTTACTCTTTTTTAAATCTACCCGCCCAAAATATCATCTACCTTTAAGATCGATTCTCACACCTACCTTGGTGTTGCGTCTTAGAAGCTCTTGAGTTGTTCTTAGGAACGCTATTGGAGTTTGCTGGTTTGTGATGAAATAATTGAGTAGACTGTATAATGTTTCAGAAAATGATGGTTTATTGAGTCAAAGCGACATTTTTGATTTCTTATTAAAATTTAGATTGACATAATTGATTGATTGCTGAAGCGTGCAGATTTTAACACGGCATGAGTGCCGGAGAATTGAATAGAAATAAAGTGGGGGCTTGCATTACATCCTGTAAGCCTAGATGGCCTAAATAAATAGTCGCATGGTGTCCATGCTAATAGAATTAAATAGTGAAAAAAGAACTGTAAGTAGCCGTTACGGCGAGTGAAGACGAGTGATCAGCTCAGAGTCTTTAGTAGAACTAACGTAATTTTGTCTGTAGTCAGCCGGTCTGAATCTCGGCTGGCGATAACAAGAACAAACGTGACGTCATCTACATGCTTCGCAACATAGTATTTAGATTACAAAGTACACATGGGTACAAAGTTTGACCATACTGCCCGCACAAAATCGGGGCGATTTTGTAACTTAATTAACTGTGAAAGGTACATTACAAATTATTATCAAATGTTATATACAAAACAATACATAATATACTTAAAAGCCTTATACATTAAATTGACCCTTGGATTAAAGTAAATCATTTCTAACATAAAAATCTGTAAATAACAAAATTCATTAAGCTATCAGAAAAGCTCAAAGGCAAAACAAAACAATTTCTATGCTACAAAATAAAAAATCATGATAAAACAAGCCTTTACATAACTAAACATGATCTCTCTTGAAGCATGAACATATGGACATTAAACACATATTTAATTTTTAACAAAACGTAAGTGACAACCCTTAATTTATATAAAAGAAAACATCCTCAACACTGATTCAATATAGTAATACAAATAATAGAGACATAATAATGTACATGTATAGTATTAGTATAATGATATCAAAGTTCAATAGTACATGGAGATATGGTAGACATATCCAATTGATGTAAAAATGCATAACATGAGTGTATGAATATACATAATACATAAGGACTGACATAATAGTTAAAAGTACATAATAGTATAATAAAGATCTCAAAATTCAATAATATGTAACAATTAACAATGCTATGACAAGACATAATAATTTACATGCATAATGTTGGAATAACAATTCCCAAAAAATTCAAAATATAATAATAACATGATGAGACATAGGAATAAACTAATAAAAACTTGGTAAAAATATAATACAAACAAAAATCGAAAGCATGATAAATGTTACAATGATGCATGTAGCATGAATGCATGCAATTAGTCGGAGTCCACTGGAAGTGGACACAATTTATGGATGGGTCGACGCAGAATACCATGTGAGGTGCGAACGTCCGCAATGCGCACTATTGAGTCCTGACCCGAGTAAACATTTGTGACTACCCCGCGTTTTCACTGAAGGGGGGGAATTGTCATCTAGAATAAGGACTAGTTGTCCGGGAGTCAAATTTTTTGATGTAACACACCATTTGTTGCGCTGTTGCAACTGGTGCAAGTAGTCCCTTGACCACCTGTTCCAAATGGATTGGGTGAATCTTTGGAGCAGTTGCCATCTGCCCAAACGAGTAATATCGATTTGGGAATAGTCAGGTTCAGGGAGAGCAGTGAGCGGAGAACCAACCAGGAAATGAGCTGGAGTTACAGGTTCGGGGTCCCTAGTCATTGGATATGGTGAACAAGGGGCGTGAGTTAAGGCAAGCCTCTATCTGGGTTAAAATGGTGTAATATTCCTCAAAGGTTAGAATGGTTGCACCTACCACGCGTCGCAAGTGAAACTTTACACTCTTGACTCCACTTTCCCACATGCCACCAAAATGCGGTGCTGAGGGAGGAATAAAGGACCAATTAATGCCTTGGGCACTGGTAAAACCCTGTACGGACTGCTCAAAACCCTTAGACTGCAAAAGTTTATATAATTCCTGAAGTGTGCTATTTGCACGACAAAAATTTGTTCCGTTGTCGGAAAATATCTGATCTGGGATACCTCTATGCGCAATAAACCTTTTTAAGGCAGCTATAAAGGCATCCGATGTCAGATCTGAGACAAGTTCCAAGTGAATGGCCTTAGTAGTCATGCATATAAATAAGGCAATATAAGCCTTGGAAGTTGATTTTGAACGCTGCCCGCCATGACGTACAAATATCGGACCGGCATAGTCGACCGCCGATTGGGAAAACGGTTTAGCAGGCGTAACACGGGAGGGAGTAATTGTCCTAGTAGTTGGTTTGCGCCCCTAGCACGGAGTCTAAAACAGGTGATACATTTATGTATTACCGAACGTATATAAGATTTGTCATTAAGTATCCAATATTTCCGTCGTAGAAAGAACTGAGTCAATTGTACACCAGCGTGTAATAAACGAAGGTGCTCACTTTGTATAATCAATTTACTTAGATGAGAGTGTGGGTGCAGTATAATTTGGTGTTTGCTCTCGTAATTGAGCTGAGAGTGCTGAAGGCGTCCCCCTACGCGTAGTATTCCTGACTTGTCCAGAAAGGGGTGAAGAGAGAGAATTTTACTGTTATTAGGGATGCAGCGTTGTTCCTCAAGGTTGTTAATTTCGACTTCAAAATGCGACTTCTGGGACTGGCGAATAAAAACCAAAAGTGTACCATGTAACTCATGGGAGGTTAAAAAGGAAAGGTTCCTATCCTCTGTGGGAATCCTAGTTACGGATGAATTGACAATACGAAAACACGCGAATGAGCTTTGAGAGCGATGAGTAGTTCTCAACATAATTATATGCGGATAATGCGACAATCAATGCGGTTTGGACCTGTTTACGTTGTTCCTGTTCAAGCTCAGGATGAGTGCATGGAGAATGGGCATCGAACGCACAGATAGGCCATGATGATGACTCGTAGGATAACCAGGATGGACCATGCCACCATTGTGGGTGACTGTGTAAAATCCGAGGGAGACAACCACGCGATAAAATGTCGGCGGGGTTGTCCAATGACGATACATGATGCCAGGTACCCCTTGTAGTGAGACGCTGTATCTCGGCAACACGGTTGGCGACGAATACCTTCCATCGGGAGGATTGCTGGTGGATCCAGTGTAAGGCTATCATTGAGTCCGAGTAAAAATATAATTAGTCAAATTTGTAATTCAAGGCCTCTATGACCTTGGAAGCTAACTGGGCCAACAATAGACATGCGCAAAGTTCAAGTCTGGGTAGTGTTATCTGTTTCAATGGAGCAACTCTAGATTTAGAACATAACAGGTTTGATGAGATGGCGTGGTTTGAATAGACCATACGCACGTAAATACAACATGCGTAACCCTTAGCTGACGCGTCTGCAAAACCGTGGAGCTGGAATCCAATGATTTGCGAATTGTTTAAACTCTTTACAGACCTCGATATTTTAAAGTAAGTGTCTGAAACCAGCTGAGAATAAAGTTCTAACCACTGATTAGATAATGAATCTGATAAGGGTTCATCCCAACTTGTACCCGCTAACCACAATCGCTGCATAAAATGCTTACACCAAAATGTAACAGAGCCAATGAGACCCAAAGGGTCGTAAATTCCTGCGATGACTGATAATACACCTCTCTTGTTTACCACCTCGGGATTGGCATGTCTCTGGACACTATATAAGAAACTATCTTCGTCCACATTCCATTGAATGCCTAACGTATGCACAGTTTGATTTTTACTAAAGTCGTGGGAGGAATGAGCTTGCGAAGCTATAATTGTCTGATCGTTGGAGAACCATTTGTGCAATGTAAAACCGTATTGGCTTAGTAACTCTGTGACGTCGGATTTCAGTTTGGATAGGCTGTGAGGGTTGTCTGAACCAGTGATAAGATCGTCCACATAAAAATCGTTCGCGATAGATGAACAAGCTATAGGGTATTGAGTTTTATTTTCCTTGGCTATTTGAGCCAGACATCTTGTAGCAAGGAATTGCAGTCCCATAGGTGACTGTCCTCGAGGCGTAATGTTGCAGTTCTCTATGGGGGGGGGGGCATTGCGCCAGACAATGCGTTGCAAATTGGAATCCTTTGGATTAACTAAAATCTGCCGATACATCTTCTCGATGTCCGAAATGAGGACATATCGGTGAGTACAAAATCGAGCCATAATAGAGAACAAATCCTGCTGGACCGTGGGACCAACCAACAGTGTGTCATTCAAGGACAAGTTGTTTGTTGTTTTGGCGGAGCCGTCGAAAACAACTCGCAATTTAGTAGTTACGCTAGAGCCTTTAAAAACTGAATGGTGCGGCAAGTAAAATGTATCTGACTGGTCTACCGAAAAATCGTACGCATCAAGTAAAGATGTGACCAAGGTTTAAATATTCATGCATGAATGCGCTATAATCCTTGTGAAAAGCAGGGTTCTGCTTGAACTTGAGCTCCAATGATTGGAACCTGTGGATAGCGCCGGAGAGAGAATCGCCTAAATGACAATTATGTAACCTGCGTGGTAAGGATACCACAAATCTGCCATCCTTATTACGGACAGTATTCGATACAAAATGATTCTCACAATCCGAATCCTCAACGTAGGGAGTACGAATAGCAAGATCCTCTAACTTCCAAAAGTTCTTTAGTTGCGAGGAAATGGCGTTATCATCTTCACATACCATGAATGATGAAACCGGTTTTGTCATATCAACATTAAATGGTAAGTTACCTGCAAGAATGAATCCCAACTTAGTCTCCTGTATTATGGGGAAATGTGGGCTACGAATAAATTTGACAGGTTCAATTAATTGCAAGTAATACTGAGTACCGAGCAATATATCGATTTGCGACGAAAATTTCAGCTGCGAGTCAGCTAAAAATATGCCCTTTGGTAAGGTTAGAGAGGAGAGGTCAAATGATTCAGCAGGGAGATTATTAGTGATAATGGGAAGCACAGCGCAATGTATGTTCAAATTAAAATTTTTATAACGTGAATGCAATCTTACTCTGGTACTGAAATCAGCTTGAGATAGTGAGTTATTTATACCCGTGATGGGTAATTGAGATTTGATCAGTTTTAAACCCATGCGGCGAGCGAAACTCATGGTGCAGAAATTAGCTTGCGATCCTGAGTCCAACAAAATCCTAACTGGGTGCATCCTACCTGGTTGGTCAGTTGTCATGCAGACTGCGGTGGACAATAATATCGATCTGTTTGTAATTTTAACGAACACTGATTGTTACTTGACGAAGCGTTATTGCTAGGTATATGGATCATTGTGTGATGGCGTTTAGCGCACGTTCTGCAAGAGAATTTGGAGGGACAGTGTGCAAAGTCGTGGCCTGTGCGTATGCAGTTTAGGCAAAGTTTATTTTTAATTAGGATATTTTTTCTCTCGAGAGGAGTGATCGCTACAAATTGCGGACACTCAATAAGACAGTGTTTCGCTTTGCACAGCTGACATATGTTATTGCCGATACGAGCATGGAATGCAGTCCTATTGATACTAATCGGTTTAATTGCTTTGCGATATGGACTCTTACCGCTAATGTTTACCTTGTTTACGGAACTGGGCACGCTATCAAAGTTTTGCAATACCTGCCTACGGTTATTTAAAAATTTTATAAAATTATTAAAATTGGGAAGTCGTTCGTCCGACAAGCCTTCTTTCCAGAGCCGACAAGTATGAGTATCGAGTTTCTGCGTTAAGTGTTGAACTAAAATCATTTCAAATGTATTTACGGGTAAATTTAATGAATTTAAGGCATTTATATTTGCCGTAATCTCGTCAATGAACCTAGAAATGCTGACCCTGGAATCTGGTTGTACGGACTTGACGCCCAAGACATTCCCTATGTGATGGGCTGACACGATTAATTTACTGTCGTATCTGTTTTTTAATACATCAATGGCTACTGCATAATTTTCATGAGTTATTGGAATAGATTTTATTACATTTAATGCCTTGCCACTCAATGAAGAGTGTAAGTAGTGTAATTTTTGAATATCTGTCAGATCAATTCTGACGTGTATTAACTCGACAAATATATTGTAATAGTGTCGCCAATCAATGTTTCCTGAAAAGGATGGCAATTTGATCGGTTCTAATTGTATCAGGGGGGGGTTAATTGGCATAATTTCTGTTTGAATTAACGGTTTTTGGTTCACCTCTACTTGTTTCAATAGATGGTGTAATTTGCATTCGATATTGCAGAGATCGTCCTCAGTTTGAACTCTGTCACTGACTGGAGCGAAATCTGAATCGTCAGCCTCGATTTGAGTCTGAATATCGTCATATTTAGCGGACAATTCCATTAAATGGCGGAGCTTTATTTTTAACGCATGATGATCACTTATGTCTGGATCAAAGTTATCCGCAAAAGTATTCACGCGAGATATGGAGGCCTTAATTGTGCCGCGTTTCTTTATCAAGGCCTTCACATCAGCCATGACCAAAATTTTAAAATGCAAATTGAAACCAAAAACTAGATATAGGGAAGGTGAACAGTTGTTGTAATTTAGAATAATTTACTACAATTTGATATAATGCGGGAGCCACTGATCTATGTACCCTTAATATATAACTGACTATAATAGGCACTTAATTTGCTTAAAACTAGTTGTGAATGTTATCGACAATATAAATCATTCGACATGATAATAAGTTTATGGCCACTTAACTATGATATCTGTTTCTGTAAAGCTTATTAATAATGTTATATTAAATGTTGTTAACTGTATACCAAAAAAGTTACTTAGATTGGCATAATTATATGAAAAGATTATAAAAAATAAAAGTTCATAATCACGTGGACGTTGATCCAGGCATGCTAAAGCTGGCTTTGATCCCGCTGCTCAATCCTGTTAGGAATTGTTGCACCTCTTGTCTCTACCGGTCAGATGATGCCTGATGTTGCAGCTCTCCATAATTTTAAAGCTGTGGAACTTTTTCAATGTAGAAATGCTGTCCTGCCATGTCCCGTCGTCTCTGGTTTACTGCTCTGTAGAACCTTGTAGTGTTGTGACGTAATTTTTGAAAATAATAGAGGCACGCAACTGTCAGCAATCCAAGTTGAAAATGTTGGGGCTGAACCAAACGCCATTTGGGCCCATTAAATGAAATATTAATGTTGTCGCTGTGGACAGAAAATGTTGCCCGTAAGGCCAAAATAAAATCTCACTGTCGCTGTGGACAAAAATGCGGTCGCGTTGGACCAAGAAATGCGGTCGCTTGTGGACCATAAAATGTTGCCCGTAAGGCCAAAATAATATCCGGTTCGGAGGACCAAAAACGTTGCGTCTTAGAAGCTCTTGAGTTGTTCTTAGGAACGCTATTGAAGTTTGCTGGTTTGTGATGAAATAATTGAGTGGACTGTATAATGATGATACAGTGATACTCATTATATAGTGGACTATATAATGAGTATAGAAAATGATGGTTTATTGAGTCAAAGCGACATTTTTGATTTCTTATTAAAATTTAGATTGACATAATTGATTGATTGCTGAAGCGTGCAGATTTTAACACGGCATGAGTGCCGGAGAATTTAATAGAAATAAAGCGGGGCTTGCATTACAACCCGTAAGCCTAGATGGCCTAAATAAATAGTCGCATGGTGTCCATGCTAATAGAGTTAAATAGTGAAAAAAGAACTGTAAGTAGCCGTTGCAGCGAGTGATCAGCTCGGAGTCTTTAGTAGAACTAACGTAATTTTGTCTGTAGTCAGCCGGTCTGAATCTCGGCTGGCGATAACAAGAACAAACGTGATGTCATCTACACACTTCGCAACATAGTATTTATATTACAAAGTACACATGGGTACAAAGTTTGACCACTTGGATTCCAACAACACGTCATAGGGTCGCCAGCATATTTATAGTTAATATGCAACTATTCCCCACTTTGTATTAACTAGCACTTGCTTAATTGACTTGATTTCCCTGGTCTCAGAACATTCTAGAATTCGTTAGGCAAGAATTGGATGTCGCAAACAGATTGAGGTCGCAGCGCAATGATTTACACTAAACACATGGCCATTGTGAAATAGTAATTACTCTTTATTTTCATTTTTTCTTTGAAATTCCAACGGGCTTTACCCTGATATATAAGTTGATTAATAAATTATCCAACATGGAACATCCGTGCTCATTAATTACACAAGATTACGTTACTTAATTCTAGCAAACCAGTACTTCTTTCACGCTCTCACTCGCTCTCGTAAAACCCCCTTTTTTATATTTGAGATCTCATTTATCTGATTTTAATGTTGTGATATTGTATACATTTTTGTTGTTGCTGTTTGGTCGATTCGGATTCAAGTTTACTTATCTGTTGATGTTATTCCACATGTGGTATCATCTCTGGTAGTTCACTTTGTAGTAACACTCACTGAACTGTTAACAACGGTTAATTCATTTTGCTGATTCACTTGTATCATCAAAGGAAACTTATTGAGCACTGTTTTATATACTTTTTTCACTGTTTAGAGGCCTAAATTGAATTTGTCCACAGACTAGGGTTAAACCCACCCATATGGGTTTACTTGCGGTAGAAACAGAAAGATGGTGACGTCTGTTCATACTCTTTAAAGGTAGGTCACATGGTATCCCCTCCCTGCTGTCGACGTCATCTCGAAACGTTCCAGAACCTCATCGAAGCTTGTATTTCGTTTTTGTCTTAAACACACGTGTTCAGTTTGTGATATTCCTCTGACGTCAATCGTCTCGCTAAAATTCATGCCTATATATGGTTACGTTTATTTCGTCCTGTGACGTTAATGACTTCGTCACCCTGACTGACTCATGCCACTCCCAATTGCTAAAGTCATATTTTGTTCAGTTTTACATTCATTGGATTATTGCACAACATCAAATAATTATGTCCCCTTTTTGTACTGTCACAACAAATAAATTAAAATTTGTGTTATACTTTTTGATCAACCCTCACAAACCCTTCACCGGTTACACTAATGTTAAATCAAACTACACAAGTTTTCTGCTTATTTCATTCTGCATTTGGAGTGATGGTATCAACATTTTTTTCATGTTTTTTTTGTTAGAGTTGCATTGGTCAGAGCAAAAAAGCGCCCGTTTTTTTTTTACCTATCTAAAGAAACCTCAAAATTTTAAACAGACGTAAATAAAAACATGGTGACCAACTGCAATAAAATATTGACACTAGAATAGAACATTTTTAACACGTGTAAAGTTAGAACCTGTGTGTTAGAAAAAAAGTTATCAGTTCTGTAAATCGAATTATCAGAATAAATCATGCTCGTGCTTGTTATAAAGGTCTTAAGTTTTCTATGTCAATTCATGAATTACAAAATACGTGAAGTGATAATTGTATTTTTTAAATGATTTTTATTTGATAGTGGGGTAGTGTGTACTCAGCCATGAAACCAATGAGTACAGTCTCAGCTGGTAAGGCAAACGTACATGGCCGCTTTTTGTGCTTTACCCCTCTGAGTCACAAGTATGTTCAAGTATGTTTACTAGACTCCCTTTAACCATTGTCCTTGTGACCCCCTCTTAAATTCAGTTTAGTTATTACGGACAGAATGAATGTGAAAATTTCAATTGTTGATTTTATTCAAACAAACAAAAATTACAGTGATATGGACACACAAAAAGAAAGAATGGCACAGGAATTGACCCCATCAGGAAGAAGGAAAAGAGGAAGACCACCTACCACCTGGATAGAAGAAATTCAGTCTATATTGAGGGAAAGAGAAATTAAAGAAGATCTTTGGTTCCGAAAATTGTGTAAACACTGCAGCCAGAATAAAAATAATATTCAGTTAATTCACTGAATTCTTCTCAGTTGCACTTAGCATAGTGTCAGGTGTATACTGCTTCCACAGCGCCTCCGAGATCGCCAATTTCAGAATATGAAATCTGTATTATTTTAAGTTGGATTTTTTTTTCTCACTAAGAAAGGTAAAAATCTTGGATTTCGTTGTCCATGACGTGTCTGTCACTTAACTAAATATAATTATTTCACTACGACTCGGAACACAAAGTGTGTTTTTTCGTAGTGAAATAATTATATTTAGTAAAAATCTTGGTGACAAGCGGCTTGAGTGCACATAGTTTCTGTGCAGACAGTAGTAGTCCTTGGTTCCATAACTGATTTTTCAAGTTTTAAATGTTTAAATTTATGTCTAAAATCAACAGAAATGTTTGTTACACCATTAAATGACTTAATTAATACATTCCCAATTTACTGATTGCTTTATGCATTTACTGAACATTACCTCTATTGTTACTAAAGGTGAAGAATAATTTACCAAGTTAAAAATTATAAAAAATGATTTGATGTCATGTGAAACAACAAAGCAATCAAATCTAGCAATAGGTATTTCAAGTGAGATTTACATAGATATAAATGAAACTATACAAGAATTTGCAATAAGACAACCGAGAAGTTTATTTTGGTTATAAAAAATTAACAGATATCAGTGGAGTTGATGTTTTAACATTTTCACACTGTGAGAATAATGATAGATAAAAGTGTCTGGTTCACACAGAGAATGGTGTTCTATTTAGTTTCATTCACCTCCACTAACCACATAATCTACAACTTATAGTTGAACATAGTATCCACTAAACCAAGAGAAATGGTTTTTGTAAATCTGAAAGGCAGCATCCAATAGAATTACTTTTATCTGAAATTCTATTAAAAAAAAGTGAAATATAGAACAGTTTGTTATCTTATTCTACATGAAGTGGACATGTTTTGTGTTCCCTGTAAATTTGAGGAAGAACCTCCAATATAACAATGTATTAGAATACATACTTATGAATAAAAGAAAGAATAAAATCAAAATTGTGGAAATTGATACGTACATATGCCTGTAAGTTGCAAGAATAGTGTAGCCAGGGGCGGCTTAATTCTAAAATGGGTTATTATAAAAAATTAATGCGAACGCCGAACCTGCTGCGACGTTTATCAATTGCGATACGGATGAAAAAAAATATTATTGTACCAAAAAAAAAAACCATAAAAAATTAAGGATTACATTAAAATGCCTTGAAGTATGCGCAGAACAAGTAATGATCTCAAACACAAACACAAACGATCCAGTTCAACCGCTCCCTTCCTACCGCATAACCAACTGCCGCGCGCCACCTCCCCTCCCCTCCCTTAAACAAGACATTTGGACTCGTCCAGGGCGCCATCACTGGGACTACAAAACAAAGCATGATTCACCTGTCAGTCCGAATCGGATCACAGGGGCAGTCAGCATCTGTTTATACTGTGTGTTAGATGTTAGAAGCCCATGTGTGTAAAGTCATTTTACTTAAGTGCGGAGTTAGTGAAATATTAGTGTGAAACGTGAAACACATTTAAACATAAAACATGTCAGATAAAAAGAAACATTCTGGGTCATACTACAGGAAAAGAAGAACAAAACATAGTCTTGATGAAGAAAACCAAGCGGCTGTGTAACGGGGCATTTTGGGCCTATTTCGGGGTAATAAGGAAATTTGTATTTTTTTTAATAAAGCAGATAATTTTTTTTGCTATGGTTGGGACAAAAGGTAACTAAATTCTAATTATGAGTAGAAAATTATAATACAGCTGGCTTGAAAAAGTTTTTGTCAGGAAATAAAAGCATTGCTTCGAGTTGTTCTTCTTCAACAATGACAACAGAGCCAGAGCCTGAAGTCATCAAAAAATCCCTGAAGCCAATTTAAACAAAATGGTTTTGAAAACTGAGGCGAATTTAAATGAAATGGGTCTGGAAACTGAGGCAAATGAAAATGAAATGGATTTGGAAGTTTTCGGGAATTCACCAGGACCCTCTTTAAGTGGGGTACGTTTTATTTATTATAAAATTAGACTATGATACTCATATTAATTTATTAAATTAGTGGACTTATTATCCTTAAATTACAAAAAACGTTTATATATTGTAACGAGATTAAAAGACGTCCTCATCTTCTTTAAGCCCCGCGATGGAAGCCAAATCTGTAACGAATGGTATTTATCGGTCGTATCTGTAAAATATGTACACCTGTTTTTTATGTGTGTAGAAAGTGTTAGTGTGGTGTATTCGTCTCACACTGGTCGTTACATTAATGGTTGTTACTACTGAAGTCTGTAGCGTGGTCTCAATTATCAGTACAACCTACCTGTTTATTCATAGGCTGTTTATCCCGGGTGGCGCCAAATTGTTTATTTTAAAACAATTAAATTTGTGAATTTATTAGTTATATTTGTGTTGTCAGCGTTGACAGCTGGAGCGTTCAAATGATTCCCACCTCTGTACAGCTTGTTGTATTGCCCACTTGGCAAGAGCGCTAGTGGTTTACTCAGTAGAATTGCTAACACACACACATATATTATACAACTTCCTACGAAATAAAACAATGGTAATACTCTGTACTGTAATTTTAATTATGTTTTGGTTACTAATCAATGTGACAAAAGTATTATAAATTATTTTTTCAATAAAGTTGCTCCGGCTTAGAACATGAAACATATACCTCTAGGTTGACGAAATTGATTTTGAAATGAGTTATACTAATGCCGACATGGCGTCTTTTTGTACACAATATAGTAATTTGTTCAAAATCTGGGGTTCTTTGGATTATAAAGAAAACATAAAAGATGGTTACATTAAAAAAAAATACACTACCGTACCTTATATGTACTTAAATGGTATAAAGTGTGTTTACAAATTGTTCAGTAGTGTCGTAATAGTTGTTACAAATGTTGCACACTAGTGCGAGGTTATTTCTAAGTTAACAATTGTTTTACGTAAGTTTATTATTATTCAATCCTTGAAAGAAAATTAATTTTACTTGATAGTGAGAATTTTTGATTGATTTGAGAAATATTTAAAGTGCTTTTATTCCTTTGGATTATTTCATTTAATTGATACTTATCGGTTCAGAAGGTTGCGATATGTCATAGTTCTGGGTTAATGGAAATTCATCAATTTTGGGGTGACTTAGGCTGCTGGCATCTTCTTCTATTTTGTCTTGGGAATTTCTGCTAATTAATTTTGTTTATTTGGTTCCTGGACATCTGTTAATATTTGAAGCTCTTCATCTCCTCATCATTGGTTCTTGCTATCGACTTCTAAACGTTTTTCGAACTGTTTAAATTAAAATTTTGGTCATCTCAATCTTGCGTACCTCTTACCCAAGCGTCATTTTTTCCAAGTAAGTCAATTTAACGGAAAATTAGTAACCAACTATCTACGGTAACAGAAACCCTTTGATTGGTTAATTAACCCTTCGATTAAAAGCATTGTTATGATATTTGAAATTTTTATTCAAATTTATTATATATTTTCTGATTGATTTTATTCTTCTGTCATCCCTTCTGGGTAATAAATATTATCACTATTGTATTCATTTCCTTTCAAAGATTAAAACAATACCTCATAAGGTCATGTTGTATTATATATTAACTTTGGTCTAATTATGTTGACATTTGATAATTACATATCTCTTTTACATTAACCTTTTATAGTAACATTTCTCTTTTAAAATGGTTTATACATAATTGCTGGCTAGTTACTTGCCTTAGATTTGTTAATTTCTTTGTTATTTTGTTATAATTTGTATTTGTGTGTTTCTGACAGTTAGGCATTTTCATAGGCCTAAGTAGCCATTACGGTATTTTACTTATTTCATTTAAATTACATTTCATTTCAGCCTGATGGGCTTTATTTTGTTATTATAATTGGTTGTGTTGTGTTTTGAGTCTGTTTATGTGTTCTGATTACATGTCAAGATTGTTTTCTATACCTTAAAATTTAAAACATAACAATTAGGCCTATGGACTGCAAGTTTTTTTCAGCCATATCCTGTTCATAACATTAAAATGTACAATTCTTTATAAGTTATTAGTTACTGTTGGTTTAACATTCATTTCATTCCTTTGACTATTATTTTGAGTGAGAAACATCATCACTTCTTTCAAACTTATTAAATTTATTTTCCCTTCTAACATTGGGTGTTTTTTAATTATATACTTAAATTCTTATTTCATTACTACTTCTTTTCTCCATTCCATGTTAACATAAACTGTTTTTACATGGGCTTTCTCCCTGAATAACATTACATCCTTTACTTATCTCTATTTTAAATACTATTTCTAACTATCCTTAATTATATAATTTTCCATAAGCTCACTTAAATCATTTACTGGTTCATCAATGATTTACTAAGTGTTTTCTTATCTATTACTACTTTTTTTTATTATTTATAATATCTTTTTCTGCTTATCACTTTCACCTTTAATTAATTGGTGTTTATCACTGATACACTCACTATTTTGGGGTATTTACACATACACTATTGCACTTTTTTCACTGTTTATATTAAGTGTTTTTTAGCGGGTAATCCCTATAATTATTTCTCTTTCTCTTTCTCACTATTTCTTTCATTATAAAATTATACATAATATTAATGATATTTTGTTATATATTTCACTATATCTAACTTTAATATTTGGGTTAGTGTACTTTTCTTTACTAGGTTACTTTTTACTGTTTTTGTTTAAAACAGGTATATAAATTATCTCGTTTACAATAATATTTATTTCCATTATTGGCTAATTATTGATTTTATTTACAATATTCTATATTTGAGTATACCATTTCTCCCTTTTATATGTGGTGTTTGTTATTTCTTGGTTTCACTTCGTTTCCTCTTCATTCTTCCTCTTCTTCTTCTTCTTCTTCTTCTTCTACATCTTCTTCATTTTCAATTGTCTTCATTTTAATTTGGTTCTCCTCTTCTCATCTGGTTTAATTTCATTTAGTTATAGCAATTCGTTCACTTCCTTTATTCTTCTTTGGTTCTGGTTTCTTCCCTTCTTTTGTTAGTTCCTGTTTGTTTGGTTAATTTGTCAATCACTCTCTCTCTCTTGTTTATTTTTCGTGGTTCCCTTCTTCTTTTGTTTCTGTTGTCGGGTCAATCACTTGGGTTGGGTAATGTCATCGTTTGTCGTGTCATAGTTTTTATATTTTATTTATATTTAATCATTTTATTTGATATGAAGTATCTTTACATTTAGAATTATATTTTTTATCCCTGGTACTGGGGTGGCTTATTTGTGTTGTAATATAATGTCTCTCCTTCAAAATTGATCATTTTAATAAAACACTAACATAGTTTTTTATGAAATTATCAGTTATATATAATCTTTTTCCTTTTCTTTCTTGTTTGTTTCTCCATTGTTTGTTTCTCTTCTTACTCGATTCATTCCATTTTATTTGGATCTGTTTTTATTTATTTCCGTTGGTGCATTCTCCCTTATACACAATTTTTTCCCTAACTTTTTAGTAGCTGGTTTCTCCCATTACTACTCATTTTTTCTGAGACCAGAGGAACATCATCTCTGCTCAGTTTATTTGGAGTGCTGGACTTATTCAACAGTCAATCTTAAATACCTTTTTTGTCAACTTGTGACTGTAAATTAATAATAATAATATATTTTGGGATTGTCCACCTTGTGGTTTGTTTTAGATCACTTTGGCCTTTTACTCATTCTTCCTTCCGCTGTACCTTTGCTATATACTGTCATTTACTCATACATTTGATTGTTTTTTATTTATTCATATGTTAATTTCATTATATCTAACTTTTCATTATTTGGTTTTCTATTCTTCTTGTGATCATTTTAATTATCTTAGACATTTTTATTCTTTTTCTCTTGGTTATTTAGCAATATTCTGCTTTAACCATTTGCTGTATATTTGTTTTATACATAACTTCTCTTTCTTCCTTGTACCAGTTGATTTTTTTTTTTTTCTTTTGAATACATTAAATTCATTATTGTTTTAGGTATTTATCTTAGCAGTTTTTGCTTGATTTTATTTTTTGTTTATTTTAATTTGTATTAAATATTATTTTTGATGTTTTTTTGTAAGTTAGCTTTTCTTACTTTATAGGAATTTTTGTAGCTTATTCCTTTTTAGGTACTTTTTGTTTAAATATTATCGTAAGTTTGTGATTCTTACTTTTTTATATAGGAATTTGTGTAGCTTATTCCCTTATTGTACTTTTTTATTTTATACTTCATATATCAACCTTTTAATAGACTGTAAGTTGATTTTACTTGGTAGGAATTTGTGTAACTTATTCCCTTATTGTACTTTTTTATTTTATACTTCATATGTCAACCTTTTAATAGACTGTAAGTTGATTTTACTTGGTACGAATTTGTGTAACTTATTCCTTTGTTTTTATATTTTTTATTCATTTATTTTATTTTTTCCATTCCTCATATATCATCTAAATAATGTTATAAGTTGGTCTTACAAACTTTTTGAATTTTGAAATTTGTTTATTTCCTTTCTAGTTATTTATTCTTCTTCATAAAACTTTTTTATTGAAGCTTGGTTGTAAACTCCTTTTATTTTTCTTGTGTTAATATTACTTATTTGGTAAGTATTGTTTCCGTTATCCTTCGTGATGACGTAGGGTTATACATATTATTATACATAAGTTTATACGCTATTACTATATATTGGACCCTGTTATTTATACTTTTTTGTAAGGTGATCTTCTCTTTTTCTTTCATCATTATTGCCTTCTCTTGTATATTACACTCTTTGTTGTCTTTCTTCTCTACTCCTTCAAATGTTAGATGTACAACATTTATTCTGGATAAGACGTTGGCCACTATGTTTTTTCGGCCTGGAATATATTTCCATGTAATGTGGTATTCTTGCAGAGCAAGTATCCATCGAGTAAGTCGACCATGACTCAATTTACATTGTTTGAGAAAGGATATTGACTTATGATCACTTCTGACTGTGATAGGATATCCTAGTATGTAGGTTCTAAACTTGCCACACGCGAATACTATGCTGAGCAACTCTTTTTCTGTAACATTGTAGTTACACTCGCAACTATTTAGTATTCGGCTGGCGAAGCTAATGACCAGGTGGTTTCCTTCATTGTCTTCCTGGTACAATTCTGTGCCTAGACTTACATCACTAGTGTCGCAATTTAGGTAGAATGGTTGTTCGAAATTGGGGTGGTGTAACATGACAGTTTCGAAAAATTTTTGTTTAATTAAAGTGAGCACTTCCTCTTGTTCAGTTCCCCAAGTCCATTTTTCTTTTGATGAAAGTTGCTTAGAAAATCTCGCTGTGAGATGGGAGTAGTTCGTTTGAAACTTCCTATAGTAATTGCATATCTCCAAGAATGACTGCAATTGCTTCTTGTTTTTTGGTGAGGGGAATTTTTGGATGGCTTCAACCTTCTCTTGGGATGGAGAGATTCCCTTTTCGGTCAAGTTGAACCCTAGGAACTTCACTTCATTGGCAATAAATTTTGACTTATCCAATTTAAGTGTAATATTATTATTGGACAACTTTTTTAATACATGTTCGACTCTTTCGCAGTGTTCGTCCCAGTCTGAAGACATTATGAGCAGGTCGTCAACGTACACAGTGGTGAATTCCAGTGCCTCTTGACCTAAGACTTGGTCCATGCACTTTACGAACACTGCTACGGAATTGATGAGTCCAAATGGTAATCTTTTAAATTGGTAATTTCTACCATCAAATATAAAGGCCATGTATTGTCTACTGTGTGGGTGCAGCTCCACTGCCAGTACCCACATACAGTATCCCAGGTACTAATGTATTTTATTCCATGAAATCTTTTCAAAATTTCCTCAATTTCTCCCGGTGAGGTCCGGTCATTAACAATCATTTTATTGATTTCTCGGGCATCCAAGCAAATCCGTACTTTGCCATTCTTCTTGGGTATAGCTACTATTGGGCTTGTGTATTGAGATTGGCTATACTCAATAATATCCTCTGCAATCATTCTGTTTATCTCCGTCCTGACTTCATTTTTCAGGGAGTACGCTATGGGATATGATTTCCTGTGGAAGTCTACAGGTTCCCTGAAGTTAATTTTACACTGGTATCCCTTAACTTTTCCAGGAGTATTCGAGAAAACATGTTGATATTTGTTATAAATTGCAATGAGTTTTTCAGACTGTTGTTTACTGATTTCTTGTTGAGGCCGTTCTCTTTGGAAGTTTCTTATTTCTTCTATTTTCTGTTCCCACAATGCTCTGCTTTCCTCTTCATCGGCCATAATGATGGACGGTTCATGCATTTGACAGTAATAACTCTTCAATCCTGGGTCTTGATTCAGAGTGGTTGGAGTTGAATTACAATTTATGACATCTGCAGACCAAATTCCCTGTTCAGACGTTAGCAACACGACTCCCTTTTGCAGGTTGATAACTGCCGAATATCTTCTTAATACATCACATCCTATGAGCATGCTGAATGGTAGCCCATTGGCCACAAGAAATACAATAGGGATGGTTGATTTTTGATTGTCTAATTCTAATGAAACTTGCTTTCTTACCGTCTTATTTTGTTTGCCAGTGGCGCCAATGATTATTATATTGTTTATTGGCAGTGTAGGGATTGGTGTTCGAGAGTTGGCTTGAATCAGTTCTAATTCAGGCTGATTTATTAGAGAGATGTTAGATCCCGTGTCAACCATGATTATGGTTATAGTGCCGTTTATGGTAGCCTTTATATGGACAATTTCGCTGTTAGTTTGTTGTAACTGGTTGGCCTCTTCTTCGAGAAGTTTCTCTCAGATATTCTTTAGATAGTTGTTATATATTATTGTAATTAATTTATGTTTATCTTTTGACATTACACGACGTATTAACCCAAGTGATTGGTCATGTGAAGGGTATCTTGGTTTTTCCACTGACCTCTTTAGTTTAAAGGTGGTTGTTGATTTGTGGCCAGACTATTCGACTGGTCACCCGCCTCGTTGCTCGGTCCTTGTTTATGGTTATTTTCATCCCTTGGTGGTTCGTTAGTCCTACTCTCTGAGAACTGATTGCTGTTATTATTCGATTCGTGGTACCATGGGTTTGTATGCCAGTTCGGACTATATCTCCTGTGGTTGTTTTGTCTACGCCCATGAATGAAGTTTACTTGGCGCTGCCGTCGCCTCTATTTTGGTTTCCCCCGGGTCCCCAGTTGTACTGATAATTAGGGTTGTACCGGTTGCCATAGTAGTTATTGTTGTTGGGGTGACCATTTGTGCGTTGGTCCGGTTCAGCTCCCCTGAAGCTATTGTTTGGTGGATTATTGTTCGGGATGTTCCTGTTGTTATTCTGGTTTCCCGGATGATTGTTTGGTGGGCTTCTGTTAAATGGCTGGTTATTCGGAGAATGATTCTGTGTATTTCTGTTAAATGGCTGTTCATTATTATAGTTGTTATTGTTCCGGTTGCCGTTTTGTGTGTGATTGTAGGGTAGGTTGACATTGGGTACATTATTATTATCACTCCATTTGTTATACCGCTGATTCACTAGCAGATTTTTCTTATATTGTCCATCGTTCTCATGATCCTCCAACAAACTTGCCATTCCTTGGATTGTCTTTATTTGCCCTTGTCTCCTGGCTTTTTGCACAGCTTCCTCATAGTGGTACCCAAGCTGTATCACCAAAGATTCCTCAGGTATCTTGGGTTCTAGGTTTCGGGCCAAACATACCTTTCCTAAAAAGT
The DNA here is from genome assembly GCA_034769895.1 of Magicicada septendecula. Classification (NCBI taxonomy): domain Eukaryota; kingdom Metazoa; phylum Arthropoda; class Insecta; order Hemiptera; family Cicadidae; genus Magicicada; species Magicicada septendecula. The sequence goes on along the minus strand of CM068369.1, from coordinate 61,552,726 downwards.
AGGACGTTAGAGTGTGTCCTGCTAGTGGTTCGTACCTCCCATTGCTAATGTCATTACGGACTACATTTTGGGTGGACTCCGACCAATATTTTTCCCGGAATTGTTTTTTAAATTCCTGAGTATCATTTATTTCGGGTCGAGTTGCTGTCCACCAGTTGTCGTGGGTGTCTCGGAACATTTCATCTATGAGGCTTCTTACGCTTGTCCACCTGGTTTCCCTATTTTTTTCTATTAACTCCTCTACTCTTTTGAGGAATTCCATTGGATTCCGCCGGTAACTGCGGAAGTTGATTACCTCTCTATTCTCGCTGGTTACTATGTGTGTATTATGACAAGGTTTCTCCCTCAGTGCGTCCAGCTCTTCCTGCATTTGTCTCTCCCTTTGGCTGATTCCCAGGATCTTCTCCTTGTTTTCTTTGGTCTGACCGTCTATTTTGTTGATGGCGGTGTATACCTTTTCCACACGATCATTGACATCTATTTGTATTTCTTGATGCCTCTCCTCCAGTTTCTTAATCACCTCCTGTTTATTTCTCTGGCATTCTTCGGTGGTGACTTGATAAAATTCTGTCGCTCTCATCCTGCTTTCCTCCTCAACATTGCTGACTTGTATCACAGTCTCATTCGTCTCGGTTACCGTTTGTTTAATCTCCTCCCAATATTCTACCAGTTGTTGTTTCAATTCCTCTTTGGTTTTTTCGCTGTCTTCCTTCAATTTCCGTTGGAGCGTATCATTACTATTTTCTATCTTCTTATTCACTATTTCCAGATCCTTCTTGATCTGTTTCTTCAGCTCTTCACTCTTCTTTTCCAACGTCTCTTGACTTCTCTTCAGGGCTTCATGGTTGCTCTCCATTTTATTATTTAGAAGTTCCATCTTCTCCTTGAAAAATTCCCTGTCTTCCTTTCTTTGTTCTCTGATCTCTTCCTTCATACCCTCTTGCAATGATTCTAATTTTTTATTCAATTCTTCCTTGTTTTGGTCCATTTTGTTATTCATTTTTTGCTCCTGTTTCTTAAAATTTTCATCGGTTTTCTTTGAAGTTTCTGCTATAAAATTCATCATATCTTGCAGGCTCGGACCTCCTTTTGCTGGTTCATGATCTCCCGATTGTTGTTCCCTCTCACTATCTTGGATTGGTTTCTCCGGTTGGTTGTTTACTATTACTTCTGATTCCATTTCTGGTTCCGGTAGATTTGGATTTTCCAGTTGGTCCTCCTGTGGATGTTCTTCAAATAATCCTCCAATCATTTCCTCAATTTCTTCCATTTCTTCTTGGTTTGATCCCTTCTTACTTTTGAGTCTTGTAACCATACTATGTCTGGTCATAACCGCCGCTAGTCGTCCTTTTCTAGCCTCACTGCGTTGGTCGCCATCTGTAACGAGATTAAAAGACATCCTCGTCTTCTTTAAGCCCCGCGATGGAAGCCAAATCTGTAACGAATGGTATTTATCGGTCGTATCTGTAAAATATGTACACCTGTTTTTTATGTGTGTAGAAAGTGTTAGTGTGGTGTATTCGTCTCACACTGGTCGTTACATTAATGGTTGTTACTACTGAAGTCTGTAGCGTGGTCTCAATTATCAGTACAACCTACCTGTTTATTCATAGGGGCTGCGTATCCCGGGTGGCGCCAAATTGTTTATTTTAAAACAATTAAATTTGTGAATTTATTAGTTATATTTGTGTTGTCAGCGTTGACAGCTGGAGCGTTCAAATGATTCCCGCCTCTGTACAGCTTGTTGTATTGCCCACTTGGCAAGAGCGCTAGTGGTTTACTCAGTAGAATTGCTAACACACGCACATATATTATACAACTTCCTACGAAATAAAACAATGGTAATACTCTGTACTGTAATTTTAATTATGTTTTGGTTACTAATCAATGTGACAAAAGTATTATAAATTATTTTTTCAATAAAGTTGCTCCGGCTTAGAACATGAAACATATATCTCTAGGTTGACGAAATTGATTTTGAAATGAGTTATACTAATGCCGACATGGCGTCTTTTTGTACACAATATAGTAATTTGTTCAAAATCTGGGGTTCTTTGGATTATAAAGAAAACATAAAAGATGGTTACATTAAAAAAAAATACACTACCGTACCTTATACGTACTTAAATGGTATAAAGTGTGTTTACAAATTGTTCGGTAGTGTCGTAATAGTTGTTACAAATGTTGCACACTAGTGCGAGGTTATTTCTAAGTTAACAATTGTTTTACGTAAGTTTATTATTATTCAATCCTTGAAAGAAAATTAATTTTACTTGATAGTGAGAATTTTTGATTGATTTGAGAAATATTTAAAGTGCTTTTATTCCTTTGGATTATTTCATTTAATTGATACTTATCGGTTCAGAAGGTTGCGATATGTCGTAGTTCTGGGTTAATGGAAATTCATCAATTTTGGGGCGACTTAAGCTGCTGGCATCTTCTTCTATTCTGTCTTGGGAATTTCTGCTAATTAATTTTGTTTATTTGGTTCCTGGACATCTGTTAATATTTGAAGCTCTTCATCTCCTCGTCATTGGTTCTTGCTGTCGACTTCTAAACGTTTTTCGAACTGTTTAAATTAAAATTTTGGTCATCTCAATCTTGCGTACCTCTTACCCAAGCGTCATTTTTTCCAAGTAAGTCAATTTAACGGAAAATTAGTAACCAACGGTCCGTTTCTATGGTAACAGAAACCCTTTGATTGGTTAAGGCCTCGATTAAAAGCATTGTTATGATATTTGAAATTTTTATTCAAATTTATTATATATTTTCTGATTGATTTTATTCTTCTGTCATCCCTTCTGGGTAATAAATATTATCACTATTGTATTCATTTCCTTTCAAAGATTAAAACAATACCTCATAAGGTCATGTTGTATTATATATTAACTTTGGTCTAATTATGTTGACATTTGATAATTACATATCTCTTTTACATTAACCTTTTATAGTAACATTTCTCTTTTAAAATGATTTATACATAATTGCTGGCTAGTTACTTGCCTTAGATTTGTTAATTTCTTTGTTATTTTGTTATAATTTGTATTTGTGTGTTTCTGACAGTTAGGCATTTTCATAGGCCTAAGTAGCCATTATGGTATTTTACTTATTTCATTTAAATTACATTTCATTTCAGCCTGATGGGCTTTATTTTGTTATTATAATTGGTTGTGTTGTGTTTTGAGTCTGTTTATGTGTTCTGATTACATGTCAAGATTGTTTTCTATACCTTAAAATTTAAAACATAACAATTAGGCCTATGGACTGCAAGTTTCTTTCAGCCATATCCTGTTCATAACATTAAAATGAACAATTCTTTATAAGTTATTAGTTACTGTTGGTTTAACATTCATTTCATTCCTTTGACTATTATTTTGAGTGAGAAACATCATCACTTCTTTCAAACTTATTAAATTTATTTTCCCTTCTAACATTGGGTGTTTTTTAATTATATACTTAAATTCTTATTTCATTACTACTTCTTTTCTCCATTCCATGTTAACACAAACTGTTTTTACATGGGCTTTCTCCCTGAATAACATTACATCCTTTACTTATCTCTATTTTAAATACTATTTCTAACTATCCTCAATTATATAATTTTCCATAAGCTCACTTAAATCATTTATTGGTTCATCAATGATTTACTAAGTGTTTTCTTATCTATTACTACTTTTTTTTATTATTTATAATATCTTTTTCTGCTTATCACTTTCACCTTTAATTAATTGGTGTTTATCACTGATACACTCACTATTTTGGGGTATTTACACATACACTATTGCACTTTTTTCACTGTTTATATTAAGTGTTTTTTAGCGGGTAATCCCTATAATTATTTCTCTTTCTCTTTCTCACTATTTCTTTCATTATAAAATTATACATAATATTAATGATATTTTGTTATATATTTCACTATATCTAACTTTAATATTTGGGTTAGTGTACTTTTCTTTACTAGGTTACTTTTTACTGTTTTTGTTTAAAACAGGTATATAAATTATCTCGTTTACAATAATATTTATTTCCATTATTGGCTAATTATTGATTTTATTTACAATATTCTATATTTGAGTATACCATTTCTCCCTTTTATATGTGGTGTTTGTTACTTCTTGGTTTCACTTCGTTTCCTCTTCATTCTTCCTCTTCTTCTTCTTCTTCTTCTTCTTCTTCTTCATCTTCTACATCTTCTTCATTTTCAATTGTCTTCATTTTAATTTGGTTCTCCTCTTCTCGTCTGGTTTAATTTCATTTAGTTATAGCAATTCGTTCACTTCCTTTATTCTTCTTTGGTTGTGGTTTCTTCCCTTCTTTTGTTAGTTCCTGTTTGTTTGGTTAATTTGTCAATCACTCTCTCTCTCTCTTGTTTATTTTTCGTGGTTCCCTTCTTCTTTTGTTTCTGTTGTTGGGTCAATCACTTGGGTTGGGTAATGTCATCGTTTGTCGTGTCATAGTTTTTATATTTTATTTATATTTAATCATTTTATTTGATATGAAGTATCTTTACATTTAGAATTATATTTTTTATCTCTGGTACTAAAGTGGCTTATTTGTGTTGTAACAATATGAACTTTTCTCCAACTGCTAGAACCCATCCGGTGAATTTAAATACTTTACTAATTCATTCGCCTAGCTGTAGCTTGTTGACAACCGTAACCTGCCAATGCCCTGTTCTGAATAGAACAAAGGAGGCAAAATATTTAGGTGTTTTAATAAGACATTTAATATTTAAATCCTACAAAATAAGCAAACTGAGAAATATTGAAATTTCTAGACTAGTTTATTTTGCATATGCCCAGTCTGTTTTACAATACGGAATATTGATATGGGGTGGTGCATCAAACACTTACTTAAATAAAATAAGTAATTATTTGATCCAGAAACAAATAATAAAGGCTACCTTGGGTAAAAATATGTTTTATCCCAGCAATAATCTTTTCTCGGAATTTAAGCTACTAACAATAAAACAATTGTATATAAAAAATTTATTACTCTTCATTAATAAAAATAACCTTTTTGTTGCTCGAACATTATCTTACAACATTCGACAACCGGGCTTTGAAACTTATAAAACAAATCTCGAAATATATCTGCATGAAGAAGACAATTCATATATACTTCCAATAAATTAATAAACTTAATACCAAATGAATTTATTCAAATACACTACTTACGACTAATCTAAGAAATGAAATGGATAAATGGATTGTAATAAATAATAACTTATTAATATTTTAATCACTAAGTATTTTAAAGTTTTCCTACTCTGAAATTCCGGTGACAATATACCTATCAAAGTCTTCAGCTTAACCTGTACACATTGTGGTAGCATTTCCATATAGTGATATTGGGTGTCTTTATTTGCATTTTTTTTTGTTTTTTCATTATACATTTTTCTTAAAGGTACTTTTCTTTTACATATATCATTTATATATCATGCTTTTTTTCTTATTTATTGTATTATATTTTTTGTAAGAATGTGATATTCTACATATAAAAACTATATTGTAACTCATACCCACGCGCAGACTACGGTCTTTGTGGGTATTTCTCATCGCCATATTTTATGTAAATATTACTATTTTTTATATGTATTATGAAACAAGGAGATGAATAAAGATTTGATTTGATTTGTGTTACTGCACGATTATAATCAACAACTGTGAGCTATTCATATCTATCTTTTTTATTTGTACCTATCATAATGGTATACTTTTGATGTAGCTTCATATGCAATTGTTCGTCATGAAATGCAAAGCAAGTTGTATTTATAACTTATATCCATACTTTTTTTCAGCTTCCTGCAGAAAATGTCCAAATAGGCCTATCACACGACCCCGGTGAACGGCCAGAACATATAACCGACACAGAACGCCAAATATTGGTTCAACGTGGTCCTCAACAAGTTTATAACATAGATTTCCCAGTAAATGAAGATGGACGAAGATTTAGTGTTAAAAGTTATCAAAGACGTATGTGCAATGGTGAATATGTTTCACGCACCTGGTTAATTTATTCCACAAAGAAAAACGCTATATTTTGTTTTTGTTGTCGTCTTTTTGGTAAAATCAGGATCTCTCTTTCTTACAAATCAGCCTATTCTGACTGGAGACATATGCATGAACTTTATCTGAACATGAGAAATCTCCAGGACATATGAAAGCATTTCAAAACTGGGTTGAATTTAGCACAAGGCTACGCCTGGGTGTAACCATAGATTGTGAAAACCAACATATTGTTACGACGGTCTACTCGATCGTCGTAGGTACAGTGGAAACAAAATAAGTACAAGACACCAATTAAGTCACTAATCACACCTTTAATTGTTACAGTAAAACAGTTCGTAATTAACAACACAGTCTCTACAACAAATCAAATGAAAATTGTACACACGCAATAAAATGTCCACAAATATTAAAACTCAATTGTATTACAATTATACCGTCCGAATATAAAACGCAACACTTCACTACTAACTACTTGCATGTACACAGTAATAACCCGAACCGCTCTGTAAATATATCGCACTAATACTCTCGAACCGCACTATCCAAAATCTCGCATGGAACTGAAAACTAAGGCCGCTACCCGATGTATTTATAGTTACGCTCACACACCAGAAGCTTTCAAACTGCGTCTTATCTCTCGTGAACTACGTAATTGCTACGGCCTTGACACAGTCCGAGCGCCCGAGCGAAGCCCGGCACAGTCGAGAAAATTCTCGCAAAATACGTCTAGTAGCACGTACACCACACACTTACATCGAGATCCTTCTGGCATATTCGATAAACGCGTAGATTGTTCTGTGCTGTCGTAGCAATATTATTAAACAAGAAGTTGAACGCTGGAGAAAAGTGTTTAAGAGAATAGGGTTCATGATTGAGTTTCTTGCTTCACAAAACTTAGCATTTCGTGGTAAAACTGAGACACTCTACTCGAGAGATAACGGAAACTTTTTGAAATTAATGGAGTTTATTGGTAACTTTGTTACGTTTTATTTTATAGCAAAAAATAATATAATCGAGTCCCTAATTCGGGCGTCACTGTTACGTTTGATTTTATATGAGTTATGCAACCTTATCAATTTTATAAAACTGTTTTTCTTACCTTCAGGTTTCCTCCAGAGTCCTATAGACGAAAACAGTTGCAGAAAGGTTACTTGAGTTGAAGGGTGAAAATATAATAACACCGTTTATACTGTCTAGAACAACTGATTTGAATTTTATTTAATACGCAAAATGCTTATTGGCAAATTAAGACATTCTTATAATTAACAACACAAAAACCATAAAATTAATTGGCGAACCAATCTTACTTAACTATGACAGTTATAACAAACAATTTATGTGTTTACTGAACCAGTATGTAATTTATCCCCATTCTCACACACATTCATTCTTTTACATAAACATTCTATTTAAACCCCTTTCCCTTCGAGATCTCATTATTATTTGAAACGTTCCCAGGTATAAATTTTAATGTTGTTAAAAATTTGGAATTATATGAAATTGATTATACGAGTACAGTACTCAGCCGGTTTGTAGACCTGGTCCAACTGTTGAGCACTTATTTCACCCCGCACTCCGAAAGTCAATGGAAGATCATTAAAGTTATTTTTTCTTTTGACTGGCGATAATTATTCACTGGTTGAATAATATTACTCACTGAATAGAACTGTTTTTTATCACATTTCGCTTTTTGTTGGCCGACTTTCCTTTGCTCGAGCACTTAGGTTTGGAGTTAGTTGACCGCGATATTGTTTATGCACTTTTATAGATGTTTTATTGGATAGGCCAATTCTAGTATTTTTGGCCTATCTTGCACCCGAGGCCTCCGTTTAAAGCTAACTTGCAGACGACTGTAATCTGCTACTGTCTGATGCAAACTGGGGTGACAAAGTGTTCTTACTGTGATTTACACAGAGACTGAGCTGGCAAGCTGTTGCGTAATACGTCTGGCTGGGCAGACTCAGACATAAACATTCTACAATAACATTGTATATTTTGCTGGTTACTATGAGTTCCCCTTAGGTGAATACTGACTACTTAAAAATTAAAACTGAATTAAATTATTCTTTCTAGCATACAATTCTGTACCGTTACAATACCCCCCCCAATGAGAGATTTTATGCCGAAGCATAAAAACTCTCATTGCCTAAAACCTAAGAGGATCAGTGAGGAGATGGCGCCGCAACCCCCCTGAGTTCTTTACTAAAATCATGGGTACTTACCTCCCCCTAGTCCGGTGGCTGTGGCTGCACCCATCCGACCTTACTGGACTTCTCTGCTCGAGATCCCAACACCATAAAATCAGATAGGCACCTGCCCCAGTATCACCTGACTCTGTAACATTTAAGCAAAATATCAACAACGGGCCTTCCATTACTCCATATCCCACACTGATTCGTTTCCTCTTAATTGTACTGGTTCTTTTTTATACAAAGTACTGGTTTTTCCTTGAATTTGTAATATACATATACAAACTTACTGCCTGCTTACATTTATTTACGTTGAATACATAAAAATCATATACCAGTTATATATTGATAATTTTACTCCCCTAACAAAACATTATTCCCTGCCAAAAGTACAAGTAGATTACATAGAATACCAATAAATCATAACACCAACATTAAATCAACCTTCTGTTTACCTGTCATTATCACTTTTACTTTACTTTTCTGTTAAAACTTCAATTCTTATTGCCTGATTATTCAATACACAATTCAAGCCAAAATAAATTTAAATTCGTTATTAAAATTCACCTTTTCAATTAATTTAATTCCTGCTCAAATTTAATTTTATTTAATTAACAATTTTATTTACATTTTTCAAAATGATTTTCCATTAACAAAATCCTCTCGCATAAAATTTAACTGCAGTACAATCAAAACACTAAGTTACTTCATTACATTATTCAAAAAAAAATTTACCTTAATTCCATTACATCTTGTATTTATTTTATTTCATAAGAAAATTCCTCTATGGCAATTATTTATCAAAATAAAGCATTATTGTTGTTGTCAACTACAGTATGACTGTAAACATTAGTCACACAACATACTTACAATGTCCCTGTTTACATCAACGGTTGTCTACAAGACTTGTTTTATAAACACTGACTCAGTCTCAACATTCCAGATTGCATCACCACTAGCACTTCCTTAAATATTGTAATCAGTTACCCTTGATTTTACAATTCCAATCACAGTATATTTAAATTTATATTTATATTCACAATCATTTATATTTAAATACATTACTGAATTCACATTTGAAATCAGTTTACTTTCAACTCAAATCCAAACAATTTCTTTAGTTACATTATTTAAAACATTTTTGATTTAAACACACAATTCAAAATAAAATTCCTTATTACCTCCTGTTAATTATTTATTAAAATAAAATGTTATTATTCTTATTATTATACCATTCACCCTTACTACCAACATGTTTTACATAAGCTATATTCTACATTCCAACAATATAATCTTGACACAATACATTTAACACTAACACATTTATTTACAAATTTTCGTCGTATCCAATTATTATTTACCACACTTCATTACCTAAATCAGCCAAGTAATTCTACCATTGACTTAAATAATTAAATGTTCATTCATGATTTTTCTAACCCCCGTCATCGAAAATTAATCGGATACCCACACAACATTTTTCACTTTTATTTACATATCTCATATGGCTATCATTTGTGTAATAACCATAAAAATTCATTTTTTCCAATATACCATAATAATAATGCTCAGGGTTACCCCCATTAACATTTTTTGTCAAGTCTCCGTCAGTATCATTTGTCACACTTAAATCATTTATTTTTTCATCACTATAGTGGTCAGCTGTTACTAATGCGCTAACCCTTACAACAAGTAAGTGTTTATTATTATTAGCCTCAATGTAATCATTTTTTACTACTACACAAGTATTAAAAGGTAAGTCTCTATCATTTATCATAATTCTCTCATTATTCAAACTCTCTATCAACTCTCCATAACCTCTATTTAGCTTGAACCACTCTAACTCTCTCTCTCTCTCTCTCATAATCACTTTCATCACCACACCATTTCATATTCTCACTCCACACAGAGGGCAAAAACACTTTATTATTTAAACACCATCTGGCCCTACCAGATAAACACAAAAAACTTATTTGACGATCTGCCGACCCATTGTCGCCCAAATGTCCTAGTGGGGATCTCTTATCCCCATAAACCACTTGTGAAATCTCTGCTTCACATTTAACCCCATTAAATTTGCCCCCTGTTCACCCTCTACAATTAAACTATCTCTATACTCCCTTTCTAAATCATTACGATCACTAACTAGCAATCCTTTAACCTCAACTAATTTTCTACTCTCAATATCACTACCACTGTTACTCAATATATCACCATTACTTTTATTCAATAATATATCACTCTTGTTAACGTCATCATAACTAACATTATTACTCACCTTGTTTGCTGTCACCTGTTCGACGCTTAAACTAACACCATTATCATTTATATTTCTGTTATTTTCACTTACCCTGGTTTCCATTACTTCATTATTTTCAATATTTCTCCCAAGCGTATCTAACTGTTGTATTAACTTAACATTCATTTCATTAGTTTATCATCGATATTCTTTTGTGACTCGGTCACTTTTTCGTTTATTTCATTGATATTAATATTTTGTTGTTTCATTTCCCCCTTTAGTTCATCAAATTTGGCATCAAACTTATTAAAACTTCTACTTATGAAATTCATCATATCATTCATTGACCGTTCTTTTTCTTTTATTTTTGTTATTATAGGGGGTTGATTTCGCTCCCGCATTAGTAATTGTAACTGAATCTGTCAAAATATTTTCATTAACTATGGTTGGAGTCGTTTCCAGCCCCGAGTCATTCATAATTGCTGACTCAGTTAAAATATTTTCTCGGACCATTATATGGTTTACATGGTCTCCTGACTCACTCGTAACTGTCGAGTCGGTCATTTTTATTTCGTTAATGTCTTCCATCTTTGTCAATATAATTAATTTAAGTACACGATAAACTGCCTACGCAATTATAAACCTCTTAAATTAACATTTATATAAACTTCATTAGACGTTTATATATTTTACAAAAACGTCTGATTAAAAGAAATCACACAAATCGTCCAACTGTTCCGGGTGCCACTGTTACGGTTGATTTTATAGCAAAAAATAATATGATCGAGTCCCTAATTCGGGCGTCACTGTTACGTTTGACTTTATATGAGTTATGCAACCTTACCAATTTTATAAAACTTTTTTCTTACCTTCAGGTTTCCTCCAGAGTTCTATAGACGAAAACAGTTGCAGAAAGGTTACTTGAGTTGAAGGGTGAAAATATAATAACACCGTTTATACTGTCTAGAACAACTGATTTGAATTTTATTTAATACGCAAAATGCTTATTGGCAAATTAAGACATTCTTACAATTAACAACACAAAAACCATAAAATTAATTGGTGAACCAATCTTACTTAACTATGACAGTTATAACAAACAATTTATGTGTTTACTGAACCAGTACGTAATTTATCCCCATTCTCACACACATTCATTCTTTTACATAAACATTCTATTTAAACCCCTTTCCCTTCGAGATCTCATTATTATTTGAAACGTTCCCAGGTATAAATTTTAATGTTGTTAAAAATTTTGAATTATATGAAATTGATTATACGAGTACAGTACTCAGCCAGTTTGTAGACCTGGTCCAACTGTTGAGCACTTATTTCACCCTGCACTCCGAAAGTCAATGGAAGATCATAAAGTTATTTTTTCTTTTGACTGGCAATAATTATTCACTGGTTGAATAATATTACTCACTGAATAGAACCGTTTTTTATCACATTTCGCTTTTTGTCGGCCGACTTTCCTTTGCTCGAGCACTTAGGTTTGGAGTTAGTTGACCGCGATATTGTTTATGCACTTTTATAGATGTTTTATTGGATAGGCCGATTCTAGTATTGTGAGATAATAGTTTAAAAGATGGAAAGTAAGACGGCTTTCACACTTGATAATTTAATAGCCTCTGGTGAGCTCGAAAGCAGCAGCATGCAGAATTGCTAATCAGACATAAATAATATAAAAAAATGACTTACCGTATCTCACGACTGGGTGATCCTGACACTCAAGGCAGGATAGACTGGTTGGGAAAAGGATGGGTGAAATGCATGGATTTCTACCTGCCGAGAAGGGCCCGACTTGTGGATGATGACACTGAGATGGCTGACGTACGGCAGAGCTAAAAATTCACGTGCAGGTATGAGCTCTACAAAACCATAGTGCCAACCTCGGAAAATGAAAAGAATGACCAGTTCGATCAGAAATATCGAACACCGGCCCCCGTTGACCACAATGGGTCAACCACCAACTACACCAAAAGACATGGCCAAAAATGCAGTACAAAAATTTGGCTTTTGGTGAACAGGAACGTTCTCTGAAAATTACCCTCCAACATAGGAGGGGGTCACACGCAAACACAAGAAAATACAAACATACAGAAAACATGCAATGAATCAGAAAACCATGCCGAATAACTCCGCCGCGGTCGCATCGTCCAGGCGAGCAATCCGAAAGGTTCGGGTAGAGCAGACAAAACCCAATAACATACAATAAACAATGGCCCAGCCAAACACAATGTAAAACTCAGCAAATCAACTTAGTTAGTTCCCTAGTTTTTACATTTTTTTTTTAATTTTTTTTCCCCTTTATTCCCCCCTTTTTTCCTTTTTTTTTTTACTTATTTTTGTTGTTGTTGATTTGTTGAGCATCCATAACTCCCAATGAACTGGCACAACGCCATGCCAGAAACAGTCCACAATGTAAAATTCACTGCGGACAACAGCTGGAAGGAATCACCTGAAAGTGTCCAGTAAGTCCACAACAATCATTGAAATTAATTCTGCTCACCCGAAAAAACAGATAAACCCAATTAAGAAGATATGGGCAAGCGGTATAATTTAATAGCCGGTCGTTCAAAAGAACCTGTGGATGTTTTAACTGAAGCGCGACGAACAACCCCGTCGCTCCCCGGAAACACAGCTGAAACTCGGCCAAGAGGCCACATCAGGGGGCCGGAATTCTGTTCCTCCATAACCACCAGGTCCCCAACCATTAAATTTCTTGACTTAGACGACCACTTCGATCGGGCATGAAGTGCCGTCAAGTATTCCAAACGCCACCTTTTCCAAAAGGCTTGGAGCAAAGCGGCAATGTGTTTGTAATGACGGACGGTCCCTTCATTTAATGAGACTTCAGCTTCCGGGGGCGCGGTAATGGGGCGGCCAACCAAAAAATGACCAGGCGTTAGAGCCTGGTAATCACTCGGATCTGAGGATAGATCAGTCAAAGGACGGGAATTTAAGATTCCCTCAATGCGAATGCATAATGACGAAAATTCTGCTATGGTCAGCGACCTGGTCCCAATCATACGTTTCATGTGAAACTTGGCCGACTGGACAGCCCGTTCCCACAAGCCACCCTGATGAGGGGCAGACGGAGGGATAAATTTAAATTCAATGTTATTGTCAACAGCAAAAGCTGTTATCTGAGCTGACTGGTCAGGATTGGAAAGCACATTTTGGAGCTCCCGTTTCAGTTCGGAGCGCGACCCCACAAAATTCCTACCACAATCCGAATACAGTGTTTTCGGAGCCCCACGGCGACTAATAAACCGTCTCAACACATCAATAAACTGGGGCGTTGAAAGATCCATAGCCACTTCAAAGTGAACTGCTTTAGTGGCTAAGCAGATGAAAATGCAGAGATAAGCTTTGACTATAGGTGCCTTCCGAACAGCGTAGGCCCGTACCAAAAAGGGGCCAGCATAATCCATGCCGGAAGAATAAAATGGAGGTGCCGGATTAACCCTAGGAACTGGCAGATCCCCCATTAACGGGTTGGTGGGGCGAGGACGCGCCCTGAAACAAGGAAGACATTTCCAAATTATAGTTCTTATTGGCTGACGTGCGGACAAAATCCAATAATTTTGGGCAAGCTGAAATTGAACTTGCAAGGGCCCAGCATGACCTAACCACACATGAGTGTGATGAATTAGCAACCCTACTAGGTGGTGATGCTTGGGCAGTAAAATCGGAAAACGATTTCTAGTAACCGCAGAGTTGATCAAGCGACCGCGTACTCGAATGAGACCAAAATCATCTATAAACGGGACCAGGCGCTGAATGCGGACCGGGAGCCGCTTACCTAAACGAAGAGCCGCGAGCTCCTGTCCAAACACGCTGTGCTGAATGTAGCGTAAAATATACTTAACAGCCAACTTCTTCCAATCCATGGCTGTGGAAACTTCAATCCGCGAAGGCATAGCCCACCTTAAGATGACTGAGGTAACCCCCACCACTAAGGGCCACGAGGACAAGTGCTCAAACAATTCCACCCGGGGCTCCTGAGTGAGAAACGAAGAGACCTTGGTTTCCAGGGCAACATCTTGCACGTCGTGATTCGGGCGATAATTAATAGGGGGCCAGCGCAGAGCATCAAGCTTTAACCAATCTGGCCCTGACCACCACAATGTCGACGACCGGAGGCTGGAGAGTGACGTGCCTCTAGAGGCTAAATCAGCGGGGTTAGAAACACCATGCACATGACGCCAAGATTTAGTATCGGTCCACTCGGTAATGGCAGCCACCCGATTAGCACTAAATGTCTTCAATTTAAAAGTAGGCATATTCAGCCAATCCAAGACAATCGTCGAGTCCGTCCATAAGAAAACCTGACTCAATTGAATACATGATGAGAATAAACCAACATAATGACGAACAAGTTTGGCTAAAAGATAAGCTCCCAAGAACTCCAAACGTGGGATTGATAAAGTTTTAAGAGGTGCCACTTTAGTTTTAGACGACACCAACGAAACCACCGGAGGACCAGAGTCAGTATAAATGGACAGATAGAGGACGGCCGCGTAACCTAACTGGGAAGCATCACAGAAACCATGCAATATTACCCTTTCAATATGCCCACCTTTAGGGAAGAATGGCCGGGAAATAGTAATTACCGGAAGATGATTCAAAGAGGACAGGAATTGACTCCAATAGTTGTTTAAGTCATCACTTAGAGGCGCATCCCAGTCCAAGCCCTCAGCCCAGAGTTTTTGGAAAAAAGCCTTGGCCCTGAAAATCACTGGCGAAAGCCAACCACATGGGTCAAATAATTGTGCCATCTGAGATAACACGACACGTTTGGTAAATTGCACCTGAGCATTGCTGCAACAGGCCAAAGGAGGAAAGGAGAAGCAATCGGTGGAATGGTCCCAACTTAAACCCAGAATATCCTTATCCTTAGCAACGACGGAATCACTTGGAGCAGCTGATTCAGGTAGGCAGTCGGGTTGATTAGTGCACCATTTTTTCAAATTGAACCCTCCTGAAGACAACAACAGAATTAATTCCCGTTGTAGTTTGCAAAGCTCTGATTTTGAATCAGCGCCAGCAGCAATATCATCCACAAAAATATTACGGCTAAGTACCGCCGCCGCTCCCGCAGGAAAATTAACTGCCTCATCCTGAGCCAGCCGCTGCAAGGTTCGCAACGCCTGAAAAGGGGCGCAAGCCAGCCCGTAAGTAACGGTACGCAAAGCGAAAACCCTTAGTGGGGCGGTAACCTCCTCACGCCATAAAATACACAGGTACGCCGAGTCATCAGGATGCATAGCAATTTGGCGGTACATCTGTTCGATGTCGCACGTAAAAACATGGGTAAACCGCCGAAACAAAGTCAAAACGTCGGACAGTAAGGTCTGCAACTTAGGGCCGACACATAACACATCATTTAAGGAAATCCCAGAGGACGTCTTCATACTGGCGTCAAACACCACCCTTATTTTTGAAGTATCACCTCTAACTTTAAAGATACCATGATGAGGAATGAAATATTTTGGAAAATTGGGGTCAGACACCAATGACATATGCCCCTGAGCGACATAATCCGTTATAAATTGTACATACTGGCTCTTAAACTGACTGTTCGCCGCAAATATCCTTTCCAACGCAAAAAACCGAGACATGGCTCCCTTAAGGGAATTTCCCAAAATGTGAGAAGAGTTTTTGAAGAACGGCAAGCGCACCTGGTAACGACCCGACGGCAACCGACTTGTTGACTCCATGTAAAACCTTTCAGCAAAGTGATCCTCTTCAGATAATTGGTGGGGTACAGCTGGAGGCTCTTCGACCTCCCAAAAACGATGAACTTGCTCAATTAGGTTTGTTGCATCCGTAGATAACGTTGTGACGGAAGGATAAAGTGGTGGAAATGACAGTGAAGCTGATGTGCAGATACCAGATCCAAAGGAAGGCCAGTGAGCCCGCTAGCACAAGTCAATGCACAATTAAGTGAAATTGGGGCTCTACCCATAATCACAAACTCAAAACGTGTCCTAATTGCAACAGGCAAACCTGCACCCAAAGGAATAGTCTCTCCCATAAGAATAGCCGCTACAATATCGGCTCCAAACAACGCATCAATTGGGGCTGCTACATCGAAGGTAGGGTCAGCTAACAAAAGATCTTTTGTAGCCTGCTTAACTTCAGGCAACACCTGGAACCTAGGTGAGTCCGACGAGATCTTAGAAAGAATTATAAAGGCATGGTTAGATGCCACAACCTCGCGTTTTAAAGTTTCCAAGGACAGATGGCACACCTTTTTTGCTTTGGTGGCAATATCACCTACCCCATTGACACTTACCGAAGCGTCAAAACAAGCACATTTTAAGCGAGATGCACATGCTTCAGTGATGAAAGAAGCATGGACTGCGCTATCCAGGATGGCCCTAACTACAATATAACCACCATTCGGAGACGACAAGACTGCTAGACAGGTGGCTAACAGAACCCCTGCAGGATGGGGCAGAGACACGGTCAGAGTAGTGCTAGACAGATCAACAAGCGATGACTCCGAAGCCTTGAGTTCAGCTGTGTCAGAAATCTGTGAACGAGACGGAGACGGACGGGCACTTTTGAAATGAAGTAAAGTGTGGTGGTACTTAGAGCCACACGTTTTTCACCTATTTTTGCACCAGCCCGAATGTTTATGTTGGAGGCACGAAAGACAACATTTTTTATTTTTAAGACTCTGAAATCGAGCCCTAGGGTCCTTACTCAGCCACGCCGGACACTTGAGAAGCAAATGGGTCCGGGAATCGCAATGAAGGCAACGTGAACCAGATGCATCCCGTTGCGTAACCTCCGCAGATAACGTAGACACAGCAAGAGGAGTAGCCTTAGAAAAAGAAACCTTCTGGGTTTTCTGGTGGCTAGTGCTAGGAAGAGCAGGTAAAGCCGATTCCAAAGATGCCTGTTCTTTCTGTTCCGCCATAGCGGTTAAAAATGTCATAATTTCTGTTAGGGCAGGGAGATTCTCTTTGTCCATAACAGACGCCTCAAAGCGTTCACGCAATGATAGATCCAGCCTAGACAATACAAAAGACGCATATATCGCTTGATATATATCAGCAATGTTTAGAGCTGACAACGCTGAAAAGTTAGCATTGAAGCTGTCCACCAACTTTCTAATAGACGCAGCTGATCGCATAGAAGCGGCTGGTAACTGAAGCAGATTGGTACAATAAACCCAAGCGGCCAAACGAAGATTGTGATAACGACTTTTAAGAGTTGACAGTGCAAGTGAATAACTATCATCAACTATGGGAAGCGCGGCAACCGTCTCGTAAGCCTCACCCTTAAGATGAGTCAGTAAATATAACAATTTTTGCTTCGGAGTGAGGGCAGGACTTTCGTCCACCAATGTGGTGAACTTTGACCAAAACTCGGACCAACATTTGGCCTGGCCATCAAAACAAGGTAACGAAAGCTTCGGCAACTCATGAACAAGCACACCTGAGTGCCTGCTACTTGCCGATAAAAATCAACCGGAACCAACCGGTATCTCTGGTTTTGTTAGTTTGGACGCAAAAATGCTACCCCGGACATAAATATCCTTAATTTGAGCTACCACCGCAAAAATGTGGTCCTCGTCCAATCCCTGGGGCAATGACTCGGCCGATAGGTAAGGATCGACCTTACCTAGAAGGTCCTGATATTCTTCGGACAACCTGGAGGCCAAAATACCGGCTTCATGTTGATCCACGGCTCTCAATTGCGGCAACCCTTCCAACTTATTTATCAAATGTTGCAACGCAAGTATTCCCACCGAAGTGGTCCGGTCAAAAGCTGCCAACGACAATTTAGCAGGCATATTGAATTAAAAAATATCGCGCAACCGACAACCACCCTTAATAAGAGAATTAGAAACTGAACAATAATCACACACCGACTTAGCCTAACAGTGCTCGAGATAACTAGGCGTCTGACACTACTACTTTTCATAAACAATACCGAGCAAGACAAATACAAAAGTAAATTAGTGCAAAGCAAAATACAACTTACACAATCCAACAGGCAAATAATACCAAACACAATAAATTAAACACGCAACAAATTGAATTACACAGCGCAAAAGCACATCAACAAAAACACAAGTTACACAAGATTACAGCACATACGGTGCAAAATAATGGTACACAAAAGTGCACCCACAAACAAACATGTATAATACCAAATAGAATAAATACACACAAAACACAGCAAAGTACAATGTACAACACTTCACCAGTTACCGAACCAAACACAATAACTGGACCCAATAAATGCCAAAATTGATGGTCAACGCGTCGTGCATGGACAGGATATCGCATATGCAAAATATAAATCGCACCTAAAGGTAATAGTCATGCCAAAAAATTAAATTAAATACAAAGGCAGGCTAATCCGAAATCCGGATAACCTAAAACCGTTCCCTTTACGCATGACAGTCACAAACACGTAGCGCACAATTTCACGTGGGACGCAAACCGTAACAGGACGGAAACAAACTTTACCAGACTTAACCCAGTAATTAAACGACTGCCCCAAAAAACAAGGTGCAAAATTTTTACACAAAATTTGCCCACCTGGCGATGCACACACGACGACACAATGCAATATACAATCAACACAATGGCGATGCTGACCACAAGCAATAGCCATAAACGCAAACTCGTAGTTCACATGCCTACGTATTATACCAACGTGCTTCCGTGCAAGCATGCAAATGACAAACATTCATGAAATTTAAAAAATTAACCGCATGCAAAAACACCCACGAGCAGGCACAAAAAACGAAACAGCACGGCACGTTGGTAATTAAAATAAAAATCACGCAGCCAAAACTGACTTACAACCCAATTACTGAAACTCAACCCACCAGCAGCATCATGCACAAAATTATGAAGCACGTGCTCCCAGTCGTGACGGCAAAATGTTTAATTGAAAAGCTAGCAACCTCATGAACCCTCTGGTAGTAAATAGATGTGAGATAATAGTTTAAAAGATGGAAAGTAAGACGGCTTTCACACTTGATAATTTAATAGCCTCTGGTGAGCTCGAAAGCAGCAGCATGCAGATTGCTAATCAGACATAAATAATATAAAAAAATGACTTACCGTATCTCACGACTGGGTGATCCTGACACTCAAGGCAGGATAGACTGGTTGGGAAAAGGATGGGTGAAATGCATGGATTTCTACCTGCCGAGAAGGGCCCGACTCGTGGATGATGACACTGAGATGGCTGACGTACGACAGAGCTAAAAATTCACGTGCAGGTATGAGCTCTACAAAACCATAGTGCCAACCTCGGAAAATGAAAAGAACGACCGGTTCGATCAGAAATATCGAACAAGTATTTTTGGCCTATCTTGCACCCGAGGCCACCGTTTAAAGCTAACTTGCAGATGACCGTACTCTGCTACTGTCTGATGCAAACTGGGGGGACAAAGTGTTTTTACTGTGATTTACACAGAGATTGAGCTGGCAAGCTGTTGCGTAATATGTCTGGCTGGGCAGACTCAGACATAAACATTCTACAATAACATTGTATATTTTGCTGGTTACTATGACATTCCCCTTAGGTGAATACTGACTACTTAAAAATTAAAACTGAATTAAATTATTCTTTCTAGCATACAGTTCTGTACCGTTACAACTTTGATGCAGTAACTGCTGAACACTTAAGGAGGATCACTTCAAAAGAGACTTATGTGCATTATCTTGGGAAAAACATCCAAAATGAAATAATTGAGTTGCTAGGCTCAAAGGTAAAACAGCACATTTTGAAACTAGTTAACGAATGGACATATTACGCCATTATATTAGATTGCACTTCTGATGTAAGTCATACTGAACAGTTGTCTTTGGTCTTTCGCTTTGTGAGCTGCAAACCAGGAGAGGAACCGCATATTCATGAGCATTTTCTGGGGTTCGTTTCTGTTGACTCTACGACTGGAGAAGGACTGACAGACACTCTTCTCTCTCAACTCAATGAAATGAATGTACCGCTAAAAAATATGCGCGGTCAGGGCTATGATAATGAGTCCAACATGAAGGGGAAGAACGTGGGTGTTCAAAAAAGAATATTAGATTTGAACCCTCGTGCATTTTTCGTACCATGCAGTGACATCACTCAATCTTGTCGTCAATGATCCTGCTTTATCTTGCACTGAGGCTGTCGACTTTTTTAGCAATGTTCAGGAAATATACAATCTTTTCTCTGCCTCAGTACATAGATGGTCTGTGCTGATGGAACATGTAACATCTTTAACAGTAAAGCCTTTAAGTGCGACTCGATGGGAGAGTCGTGTTGATGCTCTCACTCCTCTGAGATATCAAGCTGGAGAAATATACGATGCCTTGTACGCGCTATCAATCGATCCCAGATCTGACACATTTGCCAAAAACAAAGCTCTGGCTCTAGCTGAAAAAATCAAAAGTTTTAATTTTGTGTGCTGTCTTGTTCTTTGGCACACAGTTTTGTTCAGAGTTAACCTTGTTAGCAAAATGTTGCAAAGAGAAGAAATTGACATTTCAAAGGCAGTTGAGATGATTTCAAAAGTAAAAAGTCATTTTGAGAAAATGCGCACTGACAAAGGATTTGAAGAGTTACTGGTTGATTCAAGAGAAATTGCCGAAGCACTTGAAATAGATCATAATTTTCCAAATGAACGAAAAGTACGGCCTAGAAAAAAGAAATGTCAATTTGACTATGAGAGTTCTGATGAACCTATTGAAGGCCCCAAAAAGGCTTTTAAAAGTAATGTGTATTTCTACGTTTTGGACCGTGCAATTAGTTCATTGGAAGAGCGGTTCTCTCAGCTAAGTCATCACAACAACCTTTTTGGATTTTTGTATAACATCAAAAATCTTGAAGACAACGCCAATTTGTTGAAGAACTGTACAGATTAACTGATGAAGATCACTCCGACATAGAGGGATTTCAGCTTAAACAAGAACTGTTGGTTTTGCTCTCTATACTGCCAGATGATAGCGCAAAAAGTCCCTTAAATGCACTAAAATATTTATCAGTCAACAACCTCACAGAAAACTTACCCAACGTCACAATTGCTCTCAGAATCGCTTTGACCCTCCCAGTCAGTAAGGAAAAACTTCAGGAGAAAGAAGTTTTTCAAAACTGAAACTTATTAAGAATTACTTGCGATCAAGCATGTGCCAGGAGCGTCTTGTTGGGCTTTCTTTAATGTCAATAGAATTTGAATTTCTTCAAGGTATCGGCATAGACGTTATAATAAAAGACTTTGCGAAAAAAAAGCAAGAAAAGTCATGTTGTGAGTGTCAAAGATCAAAGTTAAAGTTGTCATGTAAATACAAGTAGATTATTACTAGAAAGTTATGTGTAATTTAGTCAATATACAAGTTTATTCATTTTATGAAAAAATGTATGCAGAATTCTTTAAAACCTGGCTCTTCTTTGACAAACAAAATGCAAATGATTTTAAGCACATACATACATTATTATGATTTTATATTAAAGCGCGGTTTTTAAGCTCCAATAAAAAAAATTGTCTGGTATCTATTTCCTGGAACAATGACAGACCCTTCGGCAAGATAGCCGTCCGTAAGTAATCAATAGATAATTGTGGGAGGGGGACCCGGGGGGGGGGGGGGCGCCAAGTGACTATTTTGCATGGGTGACATTTTGCTCTTGAGCCGCCCCTGAGTGTAGCCTCATTAATTCATTACCTACACGACTAAAGGAGTGAGGAATTGGTGAAATAGACAAATTAGTGAGGGAGTAAGTAAAAAACCCATTATAAAAACAATTTAATATATTTATTACAACAAAAACTTGTGTTAATATTATGCTAGAACATATGTATTGCTGGAAATGTTGAAACTCAAATAAATAGGCACAGTAATTGCAAAAAACTTTTTTGGTGACAGCAAAAAGTCTTTCTGTTTAATGTGTTTTTAAAGAGCCAATTTATGTATCTGCCACACTGAAATTATTTTACACAGTTCTGCTTCATCTTGGCATTTGTACCACTTTAGTCAGTGACTAAATGGCCTCCTTATGTGAGAGTGCACGTTTGGTTGCCTGGCCATTTTCTTCCTCATTAGCTTCTGTGGATACGGATATAGAATTTCATCATCACTTAACATTTCATAGCCTACATCTAGTAAGTCTATTTTACACCAATTTTTGATTTCATATTCATTCAAATTGTGAAATGTTGGTAGGGACTGACAGATATCTAACAGTCCTGGTATAGAGCCATGACCTGGTTCTGTAGATGCTGGTTTGTAAATCAGATGATCATAACTTATTCCAGACAGATTTTAGAATAATTACGACAGTTTTCCATAATACTTTGCCAGGCATTGGATCCATTATGTATTGCATCATTTATGGTGTATGCCTTCCAAAATTTACAACCAATAACTGAAGATTTGAATCCAGATCCAAGGAACATGGAGAATAAGGACAAATGCAGAAATCCAGCAAATCTATGGTGAACCCGATATCGTTACTGACATAAAGACAAGTAGAATCCGGTGGGCAGGACACGTCCAGATAATGTTAGAGACATCCACATTGAAGACAGTTTTTATGGGGAGACCGGGTGGAAGAAGAAGGAGAGGTTGGCCCAGAAAACGATGGTTGAATGATCTTGAGGATGACCTGTGCAGGCTTGGTGTAAGAAGATGGAGACCGAGCGCAGAGGATTGAGACGACTGTAGGTGGATTGTCCAGGAGGCCAAGATTCTCCAAGTGCTGTAGTGCCAATTAAGAAGAAATGAAACATAGAAAAAAAGAAATGGAATAGAAAAGGTAAACCAATTTTTTTAGTGGAGTTCCCAAGCATCAGCATGCAAAGAGAGATTATGATTCATAAAAGACTTCAAAATAGAATTATGGAGTATGAGACAATCACTGAAAAATGATAGTACACGTGACTGCCATGCAACAACAAAAACCATAGTAAAAGTGTATGGATGATGAAACACATGTTGAAAGATGAGTTTTTATGACCATATCAATGCAAATTGGAAGGACACAAGATATAATAGTAATAGGAGATTTTAACAGCAGAGTGGAAGAAAGATCAACAGTGGTGTAGCTGACCCATGTAGAGAAGACAATATAAATGATAATGGGGAGACGTTAATAGAAAGCAAATTTTAAATTTGCAAATGGATTTTTCCGAAAACGAAACACAAGTATACATGGGTACAGCATTCCAGAAATTTGAAATTGATCATAGACTATGTAATTGTTAGGCAAAACACAAAGATTGTAAAGTTACTTACCTTTATTTTCAAACTTCCCACCCAAAATACCACCTACCTGGTCGATATTTTTATTACTTACCTTGTACTTCAACTGCTCATCTCATTGGGTCGCCAGGATATGTATAGTCATATGCAACTCCTTTCTCTCTGCCCTTAAAAGAAACGCTTGACTAATGTGTATTTTAGTTCCCTGTATTCAGAAAACTCCAGCATCCGTTAAGCGAAAATCAGATGTCGGAAACAGATTGAGGTGGCTGTGCAATAATTTATTTCTAACACGTGGTCGTTGTGAAATACTTGTGATATTTGTTTCCATTTAGTAAATTCAAAGGTTTTTACCCTATTCATTATTTGATTTACAAATCAACACTGATCCTGCATAATTATTTTTTCATTAAATTAACATTACTTAACTAAGGAAAACCCAAACAGTACTCCGTTTTGTACACACTCATTCATTCTATTTAACCCCCCCCCCCTGTTACTTTTGATATCTCATTATTTGACTGGTTTGAATTTCTATTGAGCATATCGCCATGACTGGTAGTGTAGTTTGCCTATGTCTTATTGTACTTATCTGGAAGGGTTATCCATCATGAGGCACCATTGCTCGTTCCACTGATTTCTTCTATAATATTCACGAACACTGTTTAAACTGTTAGTTACTTGTGAATCGCACACTTGAAGAAAGTTAATTAATGCTGTTTTATATACTTTTCACTGGTTAATCGCCAAAATTGAGATTAGTCCGCAGACTTTGGTTAAAACACACCCGGCCGGGCTAAGATGTTGTTCGAAACAGAAACATGGCAACTGGCTGTGCGAAGTATATATTCGTGGGTCACGTGATACCCCCTCTTGGCTGAACGTTCCACGTTGGCAGATTTCTAAGGCTGGTCGACGCCTGAACTGCATTCTAATGTGACATAAACAAGGGTTAGGCCTGTGACGTCAGTCGAAATACAATGCTTTACGGGCTTGGCACAGCTAAAAATAGCCGTTGACTCACTTGTTTACAATCCACAATTCAAAAGTCATACTTGTTTCAAATTTTACTTAGATCGGGTTATTACACAATCGAAATTATCAAAAATGGTTTCACCCCTTTTTGTACCATCACAAGATTATAGTAGATAATGTTAGAGTATACTGAGGTGTAACGTGTGGCTCAGATCGTTATATGATTAGAGCAAAGACAAAAATACTTTACAGTCACAAAAGCATAAAAGAGCCATGGAGAATAGAGCCAAAAGAATATTACCACAATACAAAACATATAATTTGGAAAGCTTGTTACAAGATAGCACAAAGTGGTTATACCAGCAAAGATTAGATAGTAAACTGTTTGATTTGGCAAACCAGCCTGTGGAAACATGTAGAAAAAGATGACAGAATGGGTATGGGTATTCAGTTGGTTGATTTTCTTTACGGTATGGAGAAATGAGAAAAAGAGGATCTTTCTTTTTTCACAATATTTTTGATTATTATTTTTTTTAAATCCACAATGTTTAAGGTAAACAAATGATGGCAAAGGGATATATTTGCTGCCTATTGTTTTATTTTTTTTTATGGATTGGTTAAAAGTGTATAGTTGTATAGCTACTTGCTGGCTTTCCATATTCCTGTTATGCATCTATTGTTTTGGCAACTTTTTATGGTGACAGCCCTAGGTATGGTTGGTTTGTAGTTTTCAGCACTCTAATTCCATAGTTGATAATTGGTTTCTTACAGGCATTACACATTGTATTAAGAGTATCTTGTGTATTTTCCATTGGAATTAATGTCAGTCATTTAAGTAGTCTTGACCTGTTACAATTTTTTTTAAATTCATTTTTCAGTAGCTCTTGATTGCTTTATTTAAGACTGAGTGAATGATTAGTGTGTTTTAATGATATAAGGTTTTTGTAGTATTTATTTACATGTTACTACTTTGTCCCCAGTCACTCGTCTTTTCTAAGGCCAGACTTATGTTATTTTCTACCAGCGTTTGTCGTTGGTGTAAATTTAACTAATGTCCAACTAAAGATATCATTTGCAAAATCCTCATATTAATCGCTGTTAGCTCTTGATGTAGTTCAGTAGGTTATTGATGATGAAAATGGGTACTAAAGAGTCAAGATACTGAAGAAATGAAGATACTGAAAAGTGTTGTTACTAGAGTTTGCATATAACGTGAGATTTTGTTTACTTTACTTCACAGTTACACTATAAATTTCGATAGATTGTAACATTTAGACAAAATGAAAATCAATTGGACAGAATATCATTACAATTCACTAAGTGGAGCTTATTATTTAATTAAAATTAAACACACTATTAACACAATCAAAGTTTGGTTTAGTTTGGACAAAAGATCAACTTTGTCCAAGCCCCTTTCAACCTGTACAGATTTTACAGAATGGTAAATTGCTCGTTTATTTTCTATTAGCATTTTGTAATATTTGAGGCCATTTATACTCTGTAACTATAAATAAGGAAAAAGTTAATATAGAATAACAAAGAACATGTTATGTTACAGATATATTCAATAAATAACAAACATATTTTCACATGAATACAAACTGATTACAGAGAATAACATTTCTCCCACTATTTACTAGTTTTGAAACTAAACGTGATTTCTCATTTTTACAAATCAAAATAATTGCATGCACTTGCACTAGAAAAAACATTAGATTTTTGACAAAAATTATAAATATATTATGAAAAACAAAACCTTCCAATTAAGACAGCCATATATTGTACCTAGATCGTTTGTAAATAACATTTGAAGAAAACTTCATAAAAAGACGAAAAAAAATTAATAAATAAAATTAAATTTCACATATTCAATTACAATCTATTGCATAGAAGACACAAATCATTTCCACTATATATATCATTTTTAGACAATATTTTAAAAAACCCTTTATCATGTCTGAAACATAAAACTAGATATTCTCCAATAATTAATAAAAATTGTTTCCTTCTTTTGATTTACGCACAAAATATTTGCTTTTTATCAAAAACTTCTATTCATATTTGTACAAACAGAATTTTCCAACACATTCAATACTGTCCATTTTTCTGTTACTTCTACTTCAATAAATTTAGTTACTTTTATACTAAGTTGTTATACTTAATTTTCTTATATCTTACATCTACCTAAACTAAACAAAAGCCTGTTTAAAGAAAATACATTTTTAAAAATATTACTCTATCCTGAAATCAATCACATACGTTACATTCTAAATAATAATTCAATATGCACAATAATAATAGTTATAACACAACATAAATTGAAGTACACGTGGGCAATAACAATTTTGCACTGATTTGTATGAACAATGGTAAACTCTCATGAACACTGTATGAGAGTGCCTTCAACAATTACACTAAATTAACAACAGCTGGGTTTGAAAAATCAAGAATTTATACAACTTATTACATAACAACACACGTAAAAAGAAACTAATGTATAACTATGAACACACTAATACCATTTACTCATTTTTTTTTGTACATTGTGCTTCCTCAATTGAAAGACTTTTTTCCTTTTTATAATGGTTCTACATACACTAATTCCAATACCAATTATCTGTCATATATACAGCCACATACTAAATGTTGCTGTATTTGTTTATGCTAGATATATCATGTTTATAAACATAACTAAATAATTTTTAATGGAAACATATCGTAACAATCTACAAAACTGTGTTTTTAAAATGCATGAGATCAAATTTTCAATCTGTTTAGTTTGGAAAAGTCAATGGATGCACAATGACACGCTTCATGAGTTACGATCACACAATTAACGTTTTCTACATTTTCAAAATCATGACAACGCTACTGAGTCTTCAAAACTTATATAAGTTTATTTACAGTTTCTAATCTACAATGTACAACCACAGTAACATTTTTCAGCACAGAAAATAAGGTATTCAGAAGAAAGTTATCACAGTGTATTTCATATCTTAAGAGCCTGACTAAGTCTGGTATTGTGTATGTCACATACTTCTAATTCCAGCATCTATAAAAAGTTTAGTGATTTCTCATTAAAGTCTAAAGGTGGATTTTACAAAGAAAAC
This sequence comes from Magicicada septendecula, assembly GCA_034769895.1. NCBI lineage: Eukaryota > Metazoa > Arthropoda > Insecta > Hemiptera > Cicadidae > Magicicada > Magicicada septendecula. The sequence goes on along the minus strand of CM068369.1, from coordinate 61,524,976 downwards.
GAGTTGCGAACACACGATGTGTGTTACATGCACACAGACAAACTATAACATTACATGTCTGACGATTCAAGATTGTGATTCGCTCATGTATATGTATAATTTTGTTAATGCATTGACTAAACACTGTAGATATACAAAAAATTAGACCCTGCATAAATATCCTGAGACACTACTGCAAGCTCCTGTTTAACTTTAGAAGCCTGTTTAATTTCAACAATCTAGACAACTTAAAATATTTTCCTCGTGTCAAAATATTTCATGTAAATTGCAGAAGCCATGGAAGTTCCAAGTTCATGCACTTTCTATTGTACTAACAATACTACAGTACTTGCAAATCAAAATATTCAGTTGGAAAAAAATTATTGATCAGAAAAATTATGAAGTTACGAAACATGAAATGTGTGTAAATAAAATACGTTATAATCAACAAACAAATTTTTCTATACAAGCTTATTTCAAATAACCAAACTAAAATAAAATACAGTGATCTAATATTTGTGTTTTGTATCAATAATTATTGTGTGTGCATGTGAAGTGCATATTTATTCAATGTTATATAAAGAATACTGAAAATATTTACATGAATATTTTTTACTAATTCTACTAAACAAAAATTACCAAAAGTTTGTGTCTACAGAGCTCATTCAATATTTGTGAAACTTACTAAACAATGTCCTTACACAAAAACATTCACTGCCAACATAAAACAATCATGTATCAAATTAACTTCAAAAGTCAGGAAAGTATTACAAATTCAGTGCTGCGTTATGCAGCCATTACTGTGATAATTACACAAAATTTATCTCAGCCATGACAGTCACTTGTCAAAGGACTGAGAGTAAAAAGTGAAATCACTTTTACTGGATTAAAGTAACCCAATTACAATACACAGTCGACACTGCTTAGTTTTACACACACACATTATACAACAAGTAATGACTGCTTATAAACACAAGATCCATATTTCCTACATTAATATTCAGCATGTGCTTGCTGCTTAGTACAAAAATTGTTCTCAAACTTCTTACAGATATAGTAAAGCAATGAGCATGTTTCACATACAAATGTTTATAAATTACTGAGAATACTGTGGGCTAAAACTCACATATAATCTAAAAATACTTTTTGACCAAAATATCAAAATATATAATTCACATAATGTTTCTAGGTGTGAATTACTGACAACGACTGAAAGAAACTATAATTATCAGTTTTAACACACTTTTGTACTTTAATACATAACTTTTGATTGCAGCCAGTAAAAATCAATTCGATTCTAATACTGCTGTTAAACCAAGTGCCTGATTAATCTTTTTAATACATTTTCAATGAATCTGATTTTTTAACTAACCGACAAAACGTACCTACCATATCACAGTCGTGCATTAACAGTTTTCTCAATGACTTCTAGAATTTTCCATCTATGAAACCAAAATTGTGATTAACAATATGTGTATCAAAATAAAAAGTATATATAAATGCATTTTCATACAATAATAGTAATAACATTTGAGAATTCAATAACATCATAACAATACCTTTTTGATTCAATGTTTTTCTATGTTGAAACATCCAATTATATAAATTATCATGAGGAATTAAGAATACTTAAACATAACTTCTCTGGAAAGTATGTATTATGCAGCCATTATTGTGAGTGTTATACAAAACTCAGCCTTGTCAGTAAATTTCACTAACCAAATGAGTAAGTCAGTTCTTTAAAGAAACCCAGTTACAATATATATTTGGTGATTGGGTAAGTGAATTTGAAAGCATTAGGACACTAACTCTGTTGACAGGATTTTAAGTGCAATAATACTCCAGACCTGATTAGCTGAATCGATGAATTATTGCATTGATGAAGTAGTTTTGCGTACTTTCAATTCCTCCTGAAATCAACTGGATTTTAACCGTACCCATTGAAACAATGTTTGTAGAATTACCACCCCCTGAAAGAAATATAAACCAACAAATAGAACTAATTCTATTCAGAAATCTGTAATCTTTTACACAAATTGTTCATATGTTTTTGCACATATACTGTACATAGTACACAAATCAGCATACAATTTTAAAAATATATTATTTACACAAAACGATAAAATATATCTAAAAAATTAATCCACTAAAATAAGAGAAACAACTTTTTCAGTGAAATCTGTCACATATGAAAAAATAATATGTGTCCTTTGACACACACACACAATTATTCAGTGCATTGCTACATACAATGGATAACAAAGTTTGTCAGTGTGGGAACACTGCATGGAAAGTCAACATGGCCATTACTGATATTATCATATAGAGAACTCGCAGCTGTGATACTGTATACCACGTGTAGTCTGTTATTATCTATAGAGTATTTTAGTACACCATTATATGGAATGTCAGCTTAGAGACATGAACAAAAATTAAATTTCTTGATAAACTCTGGAAAAGTTGCAGTGAATTAAAGATATTGTTACGACATTAGAGAACAATCTACGTGTTTCTCGAATGATCCAGTGGAATCCGGCTGTAATATTGTGTGCGTACTAGAGGTGGGAAAAGTTGTTCATCCAAACAAACTTCTCATAGCTAGGTCGCTCACACTAGCGAACTAGCATATTGAGCTAGTTCACTAGTTCAATGTGTCGAACTACTCTTTTTCTAAAATTTTTATATATATTAAAAGAACAGAAATTGAAATCTTTGTCGAAAAAACAAATAACAGACATAAAAAAACTTTTCAGTCTGTTCTATCACCTCCTATCGATTCATCGTGACTGATAAGACGTTTACTTTTACAAATCCTTGTCTTAAAAAATAACTTTACATATATTATAATATCTCTCTCTATTGTGGGTTTCTCGTTATTTCCGCCCCAACGTTGTCGGCGTCAATTTATAATAACCCTCTTACGTATCCTTTCTATCTTTCCTCTCCTTGATTATTTAATATGTCAATTTCTTATATATTTGGGTTTACTAGATATAGTAATATAGTTAATTATGACTACCTTATCTCTCTATTTAATCTAAAAGTGTTGGTGTGAATGAGACTTATGTATGTAGGGTGTTATTCAAAAATTCCGCTCAAGCCTATTCTGCCTTACAGAGAATTATAGAAATTTCGTGTGTAATTCTCTTCTCTTTGGTATCTGAGATTCCGCAACAAGCGCTGCAGTTCCAAGACAAATGAAATTTAGAGGTTAACCCACCGCGTACGGTGATTAGTTGTTATACACTCTGTCTGTTTAATTCTTATTCCCACTTCATTAAATAATACATAAATGATAAGATCTTGACATTATACAATGGTTCTTTATTAGTTCAAATATTTTAACATCCAATAAGATTGTTTTTACTTGATATACGAAAGGCTATACGTTTGAGTTAATCGATTATTGATCGATACAATATTTTATTTTAAATTCAGTTATAATTTTTTATAATTAATTTAGATTCAGGGTGTGAAGGTTCTTTCAACTGCGGGGAAGATTAAAAATACATAAATAGGAATGCAAGATATTACAAAATTAATGTGTTATTTTGTTTAATATTATTTATATAATTGAAGATTACCGTTCAATGTATCATGTGACTCGGGAAGGCCGTTGCTTCTAACCTTGTTAGTTGTCGTTCCGTATCAAACGCAGATGAGATGATGTTCTCTATTCTTGTCTTCAAAGTTGTAATAAAGTGGAATCCTTGGTCCGGGTTGATGCAGAAATACCGCTCCCTTTGTTCACCAACGTCCAAACTTGTGATTATGTGCTTCGGCAAACTCTGGATCCAAATACGTTTTCTATTATATGATGTAAACTGCGATGTCCAATGTGATTTGATGGTTATTCTATTTTCGTTTGGTTTGTAGGATTAACTCTTTACACAGGTAGTTCCTTATCTGGTTTTATTACTTCATTAAATTAACATTCGTTTCATGATCTGATATTGGGCAATCCAAGTCATTCCCTTGAATTCAATTACTTATTATTGTTTTGTATTATACAATTATACAATTTGGTTAAGGTTTATTCAGCCCAAAGTACGGCAATTAGTCATTCATATATTGTGAATGTTACTGGATTTAATAATTTAGATTAATTTAGTATTTATTGACCATCTCTCTTGGTTTAATCTCTTCTCGATCATGTCATAAATTACAATAATCAAAATCAACAAATTATATTAATTTTTGTCGTCCCTAGCAACAATTTTTTTATTCTTATTCAATGTTTTGTTATATAGTGATAATTTCATATATTATTCTTCCACTCATCAAAATAATTCCTTATTAAACTTCCATTATATTAAAATGTAATCTTATTTATAGCTTGTTTACTAATTTCTATATATTCTGCTGGTTTTTCACTCTTAGTCTGTTTCTTTTAATAATTATTATTTTTCCGATATCAAATGTTATCAATCGATATCATTGCACTATGGCATTATCATAATTTGTTTATATTGAGTTTGTTTATTATTAATTATTAATTATTATTGGTTTTTTCTAACTCATTGAATTATATTTATTAATTATTATTAAATTCTTTACCTAACCTTTCTATTCTGAGTTGTTATATAGTGTTATTGGCTGTTAGGCCTTTTATTATATTTGGATCTACCTTTGAATTTAACTTGTTAACAACTATAGCCTTTTTATACAAGTTTACAAACATAATCAACCTTTAACTATGTACATGTACACAAATAATTATCTTTATGATATCTAACAACAACTTTATCTTGACCTATAGATCACACATAAGAAAAATTGAAATTAATTAATACTAACTAACGGATTTCCATCACATTTCTACAACAGTAAACATATAATACATATTGCTTCATTATTTGATATTACATCAACAAGTAAGCTTTCATATGATAACACAAACTTTAACATAATATTTATGATAACAACCTAACATTATACAATTCAGAATCATTATTTTAGATTAACTTGTAACGTACATTATTGACTCATTTTTATCTATTTTCACCATCATTTACTTTAACATAGTCGATATTAGTTTTCTTTCTTATAATTTTTATCAGAAATTATTATATCATTTAAATTATTATATTATTTATCAGAAATATAATTTTTATTTACCTCTCACTGAACATTGAGATTTCTCACTATTGTCTATAGTACATGTTTATTTTTTATTACTATTACTACCTTGCATTCTTATTATTTTTATATAATGATAAATTTATTTATCTGACCCTTGTATTAATATGGGATATAGATATTTACTTCCCTATTCTATTTTTAATATTTTTATTTATGTAACGTCGAGGACCGCATTTCTGTTGCGTTACATATGCTCCCCCTCCTAAAGAAGTTTAATTTACCTGAATGTAATTTAGGTCAAGTAAACTTATATCTTTTACATGCCTTTCCTTCTTATCAATTTCAATCATCAACGATGGGATTCTCAATGTAACTTGTTTAGACTTGTATTCACAATTCTTTATTTAATGACGTTTCATTACTCATATTAACATTCTTGGTTATATATATTTTTTCTTTAAACAGTATTTGTCGATAGTTGGTTGTAGCGGGTCAAATTTTGGGTGTTTTATTTTAACCGTTTGGGACATTATTTATATTTTTATTTATTTCATTCTGGGCGGATTATCATTGTGCAACGTATTTGTGCGTATAACAGTCAATGTAACAGAACAGTGAAACAACGTAAGACGCAGTTGTTGTCGAGGAATGCGGCAGAGTATCTGCACCTCCACAAAATTCTGAGAACTTTGTACCTGTGTGTGGCAGCGCACATACGCAACTGCTCAATCACGCTCCAAGTGACGCTCTGGCAAAAAACTAAGATGGCCAGAGAGGGAAATTTTCAGCATTCATTTGGTTTCACTACGGAAATGCTGTTTTAAGTCCCACCCACTTTTATGACATTAGCCAGTGCCTATTTGAAATCGTCTGCTATCGTCACTCCAACAACTACGTGACTAGTATGATTCGAAACTGGGACGACTAACTGGAAGGCATTGATGTCCGTCGTCTTGACTAAAATGCTCCCGGAGTGGGGAACGGAAAGACGCCGGCAGTTCGTTGTCGACTCCAGCCTGCGCAGGCCGCCCGTCAACCGGGCTCGTCACAAATTTATATATTTTAACAGTAAAAAGTTTAATAGGAGAAAAGTTTATGTGACCGAGGTCGAGTTTAAAAAGATTAAAGAAGGTAACTGTATAATTTTCGGAAAATAAACAACAAGAAATTAGCAGAAGATGAGTGCGCGCACGAACCACGTTGTCGGCGGTTTTTCAGTAAGGGCTGGGGCTTTGTTATAAAGGGTTATGGGGTGTTAAAAAATGTTTTGGGGTTGCAATTAATAAATTTCATGTATGTGTGAGAGTGAAAATTTGCAGGCTGGGCTCTATCTGTATGTCTTTTATATAGTGATCACTAAGGTAAGATAGTTGAGTAAGTTAGTCTGTAGAAGATGCCAACAGAACAAAGAAACATGTAACTTAATCTGTAAAACAATGATCAAGAGTTTTTGAACAAAATTTAAATATGATTCTGAATAATTAAAATGTTAATTCTCTTCATAAAAAATGTGTGTAACTCATTCATACAACCTTAGAAATTACGTCTGCATCCCAAACATACGTATGACGAAACCTTGAAGCCACGCGATGGTAAGTAGGAGTGAATTAACATTAATTTTAAATTATTACGATATCATTCTTTTTAATAATATAGAAAGTTTCATTGGCGCCACGAAAGGGACGAATTTAATAAAATAAATTCCATACCTATAAATGGGATGCAATCGTAATTTGGAAGTTGTGTGAGAATACGCAAAAGATACTTATGTAAAGTTAAGTTACGCTAAGTAAGTAAAGAATATTTAAAATATAAATATATATTTAAAATATATATTATTTATATTGTAAACAGAATAAATACCTAAAAATAATAATAATAATGGAAAATACAGCAGAGAACGGAGTCGATTTGTCCGACTCGACTGTGATAAGCGAAATAGCTGAATTAAATGAATCAGCTGTTGTGAATAGTTTTGAAGTACATTCAACGCCGAATGTAGGTCAAGGCGACAAAACTTTGAACACAAGTAGTATAAATGAAAAAGATAGTACAGATGATTCGGGGATCCAAACGACCCCAAAATCGAATAGAGAAAGTAAAAATAATAATGGTGAAGTCAGCTTCACTGACAATAAAACAGAAAGTCAGTCGACACCAGTCCCGATTAAAAAATCTGAAGATCAAGATATAACGAAAATGATCCAATTTCTTTGTACCAGTTTCAATAAATTTGATGTAAAGTTAGACGAACAAATTAAATTGAGCAATGACTTTGACACCAAATTAGAAGTACAAAATAATAAATTTGACGAGTTAAAAAATCTGAATAATGAGTTAAAGAACGAGATTCAAGAACTAAATAAATGTTTAGAAAGTACCCATGAAACAGTAATGACCAGTCTAAATAAATTAGAACAAAGTGTAGAGCGAATGGGAGTACAGGTGATGAATGCAATGCCAAATAATGAGTTGACAAGTAATAACAATGATAATACAAATAAAAAGGTGGTGTTAGAAAATGATGGTGTAGATGTTGAGAGTGATAACGTAATTGTAGAAAGAGTAGAAGTTGATAATGAAATGTTAATGTATGTCAGTGAGTTGGAGAGAGAGAGGAGAAATAATGTTGTGGTAGAGTGGGGACAGAGGGCAAATTTTCCCTTTATTATTTATGATGTTGATGATGATTTATTGAGTCCACAAGTGTTGTGGTTGAAGGGCAAGAGTCCCGTATTGGTAGATGAATTGAGGTGTTTATTTTTGTGGAGTAATTGTGTACCCTCTGTCCGGAATAATTGTGAGAGTGTGATGTGGTGTTATGAAGAGAGAGAGGTAAATAGAGAATGGTATGTAACAGAATTGTATAATTTGAATAGAAAGTATGATGAATGGAAAGAAGGCTTAGAAATATATTTGAATAATAATGATTACAATGATTTGATAAAAATAATTAGACCGATAGTGAATGAATGTAATGACGGAGACTTAACAAAAATACCTAACGTAGACTGGTTTAATGAGTATTCTGGTAAAATGAGTGAATTTGGTTGTTCTGGTTATGACACAAAAAGTAACCATTTGTTTGTAAATAAAAAGCAACAGTGTTATATAGAACCAAGATTAATTTTTGACGATGGTGGCTAAACTAGAATATCAGTGTGTAGACCTTGTTAGATATTGTAAATTCGGGTAATGACCTTGCTGATTTGGACATCTGAAGTGAGATACACTTGAACAGTTTTGACGTATGTTTTGTAAATAATAGTGAATTCATTTGTGTGTATTGTGAAGTGTAATGTGTATATGTTTTAGAAAATGTTGTATTAATAATAATAATATTATTAATATTTTTGCACTCTAATTAAATAACAAAATAATTACGAAGACAATAGTTAATGATTTGTAGAATGTTGATAATAATTGAAATATGTTATTTTAATAATCAAATGAATTAAATAAGTTGAGATGTTTAGATATTGTGATTGAATGTTATGTGTTTGGATTTTATAATGAATTTAAATTGTTTGGTGAGATTTTGATTTAATAATAATTAATAAGTAAATAAATGTTAAATGGTCTATTTTGTGGAATAACATAATGATTAAAATATGTATTAATAATAAATTTAGAATTTTTGAAAATCTGATTGCAACACAGGACAAATAAATAATGAGGATAAATAAAAAGAGTTAATGAAATTTTAAATAATAATGTTTATAAATTTTTATATAAATTATTTAAAAGAGAATTGTTTGTTTGATGTATGCTAATAATCCAGGTTTATTGCTATTTGTGCAATCATTTTATTGTTGCGTGTTAGATATAGTTGTTGGTAAAATGTATTTTCATTGTGTGTAATTTTTTTTTCTAAGCCAATCATTAGACGCCTGGCAGGCAATCAACATAATAGAAGTAAGTGTTGATAATGTATCGTCCATGTAATTTGTTCAATTTTAAGATGTAGTTTCATTGCGTTTTTGTTATGTTAGGATATCAGCTGATCAACAATACCATGTCACTGGTATATTGGTTTGTAAATGTTACAAGTAATTAATGTTTAGTGTACTACAGATATTTTGAAGTAAAGATAAAAGGAATATGAGAAATAAAATAACAATTTATGCAAATTAATAAAAGATAATTCATGGGTGATAAATGTTTTATGGGACATGCAGACCTGTCCAAATTGAATTAAACGTTAAATGTGAAATGAGGGAGATGAATATAATGTAATGTTGTTTTTGAGTTGATGTGATATAATAGAATTTGGTGAAATATTGATGTTGACACAGTGGTAATGGAGATTTTAGGTAGAGTTTTGAATGATATATATTTATGTTTATAATTAATGAGGTTATTTTGTGTATTTGTAGTGAGGTAATGAGATTGAGATTTTTGGGGATGGCAATTTTGTATTAGGGGGTAGTGTATTTGGGGAGTCCGCAACAAGGGTTGGGACGGGATAGGAATAGATTTTAGTGGGGAAGGGGCCGCCTTAGGTAGAATCCGGGCCGCCAAATAAGGGAAATGAGTTTTGGGAAGGAAACACGTATCCTATGTACAAAGGGTTAGAGAGTATTTTTTCATATATGTAGAGAAGGCGGCGTTTTGAGTTAAATGATAAGTTGGGGTTTAGAATGTCCTGATTAGTAGATATTTTGATAGAGTTGGGTGTCATGGGAGTTGCAGTTGATAAATGTTAGAGTCAGGGGGAGAAAGTTTATATATGTATAGAGATCTAATACGGTAATTGAGAATAAATAATTTACATCACCCACAGTATATTAAGGTAAGATTGTTGAAAAGCAGGAGAGGAATTTATAATAAAGAATGTACAATTGTTTTTTAAACCAGTGACAGAATTTTGATAAAATTTGAAAATAATGTAAAGTCGAGAATTGTTTGTTTTAAATAATGTAAATGTCAATGTGTTTTCAGAAATCATACATAACATATGTAGGTCAAGGGTTTTGTACTTGACCTAGTTATGATCAGCTGATGAGTTCATACACCTACTAAGCTTGTGTATAGTAGGAATTCAATTTTAATTTGTTTGTTTGATTAATTCAAACTAATCTTTGAATAATTTTAATAAATGTTAGTTAATAAATAAATTTAATAAATATTTAATGAATAATTTTTTTTGAGTTTTAAAATTTTGAAAATTTTAAATTTTTTTTGAAAAAAAAAAAAAAAAAATTTTTTTTTGATGTTTCGCCTGCCAGCGAGTGAATATTTTGAGTAATGATCATTTTATTATGTATGTATTAATGATGTTTCTTTTATTGTATTGCTTTATATTGGTAGACTATAAGTGATTCTCCATGTTAGAATAGAAATGTTTATATTAGTAGAAATGTTTAGGTTAAGTCATTGAAACAAAAATTAGAAAAAAAAAGGAAGAGAATTTTTTGGTAAAAGATTTTTTTTTTGAATATTGAATTTTTTGAATTTTAAAAGGAAGTTTTTACTTTAATGTGTTATGATGATATGTAATGTTAGTATGTGTGAGCCCAGTATCTGCTAAAGGCAGCCCAGCTTGCAAAAAGGGGATCCACATCGGTGGAGGAGCTGGAACGATTTTAGCCAGGGATTGAGGATTTTTGGGGGTAGCATGTTAGAAGGCAAGGTGGGCTGTGGTGCGAGTCTGATCAATTTCTCGGTGTTGGGATCTCTTACGGAGAAGTCCAGTGATCTCGTTCAGATGAGCCCATGGTCGCTGAGCCAGGGGGGTCGTGTACCCATGAGATTAAGAACAAGGGGGTTGTTGGCACCAGTTCCTCTCCGGTCCTCTTCGGGGTTATCGATGAGATTTCTTCTGTCGTAGACAGCAGAATTCTCATCGAGGGGGTATTGTAGCGGGTCAAATTTTGGGTGTTTTATTTTAACCGTTTGGGACATTATTTATATTTTTATTTATTTCATTCTGGGCGGATTATCATTGTGCAACGTATTTGTGCGTATAACAGTCAATGTAACAGAACAGTGAAACAACGTAAGACGCAGTTGTTGTCGAGGAATGCGGCAGAGTATCTGCACCTCCACAAAATTCTGAGAACTTTGTACCTGTGTGTGGCAGCGCACATACGCAACTGCTCAATCACGCTCCAAGTGACGCTCTGGCAAAAAACTAAGATGGCCAGAGAGGGAAATTTTCAGCATTCATTTGGTTTCACTACGGAAATGCTGTTTTAAGTCCCACCCACTTTTATGACATTAGCCAGTGCCTATTTGAAATCGTCTGCTATCGTCACTCCAACAACTACGTGACTAGTATGATTCGAAACTGGGACGACTAACTGGAAGGCATTGATGTCCGTCGTCTTGACTAAAATGCTCCCGGAGTGGGGAACGGAAAGACGCCGGCAGTTCGTTGTCGACTCCAGCCTGCGCAGGCCGCCCGTCAACCGGGCTCGTCACAAATTTATATATTTTAACAGTAAAAAGTTTAATAGGAGAAAAGTTTATGTGACCGAGGTCGAGTTTAAAAAGATTAAAGAAGGTAACTGTATAATTTTCGGAAAATAAACAACAAGAAATTAGCAGAAGATGAGTGCGCGCACGAACCACGTTGTCGGCGGTTTTTCAGTAAGGGCTGGGGCTTTGTTATAAAGGGTTATGGGGTGTTAAAAAATGTTTTGGGGTTGCAATTAATAAATTTCATGTATGTGTGAGAGTGAAAATTTGCAGGCTGGGCTCTATCTGTATGTCTTTTATATAGTGATCACTAAGGTAAGATAGTTGAGTAAGTTAGTCTGTAGAAGATGCCAACAGAACAAAGAAACATGTAACTTAATCTGTAAAACAATGATCAAGAGTTTTTGAACAAAATTTAAATATGATTCTGAATAATTAAAATGTTAATTCTCTTCATAAAAAATGTGTGTAACTCATTCATACAACCTTAGAAATTACGTCTGCATCCCAAACATACGTATGACGAAACCTTGAAGCCACGCGATGGTAAGTAGGAGTGAATTAACATTAATTTTAAATTATTACGATATCATTCTTTTTAATAATATAGAAAGTTTCATGGTTACAATATTCAATGAAACTTTAGGTTAACTTCTCTTCTACTGCTAGTTACTTCTATCACTGTATTTCTTCACTATTCTTCTGTCAGCTATTTTCCTTCTGTTTTCTTCGTCATACCTTTTTGGAGTTTGATATCATTCTTCGCAACGATTCTAATATCCCTTAAATATTCAATTTCCCTAACAATCCCTAATATGTGAGTTGGTACAGTTCAGAGAGGCACTGTTTGGCTTCATACTCTGCTGCCCACACTACACTTCAATATAGTACTGCTGGAATTCATCTACAGTCAGCTATAAAAATATAATAATATTATAATAATCTTCTTAATTAATTAATAATAAACATTTGGGAATTCTTTACATTGTCACGTTTTATATTTAATTATTCATATCTTTTATACTTCGTGATTCCATTTTATTTTCCTTAATCATTTTCTGATAACATTTCTGACAGTCATTATCTGTAATTAATCTTGCTCTTCTTTTTTGTTGTGACAGTAACTCTAAGTATTATTTCTTCATTTGTTCTTATAATTCCAAGAATTTCTAAATCGTAATTGTTTTAATTATTATTATTACTTAAGTTCAGTGTAATTATAGTCATTAACTCAACCCTTGTTCTTCTTATTTTACTATTTTGTCTGGTTACATTACAATGAATTATGTTGATAAACATTTTTTCTTGTTCCATTTGATATTATTCTGGTCATAATCAATTATTTATTTTGTTGTTCATTTCGTTAGGCAATTCGTGTGAAGAGTTATATAACGAGAATGTAGTGTGTAACAGAAAAATAATGTAGAAAATTAAGTGCGTAAGGTGACATCTCCCAGTAAGAAATATAGTTAAAGTTATTTTAGAGTTGTATATGTAAATTCAGTTACAACCGTACTATTACCAAATGTGATGTGCATAACTGTAAAATGTGAAGACGAAGACCTCAACTGTATTTACAATACCACCGAGAAACAGGACGACTTCATGACACCGTAACATCCGAATCAACATTAGTTGAGTCAGAGGACCTTCACCAGAAAGACTACCACGATGACAACCCACTACAGAGAGAGGACCGAAGAAACACGCGTGGAGGACAAGGACTAAAACCCTTAAATAAGAGGTGACACAGAGGCTTGTCTTCCGTGGATATGTATCTTTTGAAATAGAAGTAATTGTAAACTAAAAGACTTTAAAATGACAATCTCTAAAGTTTAGGAATAAATGTTGTAACAAGTAATTTCAGTAACCATAAGTTGTAAAGTAACACGTGTGATGTAGCGTTGGAACATTGCACTACTAAATGAAACCATTCCTCAAATGGTATAAAGAGTAATAAAGTAATTCATTAATGGAGTAGAGTAAACTTTAAATTCATAAGTAATACATATAAACTCGGATCCGAGGTAAAATGCGCTAACTGTATTAAAAATCTTAATGTAGAAAACCCATTATAATTTTCACTGTAAGTTAAAAGTTGATATGTTATGTGTAATCAAATAGACATAAATAAAGAGATGTCATCTTTAGTACAATACTAAATTGAGTGCATAAATCAGCAGACTCCCCCCCCCCCCAAGTTCCTTGTATATTAATTGTTTTAGTGTTTTGATTAATTTTCAGCTTGTTACAACGAAGGCAGCCTGTATAATTGGCAGAACCAATTAATGCGGGTTCCCTAGGTTATAACGCAAGTAAAGATGTTATACTTTCTGTTTATATTTTTTATGTACACTTGTTCTTCCAGGGCTTTGACGATTTTTATGGCTCCCACGTGTCCATATCTTATATGGTAATCCATGATTAATTTGTTTTCCACAGCTGTGGGAATTACTAATTTCCAGTTTACTTGATTAGGGGTAACTTTAATAAATAATCTATCGTCATGTATACAGTAATATTTTGTAATAATTTCATCAGCATTTTGCACCTTCTGGCATATGTTTACTAATGTGGGATCGAGTTTTTGATGATGATTAATTTCGTTTGTTATTATTTCTAAATCCTTCCTACTCTTAATAATATTGTACACTTTGGCAATTTGTTCCTTTTCTCCATCGAAGGATTGGTCTTGTATGTTTATTCGGGACAAGATATCGGCTGCTATGTTCTTCCTTCCAGGTATATATTCCCAATTAATGTGATATTCTTGCAGTGCAAGGACCCATCTAGTTAACACTGACCATGACTGAGCTTACATCGTTTTAGGAATGAGATTGATTTGTGATCACTCCTTACGGTCACTGGGTATCCAAGTATATAAGTTCTGAACTTATTGCATGCGTAAACTACACTTAGCAGCTCCTTTTCGGTAACATTATAGTTGCGTTCGCAGTTGTTTAGCACTCTGCTGGTGAAACTAATTACCATGTGATGTCCTTCTCCATCTTCTTGATATAAAGTGGCTCCTAAACTGACATTGCTTGCATCACAATTTAGATAAAAGTGTTTATTAAAGTCAGGGTGGTGCAACATAACAGTCTCTAGAAATTTTTCCTTGATTAATTGTAGAACTCTATCTTGTTCTGGTCCCCATGCCCATTTGTCCTTGGATGATAGTTGTTTTTGGAATTTAGCAGTTATTTCTGAATAATTATCTTGGAATTTGCGGTAATAGTTACAAATTCCAAGGAAGGATTGTAACCGTTTTCTATTTTTTGGAGTAGGGAACTGTTGAATTGCTTCTACTTTCTCTGTTGACGGCGTGATACCCTTCTCAGTCAAACTAAAACCTAAGAACTTTACTTGGTTAGCAATAAATTTAGATTTGTTTAATTTGAGTGTTATATTATTTTCGGACAGCTTTCTCAGTACCTGTTCCACCCTCTCGCAATGTTCATCCCAATGTGAAGAAGTTATAAGTAAGTCATCTACGTAGACTGTAGTGAATTGTAGAGTTTCTTGTCCCAATATCTGGTCCATACATTTTACGAATATAGCAACAGAATTAATTAAACCGAAAGGTAGCCTTTTAAATTGATAGTTCCTTCCGTCAAAAAGGAACACCATATATTTTCTACTATTTGGGTGCAACTCAACCTGCCAGTATCCGCATACTGTATCCCAAGTACTAATGTATTTGGTGCCATGGAATTTTTTTAAGATTTCTTCGATCTCGCCAGGGGAAGTCCTATCGTTGATGATCATTTTATTTATTTCCCTAGCGTCCAGGCAAATTCTCACCTTTCCGTTCTTTTTCGGGATTGCCACTATGGGACTGGTATAGGGTGATTGACTGTATTCTATTATGTCATCCTTAATCATACGATTTATTTCTTCCCGAACTTCGTTTTTTATTGAATATGCTATTGGGTAGGATTTTCTACAAAAGTCCACCGGTTCTTTAAAATTTATTTCACGCTGGTAGCCTTTTACTTTACCTGGAGCATTGGAGAATATGTGTTTGTATCTATTGTATATTTTAATTAAATTTTCGGCCTGTACCTTACTTATTTGTTGACAAGTTTTTTCTCTTTGGAATTCTCGTATCTCTTCCAACTTACTCTGCCATAGTTCGGGATCGTCGTCCTCATATTGGATGACTGCTTGTATTTTATTGTTCTTACAAAAATAACTTTTTATGACCTGACATTTGTCGTTAACTGGAACGGTTCTATTAGCGTCTACCAATTCTGCTGTCCATAACCCTTCTTCAGATGTTAATGGTACTATTCCTTTATGTAAGTCAATTACTGCTGAATGCTGTCGTAATATATCGCATCCAATCAATATGTTGAACGGTAATCCCGTTGCGACTAAGAACCCTATTGGTATGGTTATATTATTATTGGTGAGATCGAACGATACTTGTTTTTTAACAGTTTTATTTTGCCGTCCAGTGGCTCCAATGATTATCACATTATTAACAGGTAAGGTAGGTATAGGTAACTGGCCTTCTCGCTGTATTTTTTCCAGTTCAGTACTATCTATTAACGAGATGTTGGATCCCGTATCTATCATAATTGTGGATTGTATTCCATTTAATTTAGCTATTACATATATAATTTCATTATTACTATTACTGTGTACATGATTATTATCCTCTTCCAATAAATCTTCTCTAATATTTTTTAAATAATGGTTAGTGATTATAGTTATGGCATTGTCATTAGTATGTCTATTTATAAGTCGTTGTTCCCCAAGATTCCGGTTCAGTGAAGGGTATTCTTCATTTCTCACTGCCTCTATTAGTTTAAATGAGGGCTTCCCTCGTCTTCTCTATTTTCCGGTGAGTTCGGAGGTTGATTTTGTAATGGCTCGTGTCGGTCCTCTGTATTATGTTCCGTTGTCCTATAATTTCTTTCATTTTGGTAATTGTCTTCATGCCGGGATTGATTATAATAATTGTTATATTGGTGTGTCTTCGGGTAATACCGTCGCTGATTGTTTTGAGGTCTGGAATATATATAATTAACATTGTGTCTATAATTATTGGGTCGGTTGTCCCCATCTCCTCTATTATTACGACTGTCGCGGTAATTATAATGACTATTGCCACGATAATTATAATTCCTTTGATTATTATTCGAGTGACCGTTCTGTGTTCTATTCGTGTTAACGTTCTGAGTTGGTCGATTGTGATTATTACTATGGGAATTTGTTTGTTGATCGTTACTATTATACTTATGGTATTTAGAATTTAGTACTCTGTTTCTTTGATAATGAGTTTTGTGTTCATAATTCTCAAGGAATTTGGCCATGGCTGGAATTGTTTTAATTTGGCTACACATACGTGCGTTCTTTATTCCTTCCTCATAATGGTAGGATAGCTGTATCACTAAACATTCCTCTGGAATTCTGGGTTCTAAATTACGTGCCATGCATACTTTTCCAAGGAAGTATGATGTAGGAGACTGTCCTACGTTCGTTTCGTATCGACCGTTGCTCAAATTATTTCTAACCATGTTCTGGGTCGACTCCGACCAATATTTTTCTCTGAATTGCTTTTTGAATTCGGTCATGTCCTGTACATCCGGACGCACCGCCGTCCACCAATTGTCATACATATCCATAAATATCTCATCACTCATACCACGTATTATACTCCAACGGTTCTCTCTATTTCGTGTGACCAACTCTTCCAACCTCTTTAAAAATTCCATCGGATTACGTTTGTAATTTCGAAAATTAATCGACTCCCGGTTATCGTAGTTAGTTATATGATTATGCTGGCATGTTCTATCCCACCATGAATCTACTTCTTCTTGTAACTGTAATTCGCGTCTACTAATTTCCTCGATTTTATTTTTATTGGTATTAATCTGACCTTCCACATTGTTCAAATTACCATATACTCTTTCCAGTCGCTCACCCATGTCTGTTTGTATTTGCGTAATCCCTTCCTTATTCTCCTCCCGTATCTGATGTACTTCTTGTTTAATTTTCTCATATTTTCCGACAGTCTCCTGTTGGATTCCTTCGACCAATGTTTTATTCTCATTTTGTATGTTATTAATTTTATTTTGTAATTCCTCACGAACCTGTATTACTGTTTCGTTAGTTTTTTCTAACTTTTCATTTGTTTCGGCTATTTCTAATTTCCTTTCCTCATTATTTTGGTCTACTTTTTGGTTAATTGTCACATGGATATTTTCCATTCTTTCGTTAATCTGCCTTACATTTTCTTCATTTATTTGTAGGATATCTTCCTTCATTTGTCTTAAACCCTCCTCATTCCTGTCAAATCTTTCGTTAATTTGTTTTGAGGTTTCTTTAATTTCCTCATTCGTTTTATCAAATTTCTCCTCCTGTCTCTTTGAGTTTTCCTCCTGTTTCCTAAAATTTTCATCTATCTTGTCAAATTTCTCGTTTATTCTATTTAAATTTTCGTTAGTTTTTTCATTAGTTAGTCTATTATCTTCCTTCTGTTTATTAAATTGTTCTGCCATAAACTTCATCATCTCCTGCCAACTTGGTACTTCTCTGGCTCCCGCTTTATCTATTTGGTCCCCTTGGGCATCTTCTTCAACTGTTTCTCTTTCCGTGTCCATAATTACTTCAGTTTCTTCTTTATCGCTTGCTTGTTGGTCTATTTCACTATCTGTGATTACTTCTATTTCTTGTCCTTGTTCACCTTCTTCCTTCTCCGTATCTTCTGCCCTCTTCTTTGATCTACCTCTGGTATTATGCATTTCTAGTCTCCAACAGTTGCCTGCTCTAGTTAAATAATATTGATATAATTATAGTTTTACTTAACTTAAGCCCTTCACTAGTTGAGCGCCACTTTGTAATATGCCGGGTACGTGTGTCTCGTTCGAGCCCCGCGATGGAAGCCACTTTGTAATATCTCTCTCTATTGCGGGTTTCTCGTTATTTCCGCCCCAACGTTGTCGGCGCCAATTTATAATAACCCTCTTATGTATCCTTTCTATCTTTCCTCTCCTTGATTATTTAATATGTCAATTTCTTATATATTTGGGTTTATTAGATATAGTAATATAGTTAATTATGACTACCTTATCTCTCTATTTAATCTAAAAGTGTTGGTGTGAATGAGACTTATGTATGTAGGGTGTTATTCAAAAATTCCACTCAAGCCTATTCTGCCTTGTAGAGAATTATAGAAATTTCGTGTGTAATTCTCTTCTCTTTGGTATCTGAGATTCCGCAACAAGCGCTGCAGTTCCAAGACAAATGAAATTTAGAGGTTAACCCACCGCGTACGGTGATTAGTTGTTATACACTCTGTCTGTTTAATTCTTATTCCCACTTCATTAAATAATACATAAATGATAAGATCTTGAAATTATACAATGGTTCTTTATTAGTTCAAATATTTTAACATCCAATAAGATTGTTTTTACTTGATATACGAAAGGCTATACGTTTGAGTTAATCGATTATTGATCGATACAATATTTTATTTTAAATTCAGTTATAGTTTTTTATAATTAATTTAGATTCAGGGTGTTAAGGTTCTTTCAACTGCGGGGAAGATTAAAAATACATAAATAGGAATGCAAGATATTACAAAATTAATGTGTTATTTTGTTTAATATTATTTATATAATTGAAGATTACCGTTCAATGTATCATTGCTTCTAACCTTGTTAGTTGTCGTTCCGTATCAAACGCAGATGAGATGATGTTCTCTATTCTTGTCTTCAAAGTTGTAATAAAGTGGAATCCTTGGTCCGGGTTGATGCAGAGATACCGTTCCCTTTGTTCACCAACGTCCAAACTTGTGATTACGTGCTTCGGCAAACTCTGGATCCAAATACGTTTTCTATTATATGATGTAAACTGCGATGTCCAATGTGATTTGATGGTTATTCTATTTTCGTTTGGCTTGTAGGATTAACTCTTTACACAGGTAGTTCCTTATCTGGTTTTATTACTTCATTAAATTAACATTCGTTTCATGATCTGATATTGGGCAATCCAAGTCATTCCCTTGAATTCAATTACTTATTATCGTTTTGTATTATACAATTATACAATTTGGTTAAGGTTTATTCAGCCCAAAGTACGGCAATTAGTCATTCATATATTGTGAATGTTACTGGATTTAATAATTTAGATTAATTTAGTATTTATTGACCATCTCTCTTGGTTTAATCTCTTCTCGATCATGTCATAAATTACAATAATCAAAATCAACAAATTATATTAATTTTTGTCGTCCCTAGCAACAAATTTTTTTATTCTTATTCAATGTTTTGTTATATAGTGATAATTTCATATATTATTCTTCCACTCATCAAAATAATTCCTTATTAAACTTCCATTATATTAAAATGTAATCTTATTTATAGCTTGTTTACTAATTTCTATATATTCTGCTGGTTTTTCACTCTTAGTCTGTTTTTTTTAATAATTATTATTTTTCCGATATCAAACGTTATCAATCAATATCATTGCACTATGGCATTATCATAATTTGTTTATATTGAGTTTGTTTATCATTTATTATTAATTATTATTGGTTTTTTCTAACTCATTGAATTATATTTATTAATTATTATTAAATTCTTTACCTAACCTTTCTATTCTGAGTTGTTATATAGTGTTATTGGCTGTTAGGCCTTTTATTATATTTGGATCTACCTTTGAATTTAACTTGTTAACAACTATAGCCTTTTTATACAAGTTTACAAACATAATCAACCTTTAACTATGTACATGTACACAAATAATTATCTTTATGATATCTAACAACAACTTTATCTTGACCTATAGATCACACATAAGAAAAATTGAAATTAATTAATACTAACTAACGGATTTCCATCACATTTCTACAACAGTAAACAAATAATACATATTGCTTCATTATTTGATATTACATCAACAAGTAAGCTTTCATATGATAACACAAACTTTAACATAATATTTATGATAACAACCTAACATTATACAATTCAGAATCATTATTTTAGATTAACTTGTAACGTACATTATTGACTCATTTTTATCTATTTTCACCATCATTTACTTTAACATAGTCGATATTAGTTTTCTTTCTTATAATTTTTATCAGAAATTATTATATCATTTAAATTATTATATTATTTATCAGAAATATAATTTTTATTTACCTCTCACTGAACATTGAGATTTCTCACTATTGTTTACAGTACATGTTTATTTTTTATTACTATTACTACCTTGCATTCTTATTATTTTTATATAATGATAAATTTATTTATCTGACCCTTGTATTAATATGGGATATAGATATTTACTTCCCTATTCTATTTTTAATATTTTTATTTATGTAACGTCGAGGACCGCATTTCTGTTGCGTTACAATATATGTATATATATTGCAATGTTACGAGTATTTCATAAATTCACACAAATACAGAACCATGTACTCAACGCAACTATTCAGTGTAGTACACCGCCCAGGTCGCAGGATTTTTGTTTCTCTTTGCGTCAAGTATATGTAGTTGCACAATAATTAACACTTTGAGGACCAACAGCATAATATTGCACCGCCAGTGGACTTGGTATTTTGACAAGTGGCGTAATATTACTTTTAATATCACTTTTCAATGCTTTCAAATGCTTCGCGTCGTACTATTACGCCACAGAACGAATGCAGAAGTTTTATTTGACATTTTAGTTCGTTTTTCTGCCATCATATTGCAGCACTGACTGAAGAAAATAGTTTTTAGAAAAATAATTTGTACAGTTGGCAGCGTCATGACTTTTACATTTTGCGTGTTCAAGGAGGAAGTTGCGAATTTGTTTACGTGAGGTTTGCGGTTTTTCTGAGGTTATTTCGTATTTATTTTGCGAGTTATTGATAGCAGCAAGCGTGTTTGTTTTAATTACTATATTATTAGTTACAAAATCGATAAACAATATTTGACAGAATTTTTTGGTTAAAATAATTGCACAAAAAAACGTATTTTTAAACAGCTTTAGTTGCAATATATAAAATCAATAATAAAAATATAAGTATTTTCATAAGAGGAAATTAGGGAAAAGTGTGGTATAATTATTTTTTTAGTATTACATTGTATTAAGTATTTACGAGTGTTTATACAACAGTGCTTTTTTTTAAAAAACCACTGGTCATAGGGGATGGTCTATGCATATGGTACTCAAAGTGTTAAATAAATTTTTAAAGAGGAGCGAGATGTTGTTGACATGAAATAATTATTTAAAACCATTTAAAAATAATCATCCTAAGGTTTATTCATTAATAGAAAAATATTCCAATATTAAAAAATTCAAACATTAGATAGATTAAAATATCCTCTTTTATAAGTTTCACACATATTATGTTCATAACATCTAAAAACTAAACAATCGTATACTCTTATTAACTAAACAGACATGTTAAATGAGTCATCTAAATTCTTTCATTTTGTGTGTGTCTGACTTTGATTCAATCTTCAAATGCTAATAGCAACTCATTTAAAAAGAAACAAAAATAATATTAAACTTAAGCATTAAATTACTAGTTGCTATAGACAAAATAAACTAATTACATTTACTTTCAAACTATTATTTAACTCTATTGACACACCCAAATTTTTAACGTACAGTATAACAAAAGATTTTGTAACTTTCAAATTTTCTTATAAAATTAAATTATTGACTTTAACTATTATTTATATTTAAAAATTTAAGTCTTACTGTTCATGAAAATTGTCTTTCTGAAAGTTCTTTTCACAACAAAATTATAAATATTTAGTCATCACCTGCATACTGCTGCTGTTACCATTGTGTGTGTGTGTGTGTGTGTGTGTGTGTGTGTGTGTGTGTGTGTGTGTGTCCTGAAAATTTGATGATGATGATGATGGTGCTGTGTTCTATGTCTCTATGGGTTGTTGTTGTTGTTGCTCCTGAGTTCCTCCATACGTCTTGTGTGTGTGATAAAAGTGTGTTCAGTCGATCGGCAGACCAGCAGCGTGACGTCCTTTGGAAATAGCTTATCAAACGGACATAGTGTCCTCGTGTAGAGATTCCTTGAGTCTGAGAACGCCCCAAAATTGTCGGTCGTATTTATACTGGACTCAATCTGACATGTCCAGGATTGCTCTTGACACGTTAGAAATTGTAACTTTCAGGCAAAGCGTCCTTTTAATTACAAATCACTTTTTTTGTTCATTTTAGCGAATTCGTAAACATACTTGTAGCATGCGCGATATCATTGCATAATTTTTTCTGTTCACACACATAACACACATGTTAATTAGTCTTTAATTATACCCGTAATTAACATTAATTACTTAGCGTCTTTAATACTGCAAATTTCTGCAATATTTTACATATCACTGCATTCGTTAAGAATTCCTTAATGCAATGGTGTTTTTATAATTGGCGTAAGTCTTTGCTTACAGGTTTAACACAAGTAATTAGTTTATTATAATCCTGTTAAGACATGATTACAGACAAAACAATAAGTCGTTCGCATCACCCCATATTTTCATGTCGTAGCATGCTCACACACACAAACACACACGCTGTAACTTACGCTACCACAGCAGGTATCCCTCTCGACAGGTTAGATATTGTCAATTCCTGCACAAAATTGTATAAAACTGTTCCTTATTCTATTTATACTAATTACAATATAAAACATACCGCCCTGGGCAAATATGCAAATATATGTATTGTTGCAATATAGATTATAAATTAATTATTTAATGGTATAACAAAATAATTAAAAACGTAAAAATATGGAGTTTGTAATACTACAAAAACTCTAAAAATATACTGCAGTCAAAAACAGTAAACAAATTAAACAATGGGCCAACAGCGGGCAGAAGCATTTTGTTGTAACAGTCATTAGTCATTCGCGAACGACCTACTGAAAACGAACTACCTACTACAGGCGAACGTCCTACTGCAAGCGAACGACCTACTGCAAGTGAACGACCTACTGCACGCGAACAACTTACTGCATGCGAATGACCTACTGCAAACGAATGACCTACTGCAAACAAACGACCTCAGTAGTTCGTTGTTAGTTCAGTTGTTTCCTTGCAGTCCAGTAGTAGCTTCTGGCTTAGTAGCGTGGCTAACACAAACTACGAACGAAGTACTGCGACATTAATACATTTTTATAATTTTTATGCAGTTACACAATTCTTGTTTATTTATTTTTTATGTTATCTTAGTTTTATCATTTCATATGTTAAAACTATCTAACTGAATTATTTACGTTAACAAAATACCAGCTGCAAATATCCATAAATTTAGGTTAACCCATGAAAGTTAGGCTATATATGTACTTGAAAATTTTTAACATTAAAAATATTTATAAGGACGTGTCGCACATTTGCGGCCAATCGCTGGTGCATGATCGAAAATGGGAACCGGTGAGTTTCCATAGAAACTACTTCTTAGTTGTCAATAACGTAGTACACATATAACTTCGCTTATGAATGCGACTATATTTAACTTATAATGTGTACATTGGTAAATGAAGAATGAATTCATTGATTGGTGAATGAACATAAATATATATATTTTTTAGATTTATTGAAGCATTTTCAATGCCCTTCTCTGTGCATTGGATTTGTGCAATGCCTGTAAATTTTTTTAATGTTACTTTATACTATGTAAAATTTTCTTTTTTCACTTAATATTCCTTATAATTTGATATCCTGTATTTTCATGTCAGGGTACTTTATTACGATTTTTTGTATATTTCAACCCTCAGAAGAATATTTTATGAAAAATTGTGTACACATTGATCAGTGGTAAAACAGTGTACCTTCATATTAAATTTCATTACAATCATCCAGATGTTCGCCCGAAAATGCGTTACAAATAGACAGAGGAACAGCTGGATGATAGAATTCAACCAAAATTTCATTTTGACAGGTCAATTAATCTAAAAGTTTCACACATACAGTGACTAGCAACAGGGAATTTACTTCAGTGTGATTAATCTCAAACAAATACAAGCACAAAAAATTATTCTTATAATTTAATCACTTAAGTTTGAAGTAAAAATTATGTATTAACATGTGGGTGTGGGGAGAGGCCTGTTCTGAATGTATTATTTATTTACTATCAGCAAATTATTTATATATGTTTACTCTGACAATGACATGGTTGGTTTTTATTATATTTTAATCCAAATGCATCGCCTTTAAAATAATCGTAAAATTACCATTTAATAATTATAAAAAAGTAACACACAAAATACGAATCTTTAAAGGTAAACTGACAATGACATGCTTATTTTTACTACGCATGCGCGCCCTTCCAATATTTTTTGGTGTTTCAACGTAAAGAAAATTATGAAAATAAAATTATTCATGTCACCTTCGGCCAGAATCGCGATACCTATCTCTTATTTAAGAATCGTAATAAATAATATAACACATCTGAAGTAACAAAAATTATTCTTTTCAGTTATTTAATAATTTGTAAATCGACTTCTCCCAATCCCAGAATACGATATTCTTATATTTTACTTTTATCACACTTATGCCAAAATCTGTCAAAGAACAAAAATCAGACAATAAAACATTTTCAAATAGTCTATTCTCTCACCCCCTTCTTCCGACTCATCGGAACTGATAGACTTTTACACATCCTTGTGTTAAATTTAAAAAAAAATATATATATATGTATGTGTATAAATTATTTAACAGTATAATAAAATAATGGAGATTGTAATACTATAAAAAATCCAAAAACGAACTACCTCTGTTTAGTTTTATAAGTGGCCGATAGGAGCGTGGCTAACGCGAACTACTGTTCAGCGGCGCAAACGACTGTAGTCAGTAGTTCACTTGACGGAGTAGTTCTTTTTGGCTAGGTCGTTCGCGAACAACCCACCACTAGTGCATACGCGATTCTCACCATACGTTGCGAGATTATTCTGGACTCACCGGTCCGCGCCTGCTGCATGTAAGCCCGCAACCAATTATGTTCTGGTGTTTTCTAGTGGCATTCTTGACTCTCAGTTAGCGAATATTCTGGAACTCAGTGGGGTATAAAAACAAGTACTCAGCGAAGCTCAGTTTGAGTTTGAATTGCGATATATCTCAGTGCGGTTCGAGTATTGTGGTGAAGTGTTACGTGTTTTATAATTGTGCGGGATGATTGTAACAATTGTGTTTTATATCAGTTGACATTTTTTATTGCTTGTTAACAATTTTTATTGATTTGTTGTAAGACAATCTTGTTGATTACAAAATGTTTAATTGTGATAATTAAAGCTGGTGATTAGTGACATAACTGGTGTCTTGTATTTTGTTTTCCACTGTACCATACGACGATCAGTAGACCGTCGTAACAATATGTTAGTATGTGTTTAAATAATAATTCTGTGGAGAAAATGTCAGTATTATAAGGGGGAAAAAATATTACTGATAACAAGAGGTTAGTGCAATCATTAACAAGTAGAACTGACAGAAACATGTGAAAGTTCTTCAGAGCATTCATGAAAATCAACAACTAACTAACTCACAGCAGAACAAGTCAATACTGACAGAAAAATTGTTTTAAAAAAACTTAACACAAGTAAGAAGAAAAGTACAAAACAGATTACTAATAAACACAAGAGAAAAAGAACTGGATTATGCCACAACCTTTTGGAGACTATATGATATTTTTATTTTTGATATCACAGTTCTAGCAATACAATCATGAAACAAATATAAATGTGTAGTGGGAGATTCTTACACCCCCCAAAGATAAGTAAATAAGGCATACTATTTGGAAATACTGAAAGGGGTACATGAGAAAAATCAGAGGAAAAAGACAAGAAGTGTTTACCAGCAACTCACAGTTTATGACAACAACAAGCTGAACTGAGAACACCATCTTACAGCTTTTTTATGAAGTAGTGAAAAAACCATGAATTTTATTCGTGAACTTGAATGAGTACATTTTAAGGATTATCAAGACAGAAAGTTTCACTTGATTATTCCACTCCCTTTTATGAATAATTTACTTTGAATGAAACCTTGTATTTCGATATACAAGTAATAAAATTTACTAAAACAAAATGTTTGTAGCCTAATAAAAAATGTTAATCTCTTTAGGTATTTTTTTGAAATTGCTGGATTTTGTTGTCTCCATAACGTGTTGGTTGATTAACTAGTTATAAATATACCACTACTGACTCGGAACACTAATTTTTTATTGGTAAAAATGTAAAACTTTTACCTTGTACCCTGAATTAGTCTGAGCCTCTCATGAAGCTTGTAATAAGCGAAAACTAGTTCACGCTACAAGGTAAAAGTTTTACATTTTTACCAATAAAAAATTAGTGTTCTGAGTCAGTAGTGGTATATTTACAATTAGTTTTCTGAAATTCTTTGTATGAATTGATAACATTGACAGTTTTTAGAAAGATTGAATAGGTTGAGAATTAATCATTTTTTATTATGAAGGTGCAACTTGCATTCAAAGCCTCGAAAAATGAAAAACAATATTTTTACATAAGCTTCAAATGACTATAAAATAAAAACTAAATAAGTTACCAAGAACAAATCTGGTGTGGTTGTTATAGATGTGAAAGGATAAAGTCTACAAAATTTAATCAAAACTTGAGATGATGGGTAAGATGGCTTGCTTGAACTGACATGGATGACCCTACTGTCTTTTAGAGTGGTACAGAGTTCAATATTGTCGTAAAATGGTACTGTTTTAATCAACAAACAAATCTCTAATGGTATTGTCAAGTCTCTTTCCTACAATGTTTTGTTGTGCAAGCATCTCTTGATGCTTTGGTAGGAAAACTTCTTTCCAATGTCCTACTAATCAAATGTAAAGAAAAAAGTTAGTTAAAAAAAAAACTGGATTCTGTTTACTTAATAAGTTACAAGAATCAGTTTTACAGGAAAATAAACTTGAACCAAACTGAATCTGTGCAGATGGTATAGATTACATAAAAGAGGTTAGTTTGGAAACTGTGACTTCAGTTTTATAATAAGTTGGAATTTGTATTTAATTTTACATGAAAACTATGAAATGAACTGTAATTGAAAAAAAGGAATTATATTAGAAACACACAGATTAAGTAAGACTGTAGTAGTTTTATTGTCTTTAAAAACATTTTTAAAAAGTGTTTTTACAAACAAATATGTAGAGAAGGGAAAAGAGAAGGTAAGGTAATTTCGCTGATTTTTAAAAATTTCCATTTCACTCAGTAAAAGAAGTTAGTGGAGTTACATATGGCATCTCTATACGTATCAGGGACACATATTATTGGTAACACTGCTTATTCAAAATTGTGATTGATTATTGATATAAAATGTTGTTTGGCAAACCCAATGTCTGTACCAAAAAAAAAGATAAGGTATTGGTTTGATAGTTGTGTGCAATAAACACGAGCTACACAAAATGAGAAAAGTTAGGTATGGTTGGTTAAGGTTGGTTTAGTTACAATTCAATTGGTTTGAAAATCAACTTTACATAAAAAAAGTACAAACAATATGATCTACCCAGAAACAAAACAGATCAGCTGCGATTGGTTTGATCAATTATAAAGTAAATAATATTCTGATTTATATAGTAGTTTATGGAAAATTATGGTACACTGAATAAGAATTTATAAACATATATGAAATGTCAGGTTAGGTCACTTTAACTAGTAACGCAAACTGATTGTAAGTTTGCAGAAAACAGTTTACAAAATATAAAACCTGACAGGAACATACAAAAAACAACATACTTCCATATTCTGCAGCAAACAGAGGTAGATTATATATGGTTTCCAGTTCGCAATATGTTAATTAATTATTGTAATATAATCTGTCTTGTGACTTATTGTGTTTGTTGATACAACATGTTTTAGGAAAAAATTTCCATCATCAGGTCCTAAAATCCTTATCATCTCATGAGGACGTGTCGGTGAAATTAAAAACCAGTCATTACATAAATTATTGAACAAACACAAAACACATATGACACGACATGTAACAGTACAGTTTTGTTATGAAATATTTTGCATTGCGTAAGTGACTTTGGGCTTGTGCATAATTATGCCTCATGGGTATGTGAAATCAACAAGAGTTGCGTCAGCCAAGACTTGCCAATATCGTCAGCCAAGAAACTAAAGATCATTAATAACCATTACAACCATTAATAACTTAAAAAGCATTTTGAAACCCAGGACTAAATAAGCAATGGAAAAATGCTCAGGTATGTTGTAATCGTTCAAACAACAAATAAGAATAGAAGAATATGCCCTGATACTTTTTACTTACCTTGTTGGTAGGTGTGAACTCCTTTTCATATGGTGCGAAAAAACTAACTGTGTGAAAACGACTTTTGAGCACGTACACCCATTAAAAAATTATGCACTTCCCCGGCCAAAGTCACATACAAAAAATTCCATATTGTCCGATGTTGTTTCTCACCCACGAAAATCTGTCTTTACAATATGGTGAATAAAATGTGCCAATACAGTGTGGAGGTTGTAATGCAATGATTGTGGTAAGTTCTACATAGTCCAATTTTATATTGCACTTGATAAATAACAAAATCATAATTATACTGGGTTTGCGGAAAATATGAAGCCTGTGCACTTCAGGAGTAAATGTTGATATATGGATGCCTGAGCGGAGTTTGAAAAAGCAACCAGCTTCATAAAGAACAACTGCTTAATGATCAGTTATCGCTTCGATAAAATATTCTGTATGACAATGCATTACAAAGAACAAGGTGGATGTAAGTCTGACTGACATTATCAGCGAGTTAAATGAACACTGAACGGCTTGGCAATCAATGTGTTTACGCCGAGCAGTGCGCACTGTTTCATAATGTTGTGTGTGTTTTGTGTTAAATATCTTTGTTCAAGAATTTATATAATGACTGGTTTTAATTTCACCACCGCGTCCTCATGCGAGGATAAGGATTTTAGCACCTGATGATGGGGACTCGTTCCCGAAACTAGTCGTAGGAACAAAAACGTTAAGTTGTGAAACAGATTACATTAAGGTAATTAATAACTAGAGGTAGATTATGAAAACTACTAAGAAATCATATTAGTCGAAAGACAATACATTATCCTCATTCTGCTCACCTATAATTGGGATGTCGCCTCATGTTACCATATTGTGAGTAATCTGTCCTATAACCATTGTAGTGCCGTACCATAGAACCAGGTAACTGATGTCCATATGAGTAATCGTAATGCACCTGTGTTGTACTTCTTCTTTCACCTGTAACTAAAAATAGACTAATGCCAATACTGGTGTTTGTAACAATCACACAAACAACTAAAAAACTCACATCATTTATTTCTGACATGAAACAAATACACACTCAGGCTTCAGTATATATCCATAAATATTAAAATATAATTACACTTCCTATCCTTAATATGGTTTGTTTTGTATACAAATTTGCGTATATTTCCTAACAAAAGCTAAATGTCTTCAGTTGTATGCCATGTTTAAGTAAACACAATCAGAAACCAGAATAGTATAAAAAAAAAAAAACAGAATTGTATTGTACTTTCTTTTTTAACATTTAAAAAAAAATCACATAGGAGAAATGAAATTCTCACAGAATATTGAGGGTTTACTAGACATAGATCCACCCAGTGAGCAAATAAGAGCAGAACTTGGCATTGTAACGTTGACAATAGAAAGAGTAACGTGATGTTTCCCTCTACATAAAGAATATACTATAACCTAAATACAGTAATTATCTTATCCTAATAATGAATAACAGAATAATAATTAAGTAAGGAACCCGTATAATGTAAAATATGTGGTAAATAGCAAATTTAAGATAAATGTGGAATAAAACAATAAGACCAAAATACCAAATATGATTATCTGGAACTTAATAATAAATAACTCTAGTAAACTGCATATGTAATGTTATAAAAAAATAGGTGAAAGCCTATACAGCAGAACTTAAATGGTTTACCAATCAGGAAAATTTATAAACTAGATAAAATTTGAAGTAAAAGAACTAAAGAGTCAGAGAATAATCATATCTGAGCGTGAAGCAAGTCACCAAAACAATTCAGAGAAGGATTAGTATAAAATAAGTGAATAATAACAGTTTTAATTGTATATAAAAGTGTAATGATGTAAGTTAGGTTATGCACCATATGTCTATGTTAAAGCAAGATAAAAAAATAAAGAAGAAAGTAAGATATATAGTTTCATGATAAAAAGTATGAACAACAAACAGAATAATAAATAAGACAATTATAATTAACTATTGGTGTTTAGGAACTAAGTAATAATATAAATAGTAAGAAACTGATGAGACAAATGCCTACATGTACTGGGTAGGAAAAATTATAACAATTTATGTAAATAAAACATGTTAAATGAAATAGTATAGATTATAAAATAATGTATGTGAGTGGAGTAACAAGGTAATAATGAGAAATGTCAAGAATTGACCAGGCATAATGTAAATAATAAGTTGTCAGCTTTGACAAACACTTCATACAGCAAATGTGGAAGTTTATAATGGACAGTACAAGGAAAAAAGCTTGTAGTGAAGTACAAAATATATTGTAAAAGTTCAAGTAGATCATAAGTAATAATTAAGAGTTGTTACTTTGTAGTAGAATTAAGTAATTTTAGTTTGAGAAAGGAATTAAGGTCCCAATGAGCATGGACATGATTAGGCCTAGATGCCAATACTAAGTTTTTATAATAAATTGATGTTTATAATTATTATTACTATTGTTAAACCATATAATGTTAAAGTAAAACCAATTTTACAACTAAGAATTAAATGATGGAACAGAAAAATTAATATTTTATAGAGAATACTAGACTAAATCAATCTGTGAAAATTATTTTATTATTACTGAACCATGCCTCAAAAGGTCTCAAAATGATCAGCATAAAAAATGCTGATTAATGGTAGTAATATATTTTTGATTGTGAGTAGCATAAGGAAGATATGTCAATTTTGAGATTTTTTAATACATTTGATCAAAAAAGGGATGCTTAATTTGGCGTCTGTTAGTGAGCATCAACCAGAAAACGGAATTTTTGTGATTAAAAACGAAAATGTTTAATACACCAATCAGAATCCTTCACCAGTCAGGTGAATTAACCCATAATGCAACGCCAACGAAACAGTCTTTTGCCGGTCATCATACAGTAAAGAACGCCTCCTCTGTGACACGAAAAATGTAAATAGTCTTGTCCCCAAAGTCTTGATCCTGATTGAGCTTATGTGCAGTGTAAACAAACCACAGTCTAACCTACAAATGGGAACGTAACCCAACAGTGAACGTCAAGCGTAGTGAAGTGGTTTTAATCATTAAAGGACATTACAGTGAATAATTAATAACAGTGAATTATAAAGAAAATATAAAGAAAAGGAAAGTATAGTGTTTATTTTGAGAATTAATAACGAACTTAATAATTAATGATCACGATCCCATAGTAACTTGTAATAGACACTTGTGAACTTATGTTTATATTATCACTGTAGATAAACACTAACACTATTAATATTACTTCATGTTTAACTATTGTATTTTGTTTTTGTATTCAAGGTTTAACTAAATAACTTAGCCAAACTAGGTTAACACCAACACCGGACACTGTCCGAAATACGAACTGTTCGTCACTTTAGATTTTACTTTATTGTTTTATAATATCCTATTTAATTTTATATTGTAATGTTTTGTTCTTCAAAAAAGGCATTTTTGTTAATTATTGTGGTCAAAAGAACTCATAAGTGTTATATTTTCAATACATAAACAATAGCCTACATCTCTGAGATTTTTGAACTCACGCTACAACAAGCCTGGTTATTTATATTACGAGAAATGTTCTTCATTTTAATAGTAGAAGAATAAAATTTTAAAAGAAAATAAAAGAAAAGCGAAAGGAATTAATGGTGTATGAAGTATATTATTTTTTAATAATTAACATTTTATAATCAACTGTGAACATTAATGTTTACTTCAACTCCAGAAGAATAAGTTGGCCATACTCATGTTGGAACAACCCAGGTTATTTAAATGATTTAACTAGGTCAGTGAACTCTAATAAGATAAAGAGAATAGATTAGATAAAACTTATGAATACTCATTACTACAAACTTTTAATATCTTAAGTAATTAAAAAATACATAAAAGACATTTAGAACCATCTAGTTAACATACCAGTGAGCACAAGGGCATAATTCTAGTTATTTTATAAACTGATCAACCTATTTAAATTATAATTAATCTTAGTGAATCGTCTTAACCAACTTGAGAAGAAGTAACCAGAAAATCACCTAATAAGTAAACCATTAATTTACCAAACCATTACCAGTAGGTAAAGACAAATACAGCACAATATATATTTTAAACTATTACAAATTGGCGCCCACAACGAGAAGCAATATTAATAAATCTAACCAGGTAATCCCAAGTTTTATTATATAAACACAGTAATATTGAACCGAATATAAATACTACGGGAGAGATCGTATAAAAACACATTAACACAGAGAGATACAAGTGTTTCAAAAATTGGCACCAACAAAGAGGGGCTTTAAATAAACAAACAAACTAAAAATTGTGATGTTTCAAAAGATAAATATAAGTCAAGGAGGTGGAAGAAATGCATCAACAGAATGGATTCATACAGTCAACCAAACAGTATAATGAATTGGGAAAAAGTTATGTATCACTTGGCAAGTGCCGGCCAAGAAAAGGTGCCCCAAAGATAGAACCGTAAGTGTGCCTAGTCCGTTGAGTGAAACAAAGAAGTATGTGCAAGCAGTGCCAGAATGTGGCAGGCCAGACATGCAGAAAACATTGTTATTACATACGGATCTGAGGTGTGGACTTTGACAGAGAATGACAAAACTGCTTTAAAATCATTTAAGCACAAAATATTGTGTGAAATTTATGGCCCAGTAAGAGAAGAAGGCAGTTGGATAATATGCAATAACAACGAACTACAGGCTCTCATACATGGAAAAGACATGGTGAAATTCATCAAATCACAGAAGTTGCATTGGGTGATGCATGTGGAAAGAACGTCTGAGGAAAGAATTCCTAAAAGAATGCCGAAGGGAAGATTATATACTACTACACGTAGAGGCAGACCAAGGATGATATGGTTACATGGTGTATCAGAAGATCTTGCTAGCATGGGAATCAGAGGGTGGTGAGGAAGGGCAGAAAAGCATGGAGGAGTATTGTTGAGGAGGCTATAGCCCACCAAAGATTGTAACGCCAGATAAGAAGAAGAAGGAGAAGGCCAGATATGCAAAAATTATTATTAAGGTCATTATTACAGATATAATATCATCTAGCATCTGAATATCTGTCAACCGTTTATACACATTTTACAAATCTTCGGATAGTGGTCCTTGTAACCAACAACACAAATTCCCTTTTAGTAATTCAAATTACATACAATGCAAATCATCTGACTAGTGTAACAAATAACTTGACACGTAACATCAGATTTTTAATGAAAAAAGAAATATAAGTGATTCATTAATGGATTAATGATCTCACAATCTTTCTACTCATGACCTGTGAAATGAAGCCACTCATCTATTATTACAATAACAACATTTAAGGTTAAATCACAGCATAGCAAATTCCACAGCATTTCATATACTGCAGTAATTTTACATTAACTAACCTTTGCTTTGGTATAAGTTATATCCAGCTTGCCATCCTGCGTAGTATGCTGCTTTCTGCTTCCCATGTTCCTCAGCAACCTTCACTGTTAACTTTTCTATTCCACCCTCTGGTATGACTCCATCGAGATTTTTAATTGCATTATTTGCTTCTTCACGTCTATCATACCTTAATTAATACACAAGTATCTCATATTAACACATTCTCAAATCAGTACATTTCGAAATTACTAAATTTAAACTTACGTTAAAGTTTGTTTTTGCATCGATAATTTATTCTAATTTACTATTGTTTAAATAAAAATTTGAATGCAAGTCAATTGAATTCTCTGCCTTCTATAAATTTTATAAAACATACAATTAATAAAAAGACAAGTTCAGTTTAAAGGTTAAGAGAACAGTCCCAATTTTTCACGTTTGGTACATGATTGAATACAATATTTTAATTACTGGTTTATATTGTGTTAGATTACAATTATTTATTTAAATCCCATGAAAAGCTGTTTATATACACAGTATCTAAACACTCAGCGATTTATTACACAAACAAAATTATTTACTATTATTCTTAATAAACATTAATATTTTTGTATATTCTTAAGTATTTTGTCTCAACATGATATGTAGTTATTGTCAGACAAGAACCTTCTTTATTGCTTGTACGAGGGTTGCCCAGAAAATAATATCTTAGAACGTTAACAGCAACAGAATATTTGTATTTAAATTTGAAAAAGGGCCCACCATTACTACTTTAATTTTTTTAGAAATCAGTGTTTCGGCTACACTAAGAATCAGATGTCATCTTCAAGCTGATATTCTAAAACACACAGATTACATAAACACTAGTCTATTACTTCAGTGATAAAGTGTCATATACGAACGACAGCTACTAAAGACTACGAATAAATAAACACACTGACTTACCAAGTAAATGATGAACAGTGTCTCTCAACAAAAGACAGAAACCATAGACGCCTACACAGTGCACAACACACAGAACAGAAATCTGAGCAGTGTAACCTGGGACTTCTTTCTTGTAATTTGTGCAATCTGTGTATATGGTGTGTGTGTGTGTGTGTGTTCTACATTTTGTTGAGAGATGCTGATCATTTACATAGCATAGTCCATGAAGTACAGCAAAATTGAAAGTTAAGGGAATGGGAATGAGTGAAACACCTATGGTCAGTGGGGAATGGTGATGTGGTGGGAATCGCTTTGAGATGCGAGAAGAGAATTGATGTTACGAGTGTCAGTGCAGCCAACGCATGAATATTATTTTCAATCGTAACCAAAACTCGCATGCAAGGTTTCTGAGCACAGATTTGAGATGTTTCAACAGAAGAATTTTTGTGCCATTTCATAACAGTTGATGAAACCTGGATACATCACTACCCATCTGAAACCAAGGAACAGTCAAAACAGTGGGTTGCAGTAGGAAAACTTGCTCCAAAAAAAAAAGCAAAAACCATTCCATCAGCAGGTAAGATGATGGTCACTGATTTTTTTAGATACTCGTGGCATAATCTCAATTGACTTTTTGGAGAAGGGTAAATGATAACTAAGCAATATTATGCATCTCGGCTGGATCATTTAAATGAGGAAATAAATAAAAAATGACCACATTTGATGAAAAAGAAGGTTCTTTTTCACCAAGACAATGGACCAGCTCATTCTTCTGTGATTATGACAGCAAAATTGTTTGAATTATGCTATGAAATTCTTCCATACCCCCCCCCTATTCACAAGACTTAGCACCTTCAGACTATGAAGAAGTGGCTTGCTGGAATGAGATTTATGCGAAATGATGAAGTTACTGCCGAAACATCTGCATATGTTGAAGACTTGGATAAATCATACTATAAGGATGTGATTGAAAAGCTTCTGCATTGTTGGACTAAGTATATAGGTCTCAAAAGGAGATTATGTTGAGAAATAAAAAAGATTATTCCCCCAAAATTGAGTCTTCTTTATTTTTGCACTGACTTATCAAACTTCCCTCAAAGATTAGTGTTCATGATTTGTAATTAGTATCATTTAGAATTTTCAGCCTTACGTCGGCAGCTGATTCTTAGTGGTAGCTGAAACACTGCTTTTTAAAAACCCTGAATCAGTGATAACAAATGCATGTTTTTTCAGATTGTAACACAGAAAGGGAACTGTTTTCACACCCTACTTGCGCATGTGAATACCTCATACTGGTCCAATGTGGATTTAGTAGTTTAGTGTTTGGAATGTTGAATGATTGTATACTGATTCTTTAAAGGTTTTCAAGGAACTAGATGACTTCAAATCCTACCAACTGGGGAAGTTCAGCAATGATATGATTTCAAATGTAATCCCTTGACATTTGCCAAATTATTACTGTCTACAAAGAGTACAATGAAAGAAGGCAATGAGCAGTAACAGCAATGTCTATTCAGTGGAGAAAGAAGAAATCTGAATGTCCATTAGTGAAGATTTGAAATACCTCATAACACAAAACTAGAAACTCAACGCTGGTAAAGAGTCTCTGACACAATTTGGATTGCTGGTGGCCAGTTACCAATAAAACTCATAGAAACCTATTGTTTCCTATAAAGGGATCAGGAACTCAAACTCAGCTCTATCAGGAAATATGAATTTCACATACCCGAAGACTACAATAAAGTCACGTGATCCCTGTTAAATAACCACATGTTAGTCAAACGACTGTGGTGGTTGTGCATTATCAGCAAAGTGAGAGAGAGTAAAGAATGCCCTAAAAGTGACTACATAAACTAGCTAAAGTAGCATAACCCCAAAAGAAGAGACCCCCGTCCTCCTATTAAGAAAGGTTGAGCAGATGGATTAGTACCCAACTATACACT
Source organism: Magicicada septendecula (assembly GCA_034769895.1). Taxonomy (NCBI): domain Eukaryota; kingdom Metazoa; phylum Arthropoda; class Insecta; order Hemiptera; family Cicadidae; genus Magicicada; species Magicicada septendecula. Next base: position 61,488,026 of record CM068369.1, on the reverse strand, counting down.
AAACAACTTTCGGTATCCAATTTAGCCTTGAAAATCTACAAATATGAGGGAAGGCAGAGCAGATGGGAACCATAAATAAGCAAGTTAATTGCCTACAACTTCAAGTGAAGAAAAACACACAGTACTGGCACTTCATATTAGATCCACTTCATGTAAGATCAATACGGCGTCCTATTGTTGCATGATATTGTGACTGTGTGCCTGAATTATTGAAAAATTTGTGTTCGATGAGTCCCGTGATGATGTCACATAGCCACAAGAAAAACTGTACGACTGGTGTGTTGATGTTGCTGTCTCAGTATGATAAAAATGATGATGTATCATGTAACAATGCTGTATGTAGTAACAATGTAACAGTAGAACCATGCTGTATTATACAGTGATTGATTATGGCTTTGTACTTTACTCTCTCATCAGTCTCTTCATTGGCATCATTCTCAGTCACATTCAGGGTAAAAAATTCAAACAGATAATGTCAATGCATAGATTTTTTTAAAGATAATCGTGGATTCTTATTGTCTCAGTTCATCCTCGTGGTAAAACAGTCAATGTCAATTTTTATTGTGTAACGGTACAGAATTGTATGTTAAAGACAATAATTTAAATCAGTTAATTTTAAAGTAGTCTGTATTCACCTAAGGGGAACCTCATTGTAACCAGCAACACATACATTGTTATTGCAGACAGTTTATGCTTGATTTCTGTAGTCTGCCCAGCCAAGACGTATTACACAACAGCTTGTCAGCTCAGTCTCTGTGTAAATCACAGTAAGAACACTTTATCACCCCAGTTTGCATCAGACAGTAGCAGATTACAGTCATCTGCAAGTTAACAAAAAACGGTGGCCTCGGACGTGTGAGATGGGCCGTAAATAAATTCGGCCTATCCAGTAGTTTAAAGTGTGTGAACTATGTAGCAGTCAACTAATTAAAAGCTATCAGTGTTCGAGCAAGTTAAAGTCAGCCGACTATATATTACCATGTGTATAAATATTCAATCAAAGTATTGAAAGTTTAATCAAAGATACAATAACTTCAATATATACAGTTGCAGGAGTGCGTTCGAATGAAGAAAGCGGCCAACACGAGTCTGTGCAACAAACCACATGAACACGCAGCGGACGGGTAACTAAAAACACTGACTATTCATACTAAAACCAATTTAAAATCAATTGTGATTGTTTATTATAAAAGGAAAATTTTACATATAAACCTAAACAATAGAGATCTCTAAGGGAAAGGGGCTTTTATAAAAGAAAGAGGGGGCGAAAAGATATAAATTCCGTACTGGTTCATTAAAAATATAAATAGTTTGTCATAGGCTAGTTAAGTAAGAAATATTCAGTTTGTTAATTTGTTTGATTTTATATGTTACTAATTCGAAGAGTATATTAATATACCAGAAAAGAAGTTAGAAATTTAATTGTCATCAAAGTGAGACGAAGTAATTAATTTGTCTAATAAACCAGAAGCAATTTGTTTTAGCATAAACTGTGTTATTATATTTTTACCGCTCGTCACAAATAATCCTTTCTGCAGCGGGTTTCATCTGTAGGACCCTGGAAGAGAGCCCGAAGGTAAGATGAAAACAAAGTTTGCATGAATTTAATATATTTTATTAAATTGAAATAAATTCAATAGTTTCATTGGCCCCCGAACAGTGACGGTGAGTGTAATTTTTTATTACATACACCAGACCTAATTAAGCTGCAGAACGGGTTATTTGGAAGGGCATTGTTACAAATGTTTTAGATCGTAGCTAGAAAGTAACGAAAGTAAAATTGATAAATTTTAATAACTGTGTATGCAATTGAAAATCATTTAATTAAAAATAATTTCATAATGGAGAACACAGAGAATAAAATAAATACAGCTGACGTAACTGTTCAGCGGTAATGGACGAGGTCAGAGTTCATTCAACTTCTGTCTCGACTAGGGATAGTGATAAAACTGATGACGTAACGAGAAATTGGTTTCGTGAGACAATGGGGGAAATTAAACAAATGTTTAATGATAATAATACGAGATTTGATGCTAATGACGATTTTTTGCGTAAAAGTGTTAGTGAATTAAGGGATGATATTAATAGTCGTTTTGACATAAATGAAACTAATTTTAATGAACTTAAGGGAGATATGAACAGTAAATTAAATGCCTTAAATAATCGTTTAGATAAAAAATTTGAGACGAAATTCAATGAAATAAGTACCGACATAAATAAACGTTTTGACACCAATGATGCTAAGTTTGACGAATTAACTAATTCACTGTGTAGTATTGAAGAGTGAATTAACGAAATATGCAATGAAACGAAAAGAAAAACAGATGAGTTAAGAGAGAGCGTGTGTGTGGTAGACGGTAAAACAAACATGTTAGAATCTAACCAAAAAGAACTTGGACAACAAGTAATTACAGTAAATGACAATTTAAAAAGCTTTGCAAGTAAAGCGGGTAATAAATTCGAAAATGGGGTATCAAAAAGTGATACAGTAAATAATAGTGGTAGTGATATTGAGAGTAGAAAATTAGTTGAGGTTAGAGGATTGCTAGTTAGTGATCGTAATGATTTAGAAAGGGAGTATAGAGATAGTTTAATTGTAGAGGGTGAACAGGGGGCAAATTTTTCTGGGGTTAAATGTGAAGCAGAGATTTCACAAGTGGTTTATGGGGATAAAAGATCCTCACTAGGACATTTGGGCGACAATGGGTCGGCAGATGGTCAAATAAGTTTTTTGTGTTTATCTGGTAGGGCCAGATGGTGTTTAAATAATAAAGTGGTGTTGCCCTCTGTGTGGAGTGAGAATGTGAAATGGTGTGGTGATGAAAGTGATTATGAAGAGCGAGATAGAGTGATAGAGTTGTTCAGATTAAGCAGAGACTATGAAGGGTTTGTAGGGGAAATAAATATTGAAAGAAATGATTATATTATTAACAATAGAGACTTACCTTGTGCAGTACTAGACGATTATAATATCAACAATAATGATAAATATGTACCTGTTGGAAGAATTAGTGTACTTGTAGTGGCGGACAATTGTGATAATAACGTAACTTACCTGGGTGTAACAATAAATACCAATGGAGACTGGACAAAAAAAAAACAATGCAGACATGACTTATGATAAAACAATAATGGGGGTAACCCTGAGCATTATTATCATTGTACAATGGGGAAAACAAATTTTTATGGTTACAACATAAATGATAGCCATATGAGATATGTAAATAAAAATGAAAAATGTTATGTGAAATCACGACTAATTTTCGATGATGGGGGTTAGAGAAATACTGAATGAATATTTAATTATTTGAGTCAATGGTATTACTTGGCTGATTTATGTAATAAAGTGTGGTAAACAATGAAATGATATGACGAAAATTTGTAAATAAATGTGTTGGTGTTAAATGTATTGTGTCAAGATTATATTGTTGGAATGTAGAATACAGCTTATGTAAAACATCTTGGTAGTAAGGGTGAATGGTATAATAATAAGAATAATAATATTTTATTTTGTTAAATAATTAAGAGGTACTAATGAATTTTATTTTGGTGTATTTAAATCAAAAATGTTTTAAATAATGTAACTAAAGAAATTGTTTGGATTTGAGTTGAAAGTAAACTGATTTCAAATGTGAATTTTAGTAATATATTTAAATATAAATGATTGTGAATATAAATTTAAATATACTGTGATTGGAATTGTAAAATCAATGGTAACTGATTACAATATTTAAGGAAGTGTTAGTGGTGATGTAATCAGGAATTTGAGGCTGAGTCAGTGTTTATAAAACAAGTCTAGTATACAACTGTTGAGATAAACAGAGTATATTGTTTGTTTTGTGTGACTAAGGTTTACAGTCAGTCATGCTGGAGTTGACAACAACAAGAATGTTGTATTTTGATGAATCATTGCTATGAGTAAATTCTATTATGAAACAACAGAATTACAAGAGGTGATGGAATGAAGGTAATTTTTTTAATAATGTATAAGCTGTCCAGGCAGTGAAGGCGGCTAGAGGATTAGGAGACCCTTGGCTCACGCACGCACACTGGCAGGCCGCCTAACAATAGACAGGGGCCGGCACTTGACCTGCGCTGCTGTCTTTTTAAATACAGTTTACTATAATAAATTAAATTTTGTTATTCTGCTTAATCTTATAGTTTTGGTCATTCCATTTAATTCAGACTGTGATTTCATTTAAAATAAGTCCAAACACGAAGTTTATATGACGATTTTCAAATGTTTTACTCTTATTTGTTTATTCTGAAATATTGTGATTGCTAAACTTCTGAGAATTATTTACGCGACTGTTATTAAAAAAATGTTATTATTAAAAACTAAGAATCTGATCATTTAATTTACTTTTCAACTATTTTTCTGAGACACTCCCTTTGGATGCCAGAAGCCGGTTAAATGGCCCTATGGTTCATTGTTGGAACTGCTAGCGGCCGATTATATCGGCCCATCAAATGACACTGAGAACTGCCAGCGGCCGATATCGCTGGCTTTTTGTATATTCATCGTAGCGACCAGCATGACAGATGATCAATCGTTTGCCTTTACCCAGAGGACCACCGAGAGCTCCTTGGATAGTGCCATCAGTCCAACCAGTGTCCTTTCTCGTGTTTTCATTGATCCAGGTCTCGTCCAAAAATATAGTGTTTGTAATATTTACTTCACGCATCTTTGTTAAGAAATGACACCTTAACAGCTTTTCCATGAGGATTTTTCTACGGCTAAATTTCTTGTACTGAAATCCCATGTCTGATAATAGCGAGCTCAGTGAAAATTTTCCTCCCATATACACTCCAGCTTCTTGAAGTGAGACACAAAGTTGTCTGAGAGTAGGCGCTTCTTTTCGAGCATAGTAGCTCAATATGTGACATCGAATAGCTCCTTTGTCGAAGTCATCCATGTCTGTTACTGGCCGCTTTCTCTTCAACCTTTTCTTCCGAGGAGTGTGAATAATAATATTTTCCCTCTTGGTGCTGTTTAAGGTGTTATCTTGTTGATCGTCCTCAGCTGTGATTAAATCAATATCTTCAATTACACAGGGATCTTCTTGATTTTCCAAACTTTTTTTAATCTCTGCGTTGATACATTGTATTGTTCTCAACGAAATGCCACAAGCATCTGCTGTTCTCTGCATTACTTTCTTAGTATTAAGTAAAGGACCTCCGTTATTCTTCTCTTTCTCAAAATAGAACAGAACAGAAGCAATCATTGTTCTGCATTGAGTATGTAAAACTTGGCGTTTTTTACAAGGACTCATAATCACAAATCAACTATACACTAACCACAAATGAACTGATTCACTCACAATATACACGACCGATCTGCTCTCTGACAAGACTTGCTGGTCTCACTACCCCGTGCAAGCTATTTAACGACTAATCAGCGGGTAATCAGTGACTCACTCGCGGTACCCGGTACACGAGCAATGACCTCTACTGTTTGTTGGTTTGAGGGTGAATCACCCCTCTCTATCTGGAAAAATGACTATAGCGACCAAGTGTAAACCAAGTAAGGAAGGGACGTCTCTCTGGCATGTTACTGAAATCTGTAATACCGGTAATTATTTTGCAAATTACGGGATACAATAATACACATTTAATTTCTGACGCACTACCTCGTCCTCTCAAGTTATAGTTAAAGTTTAATAACATGGTCAATAATTTTTTAATATATTAATATAGATACATATCACATTTCATTTTGTGTCTGTAAAACAATAATATATAATATTTTTATAATAAATAACATTTTTAAAAGTTCGTGCTAGTAAAAAGACAAACAATTATTTCGATTACGTATAACAACTATTATTTCATATATTGTTCATTTGAAATAAAAATATGAGGTTTGAAAATAATCTTTATATCTATATATTAAAATCTGTTACATCTGTTGATTAATTTTTTCAGTATTATAACAATAAAGAGGTGGGTCGTCAATCTGCTCTTTATCGAGTATCACAATCTGTGAATCGGAAGTTAAAAAAAATAAAATAAAATGCCCAAGGTGAGATTTTAAGATTCTCGTAATTTCGAGGTCAAGTTCTAAAATCAAAAATCAATTTGTGAAAATATTTCATATTAAAGGGAGTGTCACAGAAAAATAGTTGAAAAATAAATAAGATGATCAGTAACTTAGTTTTTAATAATCATCATTTTTAATAATAGTCGCTTAGATGGTGTTCTAAAGTTTAACAATAACAATAGTTCAAAATAAACAAATAAATGTAAAACATTTGAATATCGCCATAAAAACTTCGTGTTTGGACTTATTTTAAATGAAATTACAGTCTGAATTCAATGGAACAATCAAAATTAAAAGTTTAAGCACGACAATAAAATTTAATTTATTCTAGTGCACTGTAACTAAAAAGACAGCACCGCAGGTCAAAGGCCTGTCCCTGTCTATTGTTAGGCGGCCTGTCAGTGTGTGTGTGTGTGTGTGAGTGAGGGTCTCCTAATCCTCTAGCCGCCTTTACTGCCTGGACAGCGTATAATGAAGTAACTTAGTGTTTTGATTGTAATGCAGTTAAATTTTATGCGAGAGGATTTTGTTAATGGAGAATCATTTTGAAAAATGTAATTAAAGTAAATGAAACTGTTAATTAAATAAAATTAAATTTGAGCAGGAATTAAATTAATTGAAAAGGTGAATTTTAATAATGAATTTTGAATAAGGCAATAAGAACTGAAGTTTAACAGAAAAGTATAGTAAAAGTGATAATGAAAGGTAAACAGAATGTTGATTTAATGTTAGTGTTATGATTTATTTGTATCCTATGTAACTACTTGTACTTTTGGCGGGGAATAATGTTTTGTTAGGGGAGAAAATTACTAATATATAACTGGTATGTGATTTTTATGTATTTAATGTAGATAACTGTAAGTAGACAGTAAGCTTATATTGCTAGGTAGACATATGTATATTACAAATTAAAGTAAAAACCAGTACTTTGACAATAATGAAAGGCCATTTGTTGAAATTTTGCTTGAATGTTTCAGAGTCAGGTGATACTGTGGTGGGTGCCTATCTGATTTTATAGTGTTGGGATCTCGAGTAGAGAAGTCCAGTATGGTCGGATGGGTGCAGCCACAGCCACCAGATTAGGGGGGTAAGTACCCATGATTTTAGTAAAGAACTAAGGGGGGTTGCAGTGCCATATCTTCACTGATCCTCTTAGGTTTTAGGCAATGAGAGTTTTTATGCCTCGGCATAAAACCTCTCATTGGGGGGGGGGGTTATTGTAACGGTACAGAATTGTGTGTTAAAGACAATAATTTAAATCAGTTAATTTTAAAGTAGTCAGTATTCACCTAAGGGGAACCTCATTGTAACCAGCAACACATACATTGTTATTGCAGACTGTTTATGCTTGATGTCTACAGTCTGCCCAGCCCAGACGTATTATGCAACAGCTTGCCAGCTCAGTCTCTGCGTAAATCACAGTAAGAACACTTTATCACCCCAGTTTGCATCAGACAGTAGCAGATAACAGTCATCTGCAAGTTAACAAAAAACGGTGGCCTCGGACGTGTGAGATGGGCCGTAAATAAATTTGGCCTATCCAGTACAACTATTAAAGTGTGTGAACTATGTAGCAGTCAACTAATTAAAAAGCTATCTGTGTTCGAGCAAGTTAAAGTCAGCCGACTATATATTACCATGTGTATAAATATTCAATCAAAGTATTGAAAGTTTAATCAAAGATACAATAAATTCAATATAAACAGTTGCGGGAATGCGTTCGAATGAAGAAAGCAGCCAACACGAGTCTGTGCAACAAACCACATGAACACGCAGCGGACGGGTAACTAAAAACACTGACTATTGTAACATGACATAAGGTAGTGAAAAATACATTGACAATTAATTATAAAACAAAGAAGCTGAAGACAAGAAGAAAGGTCAAGAACTTATAAACTCAGAGATTAATAACCAAATGACAAAATGACAAATGACTAATAAACTGACGATGACTTGACTCAATAGATTGGATAAATACAAGAAGAACAATGGAACGAGGAAGAAGGAACCAGGAAACAAATGTAATCAAGAAATTGATAACGAACATTGTAATCCCCTAATAATGACCATAAAATGTATGTAAACAAATGCACTAATGTAATTAGAGTATAGATGAGATGTACCTAGGGTAATAATGACAAATAAGATAGTAATGTTATGTATATTTTATTAATGAAGAAATGTACTTATAAATATAAAATAGGGAGTTAATAGTAAACACGCCCAAATGAATAGTGAAAAAATAATCAAAACCAGTAAACCATACCCTGAGGCAAATAAAGGCCACAGTAAATAATCAAAAGTGATCATTAGTGAAGGGAAAATAAAGTAAATACTCATAACCAATAACCACATGATGATGTTAACATAAATAAACCACATAGTGAATAATATCAAGTGAGTGGAATAAAGAGTGTATTAATACAAAAGTGGTGACATGCAGTTATAGCATGTTACATAAAGAAGTGAAAGTGAATAAATAAAAAACCTTCTATGAAGGAAAAAGTGTAGTGGGTGAACATAAAAAGGTATTTTAATTAGTAGACTGTATTAGAATATCTGAAAGACCTGTGATAAACTTTATGCTAGCAAGTAAGATGAACTAATTATACTGTGTTTAATTTAAGCAATAGTTAGTAAGAATTATGAGATAAGATAGAAATTAAGTCATTAGAATGAAAGGTAAACAAGAAAGATAGACACTGTTTACTAGTGAAGGAATGAGGGAATAGAGTATATTGTGTTAAGTACAGTTTAATAGTAGTATAATAAGAGTTTTGTTATTGTTTAAAAAACCAATATAATGTAATGAATTATAAGTTAAAACAAATACTAGTAAGAAACAGAAAGGTAGTTAGAAGTTTGTTTCAGCCTTGAACCCGTCAAGAAAATGTTTATTGTTATAATAGGAGGTGTAGTTAGAATCACCAATGTTTATTATTTGTTTCTAGTAAAAAATTGTTTTAATGTACCATATATAAAGGTAAGGAGTTACAAAGAATGCTAGATAGTAGTATAGGAAAATCTAGGTTCTAGGCCTAACAGTTAATGAAGAATTTTGTAAATTTAAGGACAAACAATAGCCCAATATCAAAGCAGAATATACCAAATGTTCAAACAAGTTATGTAGGTATACCTAATACCAAAATGTATACATAACATCCAGTTTCAGATAAAATATATATGAAATATAAATAAGAAAAATAACAAAAATGTGATTAGCTACTCAAAAGTAACCATGAGGGGTATCAAAATGATCCTTATCAAAAATTATGAACAATGGTATTCATGTAATAAACATAGCTACTAATATAAGAAAGAAATCTTAATTTGAAGATATTTTATAGATTTAAACTAAAATAAAATGTTAGAATATAACAATGACATAAATTAACGACCAATGAGAATTAGCATAATTTAATAGGTAACCATAGCAACCGAAATTTATTGCCAAAAAACCGTTGGAATTCTAATGAATCCATTATTGACCGACGCGGAGGGCGGATGTATGCAGCTCTCAACCCAAATTTTACTATAAATACGTAAATTTTGACCGAAATCAGAAGGAAGAAAGATAGTAATAGCCACCTATGGAACACCTGAGAAACTAATTATTATTAAAATACTCTCAAAATAAAATTATCAGTGGAAATTAAGAAGACTTCAAGAATCATAGCTGACGACTCATCCCGAAGGAAGAAAAGGAGCGATCTACTATAACCGAAGAAGACGAACGACTGCGGAATGAGAGGGAAGCCGAACTTTATGGAAAAACCATCTGAACGAGATTGATGAACATCCGAAGAGTAGAAGACGGCCAGATCCATCCGGAAGAAGTAGACGTACATCGAGGAAGCCCTAACGAGACCTGACGAGTATAAAACAATAATCTCACTAAAAACGAATCCCCATTTTTTATCCATAATAACAAATCACAATTTTCACTTCACTGATCACTATTTTGAACAAGAACTGAAGGTATTTACAATATCACTATTATTGAACTTTAATCAATTAATAACCATTTAAACTGATCTATAATAATTTAGTAATAAACATAACTTGTTGTTAAAATCCTAACCAAAACTATTCTAACTCTCATTGATGATTACTTACTTGGATGTATTAATGTATTAAATATTGTGTACCTAGTTTTAAGAAATATTATAAATTTGTGCATTTTAGCCGTTAATCCAAAACTTCTGTAGTCAAAAGGACTTTTAATACGCCCTGTGACAATTTTTATTGTAAACAAACATTATTCGCCAAGCGGCGTTCCATGATACAAACGACTGAGCATGCCAACTGAGCAATTGTAAAAGCCGGAACTAATATAAAATAATGTACTACTAAATAACTGAAAATTATTAAAGGGTTAATAAATCTTATTGTTCTGCAACGCTGTATGTTTGATTCGTACAAAATAAGATAATATATAGAGAATTATTAAAGTGAAAACAACAAAACACCACAGTTAGCGAAGTCGACACTGCAAGACGGCGTGCGCCAATCAGGTGGCGAGGCGGCAATATTCAAACCGAACGCCGAGAGATACGGTTTGCCCGTAAGTAGTAAGAAAAAGTACAACTCGACTCGCTACATACAAATAACATTCACAGAAGTAACTAAACTGATTAATACCATCAATTTTACACATATACTATACCACGAACGCAATGAGCCAATTAAAAAATGCTCGTCACACACACATTTACTATATGAGTAATAGAACGGGTGAACAAAAATTATAAAACTCAAACACACTATTTTTAAACACCGATATAAAAACGTTTATTACACTATTCATACTAAAACCAATTTAAAATCAATGGTGATTGTTTATTATAAAAGGAAAATTTTACATATAAACCTAAACAATAGAGATCTCTAAGGGAAAGGGGCTTTTATAAAAGAAAGAGGGGGGAAAAGATATAAATTCCGTACTGGTTCATTAAAAATATAAATAGTTTGTCATAGGCTAGTTAAGTAAGAAATATTCAGTTTGTTAATTTGTTTGATTTTATATGTTACTAATTCGAAGAGTATATTAATATACCAGAAAAGAAGTTAGAAATTTAATTGTCATCAAAGTGAGACGAAGTAATTAATTTGTCTAATAAACCAGAAGCAATTTGTTTTAGCATAAACTGTGTTATTATATTTTTACCGCTCATCTCAAATAATCCTTTCTGCAGCGGGTTTCGTCTGTAGGACACTGGAAGAGAGCCCGAAGGTAAGATGAAAACGAAGTTTGCATGAATTTAATATATTTTATTAAATTGAAATAAATTCAATAGTTTCAACTGCTCAACACTTGAGAAACTGTGGCGTTACTGTGATATGTAGAGCTTGCTTGATTCAAATAAAATGCTTGAACTGGTTTGGGGACTATAGAAAAAATTGGCTAATAAATGTAGCAAATTACACTTGCATAATATGTAAAAGCTATCTTTAGTATTTCTATCTTTATAAAATTAAACTTAATCTTATTTTCTGGACGAACCTGATATATACCATTATCTATTAAAACATTTCTTAACAGACCTACATTTGTAACGCAGGCCTACTGTGATATGTTCACAATTATGTAGTAGACAATTTCAGCTTCCTATTACCCATGTTATCATGTATACATAACATTATCAAAACTAACACATCATGCTTAAAATGAACTCAGATTTAAGAACAAGTTGATTTTAACACTAATTTCATACAGGAGCAAACTTTGAATAATGCAATTAACAAAAATTTTTACACACACACACAAACCCCTTTATTTTCCTGAAAACATAATCAATGCAACAATGAAACTCAATACATATATTATATTACTAACGCAATTATAATATAATAATTTTTAAAAAGAATCAGTTATTTCTTTCAATAAATATAATGCATATCCTGATGGATGTGCATGGGTTAAATCCTAACGTGAAAAAATATAATTTATAATTTTAAAATAATTAAAATTTACAAAATTGTGATAAATAATTGTTCATGATAAATGAAGCATTTGTGGCAATAAGAAAAACAAAACAGGGGTAATCAAAACATCAACAAAGTTAAAAAGTGAACAGCATTTTGCAATTTTTCTGAACCTGCCTTTAAAATGTTTTGAATCTACTACTGATATAAACTACCATAATCAGAATTAGTGTCTGAAGCATCATCACCATTATTCTTAGGCCAGCCGCACACTGGAGCGACATTTTGTTTTGCGACAGAACCGTTTAGTGGCATCATGTTGCAAAGTGTTGCTTCAGTGGACTGAGGCTTGAGACACTGGCTCGCGACAAAACAATTTCTCATCAGATGTTTTTGAGTTGTAAAAGTGTGTGGTTTATGGGTTCATGACAGGCAATATTTTGCATCTATTTCAGTTTCAATTACACCTACACTTGTTTCCATTTTATACTCTATAGTAATTAATAATAACAATAAATATACAACACTTTGCGAAAGGACAATGCATGCCTTGTGCGGTTAGAATCCAGTGCATGCACAGTTCAAAATGTTGCAAGCTGTTTTGCTGCGAGACGTAAATTGAAGGAGCTTCATCTTTGGTAGTGAGAGGCCTCACAACGCCTCTAGACAATGTCACATCCAGTGTGTGGCGCTTTATAGATCCTTATGGCAGTAGTCGTCTGCAACGCTTTGCAACACAATGCGTCAAAATGGTTCTGTCACGAAACAAAATGTCGCTCCAGTGTCCAGCTGGCCTTATACTCGTAGAAATTATTTGCTGCCTTTCTGATACTCATTGCCGAAGTGTTTTATAGTCTAAAAACAATAATGCTATAGGTACAGAAAACAAATATAACAAAAATATTATGAAAACAGTATTCTAACATTTCTTCTCTCATTCTTCATACTTTTCATTGTCATTAGAAGAAGTATTGTGTTGTATCACAGTTACACATTTAAACCGAAGGAACATATGCAAATTACATGCCTTCCTAATAAAAATAATTTCACTATTTTCTGTTAGCACATTTTCTAAGAAACTACTCAACCCAATTTTTATTCAACTTACAGTACAGTAAAATTGAAAGTTAAGGGCATATGCGCAGAAACCAGTTTATGGAAATTGTGAATGGTGGAAGGGTACCACAGTATCAGCTGCTATACAAGTGAAGGTGTTGCCAACTTGCGTGTGATGTTTTAGTTACCTGTACATTGTTAGTAACTGTATGACGAACTGTTTCAGTCTTGCATTTGTTATTATTATTTCAATTTATTATTAATTGTATAGTTGTTTTACAGTCAATAATTTTTATTAGTTATTTAATTTTTTAGTTAATTTCTGTTAGTAGTTTTTATTCTGTAATTACGTACTATCATAATTATTTGTGTTATCACCCAGTAACAAGATTTGTTAAAATGGATACTTCTCCTTCAACTAGCAAAGCAGGAAAGTTATTCCTAGTCAAGCACGGGAAGTAATAATAAACAGTCTTTTGTTGTCCAGGATTGAAAAGATTCTTGCAATTAAATTAATACGAAGAACACGTTCCTTTATGTAATGATAAACTGTAGAGATAGTCGAGTGTAATTAAGGAGTGGAAGTGTACAGTTTGAAAATTCCATTGCGATAAGAACGGTCAGAAAGGCTGTAGTTTTTTATGTCTCAGCAGTACACAATGACAGAACCGAAGAACACTCAGATAATATGTTTATAAAACATTTCGATATGTAACGGCAACAAATTCCGATACGTGTGAACAGCACATATCACTTCCTTGATTTGTATACTAATACAATTACAATATTATTACTTGATTTACGTTGGAAACAATAACCGTATAATTCTTTTTTTAAAGCCAGCTGTGCGACTGTAGGCACGCGCACGCACACACACACACTCACACACACAGATAGAGATTCGTGGTGACACATTTACAAACAAACCTTAACCTTCTTTTTGTTACTATTATAACGAATATTCATAGGTTGGGAGCAGCGTCGCTGATAACAACAATTCTCTTCTCACATCTCACAGTGACTCCCTGCACATCGCCTTTCCCCTCTGACCGTACGCGTTTTGCACATTTCCATGCATTTAGCTTTCAATTTTGCTATACATTCTACTTAGAATTTCTTTAAACAACACAAATACAAGATACGGAAGCTAAGCATTTTTAAATGTTCACATATAGCCACGAACTTTCACATAAGTTATATGGTATATAAATTGTTTTAATAACTATTGCCACGATTATTGATATACTGATCACTACTATAGTTGTTAAAGAATTATTTCTCATTGAAACTTTGAATAGGTTTGTTTGTAAGAAATGTAATAAACCTTGTTAGCATTTACTTGCCGAATTGATTAACATGTTGACTGCCACGCCAAATTTAAAATTTTTTCTCTGTACGCCCAAGTAAATTTTCATTCACTTGTGACACAAGAAACATCCTTGTATTAGTTTAAATAAAAAAATCGTGTTTTTAAAAAATTATATTTGAAAATCCTATATCCAGTGTCAGCCGTAAATGGATTTTCTCTACGCCAGAGTAGACACTAGAGCAGACATGCGTGTTCACAGTGCACAGTTCTTGCCAGTGTTGTTTGGGGTGTGCATTCACATAGAAGCTACCACTGCCTTAATCATGTGGACAGTGTCTGTATTACTGTTAGTTATTTGTAAGTGAGTTATTCACTGGTGAATTTTTGATAAGATGTGTGTTATGATAAGCATGTTTTCAAAGCAGACTCAGAAAAATTGTAAATAAAAAATATAAATGTAACTGTAAATGGGAAACAAAAAAAGGAAATAGACCCAATGCATTAATAGATTAAAATGCTGGGTTTATAGATTTATAGATTACAGATTAACTCATATTTCTCATCAACTACCCAGTTCTCTGTCATTTATTGAAGTGGTACCATAAAATAATACTCGAACTTCTTTAGTATCATGTACTGTATGGTCATGAATCCGGGAAGAAAACTTCAATTACAGATTATAAGAAACAAATTACATTTATAATAAAAATAAATATTTCATTTTTAGGAAAACAGATTTTTATTTTGTAAAGTAACCTAGTTGTTAAAAAAAAGCATACAATTTCATAATTTGCATAGCTAAATAAGACTACTTCTATTTGAAAATAGAACAAATTTTTGGTTTCCTCATGCCATAGCGGGTTCAATTTTTATGAAACATGTATTTATGTATTTAGTACTACACATTAGCATGACACAAAAATCAAAACTGATGGAATCAAGTCCTCTGAAGTGGACATATTTCTATGTTAAAGACAGTAGTGGGGGGGGGGTCACATGACGGGTAGAGCACATTTCCTGCAACAATGGAATGGTGTCCACCATAGTGCCATAAAAAAGTCAGATGGCAGACACGTGTCCACTGTGGTAATCACTGTGTTAAATGTGATCAATACATCACAATCAAGAAACACTTTGATTTAATGCTTACTGGTAACAGGTTTTGTGTAAAGCTTGTTTTTTTTTCATAATTTACATCTGTTCCAAACTATTATCACGGATGTTAATATTAACAACCAGACTGAATTAATGGTATAAATGTTTAGTTAATAATTAGTTTTCTTTATTTCCCAAAAAAAACTTAAGATTTCAGTTACAATCACTAAACAAACTTCACATTAAATTATTCCTTAGGCTTTCACGGCCGGTGTCATTTGAATTATGAAAGATATCCGGGCTGTTTGGCCGTGGTCCCTGGTTAAAAACAAAACCAAACGTTTCCGCAGCTCCACTGGCTGCCATCATCAGTGGTATAAAATTTCTGCACTTTGGGTGTCTACGCGCAGGCCCACAGTACTGTGGTATAGACTAAAGCTGTCCTGCCATGCTACCTGTACATATAAATTCAGCAAAGTCCCACGTACAGGTAAAAATGAATCCGTTTCGATGAGACAAAACGCTTGTCGGCGGTGAGTGATTACTTCCCTCGTCTTCATATGGAGTCCGTCTTGATTCAGAAGCATGCTGCGATCGCTATGAATCGGCGGGGCGAAAGCATCTCATTAAGTACATTATGGCATGGCGCGATGCTAGCCTCTCACACACCTTCTTGTTTCTGATTGGCCGGTGATGCTGTACTTACCTGTGCGGGGGTTGCAATTAGTAAACAATTAGCACAGGTGGCATCGCGGGAAATCAGCAGCCTTCCCCACAGTATTTCTTGGAAAACAAGTGAGTCACATAATGGCGTAGCTTGGTGCGAGCCAATCATACACCATCTCTGTTGTGATTGGTTGATGGTGTCATTTTTACCTGTACGTGGGACTTTGCTGAATTTATATGTACAGGTAGCATGGCAGGACAGCTTTAGTCTATACCACAGTACTGTGGGCCTGCACGTAGACACCCAAAGTGCAGAAATTTTATACCACTGATGATGGCAGCCAGTGGAGCTGCAGAAACGTTTGGTTTTGTTTTTAACCAGGGACCACGGCCAAACAGCCCGGATATCTTTCATAATTCAAACTTCACATTGTTAATGACGAAACTACTTATAGGATGTGTGAATACATGGTTACGTTGTGCTTAAATGCTTTCTGTACATTTTCTTCAAATTAAAACACTCAGCTTAAAGATAACTTAAGAGCTATATTTTTAAAAATTCATTCAAAACATATACATTTGCAAAAACCAATAATAAATCTTATTATCATCTATTACATAAACGAATTAAATATTTCAACACATTACAAGCAAGACACTGATTTAATGCTTGTAGACAACTAGCAGCTTTTAAATTAATGAAAAGTTTTCTCATCTCATACCTACTGTATATTTCTGAGGGTACATGTGAATGGAGGTACTGTCAATTATTCTGAGAATATAAACAGCATATACTCATACATTAAAAATATTGACTTTTCATAGTATGATAAAACTGAAGAAAGTTGTGAGTTATCAGTTTCAGTTATGTGCTTCAAACTATGTTTTAAAAAATTCTTAATTGTTTAACCACTGACAGATAAAAGTAAAGTGTGTTAAATTATAAAAAAAATGTATGCCTTTTCAACACTTAACAACAATTACAATCTTATGGTTTTGGTACGATTATCATGAGTTGAGGCAGTGAGACTTCACTACTGCCTTACAGTGTAACTGGCGTCTGTTAATTTTATCTGAGTTTTTCAATGCCAAAATTAACTGAGGTCAGATATACATGGTTTTAGAAGCATCAAATTTTCACAGACATGTAGCTTTATAATTAAATTTGATAAAAGTAACTGAAATGTACCTGTATACAGTAGAACCTCCATTAACACTTTTAACCGAAATACCACTTAAAAAAAACAACCGAAAAAAAAAACGATATTTACAATGAAATTTTGTTTTCCAGATAAAACACAAAAGCTAACGTAATAAACATTCTTTGTGAAGTGTGATTTGTCATGATAGCTCTGTTCAAAACAAACAGGTTTCCTTCACTTGAGATAGAAAGCAAGTATAGAGCATCACCCGTCAGGTTTAGACAAAGGGGGTGGGTAACAGTCGTACGGAGACTGTGACCTTGACTGCTTGCTGCCTGTTGTGTGGTCACGTCTTCCAATCTGTCAAGTCAGGTTGTTCTGGCACTTTCGGTAGTTCACATCATCCGCTCAGTAACCGTCCATGCAGCAGTGATCATGTGTTGTGGCTTTTCTGATATCTTGTACGAACTGAGTTTTATAATTTGTGTGTCATGTCAACAAAGCAGATACGGATCATGATAATGATTGAAGAAAAATTTGAGCCAATTAAAAGAATTAAAAATATTATAGTAGGAATAAACCTGTTTTAGTACCAAGCCACGTTTCCGTTAAATATATGAAAAATATATATTATACTAACCGTCTGTGACTTCTCGTATTTGATGTCCCTTCTTATAATGACATGTTTCGAGACTCCTGTCCCATTGTCAAGCATAAAATTTGTAGCACATATCAGATATGATTGTCAAACGTTAAAAACCATGTCATAATGACCACAAATAACGGATTATTAAAATAACGAACTATACTAATTTGTAACTTGAATACGCGCATCGGGCGAACAGTGTACACTGCACAGCGACCCACCGCGCATTAACCGCAACTGATTCTTGTTATCTCAATATCTCAACGCGGTGTCATACAATACGTTATACTTGAATAATAACTGGTCGTTCAAAATGTGTGGCTTGGTATTAGTGTCCCTGAACGCTTTGTACACCTCAAATTCCTCGAGTGTGTTCATATGACGTCCTTTACTGCAAAAGTGGAGGGGTTTTAAATTAGTTCTGAAATCAGTATAACTATGATTTTCATTAATAAGATGTTTGGCAAAACTTGATTTGATAGTATCATAGTTACGACAGATAGTGGGTGGTTTGTGTTCATTGAATCTTTTGAGAAAACCACGGCCCGTCTGGCCCACATAGAAAGCGTCACAATCATTGCATGACAATTTATAAATGCCCGTTTTATTCTCAATACAAGTAGATTCGTGGGTACGAAGATTATTTAAGATATTATTTGTAGTCTTGTAAGTGACTATGATATCAGTGTTTTTGTTTATGAGAGATTTTAAAATGTTCGGCATGAAGTTGGTATATGTTGCGGCGATATATCTATGTGGCTTTTTCTCCCGTGCAGTCATTGATAATTGGTTAATGGTCCTTATTCTATTTTTATGTTTCTTGAGAATGTTGTTTATGACGTTGGTATTGTAACCATTTGCGACTGCGATATATTTGATGGTATTTAACTCGGTAAGAAAATCTTTGTTATCAAGGGGTAAAGATAAAAGTCTATGTATCATGCTGTGAAACGCAGCCATTTTTTGCGATGTTGGATGAAATGACGTATGTGTATCATGGTGTCTGTCGTCGTTGGTTTTCTGTATATATTAAAATGTAAATTATTGTTGGTGTTTTTTGTGATTATCAGATCTAAGAAGTTTAGTTGTCCATTGTCCTCATGTTCCAAGGTGAATTTCATATGTTTGTTAATATTATTTAGATAACCGTGTAAACGAACAATCTGCCGCTGTGTACCTTTATAAATTAAGAACGTGTCATCGACATATCTACCATAAAATATAATATTGTTGCTATGTATATCATTCTCAAAGATATTGGAATTCTCGAAGTAATTTAAGTATATATCTGCAAGAAGGCTTGATAGAGGTGAACCCATAGCTAATCCTTCTCGTTGGCTGAAATATAATTTGTTATGTGTAAAGTAATTTTGGTCAAGGAGCAACTTTAATAACTCAATCAATTCATGTATACTTTTGATATCTAATTTTTTGGTATTTATAAGATTCTTCTTCAGTAACTGTAGAGTATCGGATATCGGTATATTTGTATATAAGTTAACGACGTCAAGGGATGCCATTTTATATGAAGGTTCGATTTTTAGTTTTTTAACCTTATTAACAAAGTCAATGCTATTAGTTAAGCTGTAGTTATTCTCCAATATTATATTCTGTTTAATTATGTTGAGTAGATTTTTAGTGGTTTTATAACCCGGGGCAGTGGTAAAATTCACTTATAGGGTATAAAACGGTCTTATAGGGGTATTTTCTTTATGCAACTTCGGTAATCCTGTTAACAAGGGTGCTTTTGCGTTGATAGGTTTCAAATGTCTCCTAGTCTGTTCATCAAACAGATGTATGCATTTATTTATACATTGATTTAAACTCTTAGTATATTGTTCTGTAGGGTCAGAAGTTAATCTAACTATGTTATTGTCTGCTATAAAATCTTGTATCTTCTCATTATAAGTATTCGTGTCCATGATAACTACAGTGTTGCCTTTATATGCTTTTGTAACTAAAGCGTGGTTATCAGTTAATTTCTTTTTGAGATTAATTAGAGTTAAAGAGGAATTAAAATCTCTTTACATTAAGAAAGCTTATTTAAACTCAAAATTATATAAAACACATTTGAAGTTACTAGACAGCACACATCCTGCTGCACTGGAATACTATCTTGACTTTATAAACAGAGATATACAACAGATTACTTATCGCATGCGTATCACACAGGCAAACAAACTTCAAAAATTAATAAACGATCAATTACAGACAGTTGATAATATTAAACATAAACAAACATTCTATACACGACTACAGAATTTAACTTCCAACAAATTAAACTCAGACGAAACTGAATTACTAAATAAAGGTTTGAAATATAATTTACTGGTACATACATCCAGTTTTAGCCGCAAACATATTATTGCTGAAATTTTAAACGCCGAAACTGTCGTCAAAGCGATATCAGACCAACAAGAACAAAATAAGGTTCGGTTTTTAATAAATGATAAGTTTAATAAGATTATTGAAAGACATAACATCAATAAGAACATTCGCTCTGTTTTTTCAGCCAATTATAACAAAGAACAAAAAACTCTAATTTATCTCAAAAAGAAATTAACTGATAACCATGCTTTAGTTACAAAAGCAGATAAAGGCAACACTGTAGTTATCATGAACACGAATACTTATAATGAGAAGATACAAGATTTTATAGCAGACAATAACATAGTTAGATTAACTTCTGACCCTACAGAACAATATACTAAGAGTCTAAATCAATGTATAAATAAATGCATACATCTATTTGATGAACAGACTAGGAGACATTTGAAACCTATCAACACAAAAGCGCCCTTGTTAACAGGATTACCGAAGTTGCATAAAGAAAATACCCCTATAAGACCGTTAGTGAATTTTACCACTGCCCCGGGTTATAAAACCACTAAAAAACTACTCAACATAATTAAACAGAATATAATATTGGAGAATAACTACAGCTTAACTAATAGCATTGACTTTGTTAATAAGGTTAAAAAACTAAAAATCGCACCTTCATATAAAATGGCATCCCTTGACATCGTTAACTTATATACAAATATACCGATATCCGATACTCTACAGTTACTGAAGAAGAATCTTATAAATACCAAAAAATTAGATATCAAAAGTATACATGAATTGACTGAGTTATTAAAGTTGCTCCTTGACCAAAATTACTTTACACATAACAAATTATATTTCAGCCAACGAGAAGGATTAGCTATGGGTTCACCTCTATCAAGCCTTCTTGCAGATATATACTTAAATTACTTTGAGAATTCCTATATCTTTGAGAATGATATACATAGCAACAATATTATATTTTATGGTAGATATGTCGATGACACGTTCTTAATTTATGAAGGTACACAGCGGCAGATTGATCGTTTACACGGTTATCTAAATAATATTAACAAACATATGAAATTCACCTTGGAACATGAGGACAATGGACAACTAAACTTCTTAGATCTGATAATCACAAAAAACACCAACAATAATTTACATTTTAATATATACAGAAAACCAATGACGACAGACACCGTGATACACGCCACATCATTTCATCCCATATCGCAAAAAATGGCTGCGTTTCACAGCATGATACATAGACTTTTATCTTTACCCCTTAATAACAAAGATTTTCTTACCGAGTTAAATACCATCAAATATATCGCAGTCGCAAATGGTTACAATACCAACGTCGTAAACAACATTCTCAAGAAACATAAAAATAGAATAAGGACCATTAACCAATTATCAATGACTGCACGGGAGAAAAAGCCACATAGATATATCGCCGCAACATATACCAACTTCATGCCGAACATTTTAAAATCTCTCATAAACAAAAACACTGATATCATAGTCACTTACAAGACTACAAATAATATCTTAAATAATCTTCGTACCCACGAATCTACTTGTATTGAGAATAAAACGGGCATTTATAAATTGTCATGCAATGATTGTGACGCTTTCTATGTGGGCCAGACGGGCCGTGGTTTTCTCAAAAGATTCAATGAACACAAACCACCCACTATCTGTCGTAACTATGATACTATCAAATCAAGTTTTGCCAAACATCTTATTAATGAAAATCATAGTTGTACTGATTTCAGAACTAATTTAAAACCCCTCCACTTTTGCAGTAAAGGACGTCATATGAACACACTCGAGGAATTTGAGGTGTACAAAGCGTTCAGGGACACTAATACCAAGCCACACATTTTGAACGACCAGTTATTATTCAAGTAAAGCTTCTAACTCCAAGAACCAAATTGATGCTATACAAAACACTGATCAGACCTGTTGTTACTTATGCATCCGAGACATGGACTCTCGTAAATAAGGATATAAGTGCACTAAGAATTTTCGAAAGAAGAATTTTGAGACAGATATTTGGACCGGTGAAGGAAGGGAATATGTATAGGATCCGAAATAACGGTGAAATAAATGAGTTGATCGGTGGACAAGACCTGGTGAGACACATAAAATCAGCTAGAATTAGATGGCTGGGACACGTATTCCGTATGAATGTTACGAGGATGCCCAAAACTATATTAAGTGGAACGATACTGGGCAAAAGAAGAAGAGGAAGGCCTCGAAGAAGATGGCAGCAGGATGTGGAAGAAGATCTAAGAAAGATGGGCATTAGGAACTGGAGACTGAAGGCAGTGGACAGAGATGAGTGGAGACGGGTCGTAGCGGAGGCCAAGGCTCACCATGGGCTGTAGTGCTGGAGAGTAGTAGTAGTTATTATTCAAGTATAACGTATTGTATGACACCGCGTTGAGATATTGAGATAACAAGAATCAGTTGCGGTTAATGCGTGGTGGGTCGCTGTGCAGTGTACACTGTTCGCCCGATGCGCGTATTCAAGTTACAAATTAGTATAGTTCGTTATTTTAATAATCCGTTATTTGTGGTCATTATGACATGGTTTTTAACGTTTGACAAACATATCTGATATGTGCTACAAATTTTATGCTTGACAATGGGACAAGAGTCTCGAAACATGTCGTTATAAGAAGGGACATCAAATACGAGAAGTCACAGATGGTTAGTATAATATATATTTTTCACATATTTAATAGAATTAAAAATGGTGTGATTTTGAGAAGTACGGCAGCTGATTTTAATGCTGGTGTTTCTACTGTTTCTGATTAGGTCAAGATAAAAAATAAGTTTGAAGAGCATGCCTGAAGATGCCAAACAAGAAATCAACGAAGATGTGTCAAAATGAGAAAGTAAATGAGGCTGTGTTTTTATAGTTCACGCAACAAAGGGAAAAGGCAGTGACATTATCAGGACCAATTATTCAAGAAAAGGCCAAGCTGTTATCCGAAATGATGGGTAAGGCATGTGAAGGGTTTAAAGCCAGTGCTGGATGGCTAGAAAAGTGGAAAAATAGGTATGGCATACGTCAAGTGAATGTCTGCCGATGTCAATGCTGTAGACAATTTTAAAACAGTAATGGATGAATTCTTGCAAGGATACACCAAAGATCAGATTTATAATGCAGACAAGACTGTATTAAATTTTGAAATGTTACCAAAAAAGTCACTTGCCTCAAGGGATGAAAAGAGTGCTCCTGGACACAAAATGAACAAACAGTGACAGTTTTGTTTTGTAGTAATGCTGCAGGAACTCATCTACTGCAGCCTATGTGCATAGGAAAGTCTAAAAAACCCAGGGCTTTGAAAGATATTGTAGAAAATGCTCTTCCCGTCTACTACCTAAGCCAAAAAAGTTCTTGGATGTCCACTGGCTTGTTTACCAAATGGTGTAATAATGAATTTGTCCCCAGTGTTGAGTCTTTTTGGTTGAGTGTCCCCAAAGTCGAAAACCCTTCCCAGAAAGTAGTTTTACTTATCAATAATGCCCCAACACACCCTCAGAAACTGCAGAACAGTGACATAAACCAAATGTAACAAGTTTGATCCAGCCTTTAGACCAAGGGGTGATAGAGCGCTTCAAAAGGCATTACCGGGCATTCTTTCTGAGATCTCTATTACAAGAGACAAAAAAGTCAAAAAGTGTACCTGAAATCCTGGAAACAATCAACATGAACATGTTGTTTACTGGTGTGCTGAATCCTGGTAGAAAATAAAATCATCAACTCTGCAAAAATGTTGGAATAAATTTTTTGGCGGGATTTTAATTGAGGATGACATTGAAAAAGACGAAAATCTACAGGGTTTAATTAAAAAAATACCAGGATGTGAAGAGATCAACCAAGCTGAAATAAGTGAATGGGTAAATGGTGATGACGCACAACTAGATTTCAATGATCTAGACATTGTTGACATTGTACTGCCCCAACCACAAGACAACAATGCAGCAGACGACGATGACACACTAGAGAGCCGCAGCCATGACGCAGACGAGCTCTTCAATGCCTCAAGAGTTTTTATTTTGGGTTAGGGCATTACATTAGGCTATATGAAATACGCGTTTTTCTCACAGAGTTTTATTTCTCACAATTTTCAGATAGTGTTATGGTTCGTCGAACGATCTGAAGAATCAAACCCTCTAACATTCGGCTGATGAAGTGATGGAGAGATATTGCTGCAAGAAAGGGATGTGAAAAGAAAAAGCAAAGGAAAATATAAGATTTTTTTTTTTAATCATAAAACTAGTGTTAAAAAATGACTTTATGTAATGATTTGTATTAAAATTTGTTGATAACATTTTATATTGGCTTCAGTTATTTTACCTCAAAATTTAAAAAATTACATCTTAATTATTATCCAAAATTTTGGTTGTCCCCCCCCCCCCACTTTGTTTCAGTTAACGGAGGTTCCAGTGTAACACATAAATTTATTAATACTAACTGATAATAACAGTCTCTGATCTACGGAACAAAAACAACTACATTTATGTGCCTCTGGCAATTGTTGTTTTTCCTTTAGTTTATACCGCAGGTGATAAAACCTACATCTGCAAAAATCCAAATTTCATATACAAAACCAATATAGCACAAATGCAAAATAATTTTTCACGACATATCTATTTATATCATATCAATCTTATACTACTATACAATTTTTATTTATCATTATATCACTATAACTCACAACTTACAATTTTTATTTAATATTCTAATAAATTTAGCTGCACCCACCTGTCTATAAGATTACCATACATTGTCCAGACTAACCGTAGAGGCATAGTAAACAAACCTGCATATAGATTTAACTTGACAAGCATTTTGTTTGGCTGCTGTACACCAACACACATTTTCCTCCATGAATATAGTTCCTTTTCAATTACCATCTCAATTAAACATCAAAATATTCTTTTGTAGATTGCAGAGATATTACTGCTTTTTACTTTCAAATAATACTGAATTAAAACAAAAAAAATATGAGAGGTTTCAAGTTCTTGTACGCACATGCCTTATGTGTACTGTATATGTAACGGAACCTTATTCTTTCTTGTATAGTGCTTACAACAGTGACATGTTTGCTTGTGACAGTTCTATTGTAAATTATGGCTGTAATTAACCCTTTGCATTTTGTAAAGCATAAAATGGGAAAGGCTTAAAAAGTGGCGAAAATGATAGTGCTTAATGTTTCCCACAAATTTTGTGAAAAATACCCAATTCTAACATCATAATTTACTGGTGTTTTTAACTCAAGCATATATAATACAAAAAAAAAAGAGATGTCGCCTACAGGCAATTTGCAACACCGGGAAAACGAAAAAGCGTAAAAGAAACATCTTCGACAAAACTTGTGATAAGTTTTATCAGAACTTTGGCTTGCCATGCTGTAAGGCCTTAGTCCAAGGTTGTTGGGTGCAAACGTTTCAGCCGTGCCTTTGACTTGACAACCATCTTTAGTGCAGAAGGCTACAAAACAATGACCAAGGTTTCACAGTTAGTGACCACTAAACTGTGGTTAAGGCTAGTGGCTCTGAGTAGGACACCCATATTTATAAACTTTTGGAGTCTGCACGAAGATGTTGCCTGAAACCATCAGCCAATTTTAAATTATTTTTTGTTCCTTTGTAATAAAATGCAGTTAAATTTTATAATGATATCTAATTTCTAAACATTTTTCCCCTTAGAAAAAACAGTTTTAAAATGTCATAATAGGTCTACTAGTTTAGAGTTCAAAAACTAACTATAAATCAACATAATACTACAAAATAGAGATTAATACTTGTTCAATTTAGGAAAAATGATGCAACGGACTTTACAATATAAAACAGATGTCTTGCGAAGAGAACAATGGCTCACTTAACAGCTTGCCGTATAAGCTGTGTAGTGGATGTGTGTGTGGTGGATTTATACATAAGTAGGTTTGTTCACTTTCCCTCTAGGGTTAATCTGGACAAATTATCATATTATTTCCGTACCATGAAATCAAGATGTTATCACACTTCACAATCATGAAATCTGGACACTCGTTAAAGTAAAAATTAGTACCTACATATATGTAACCAATTTATATGTTGGAGTACTCTATTGTAACTCATATTGACCTTATAAATGAATCTTCCCTAAAACATACGTTTTATCTCAGTGTTTTATTAAAACCAATACACTTGTATCCAAAGTTATTTTATTGATTAAGACTGCAACAAGAGTTTGTAAAGACTATGAGTTTTATCAATTATCTATAAGCTATTCATGGTCACTACTGTAATCCAGGCTCCTATCTACAATACCAACTTGAAATAAATATTCACAAAAACTAAAAATCAGAACACTTTTGTACCTCCATTTCATTAAAAAAAATCAAGGCAGAGTTAAAAAATATGACTGTGCAACAAAACTGTGCCGTCTGGTAACCTTTCTCTCTCAATGCCTTATAAGACTCAGCAAATGTTAAAGCACGGCATAACAACCGCCTTAATGATTACACAAGGCATTTGGTTATTAGTTATTAACACAAGTAAGAACACAGCACAGAATATAAAGAGATGTAAAAAACACTGCATGTTTAAGACAAATTCTAACACAAATTATAGTAATCATTCATGAACACAGTTAAATGTGTTAAAACTTTAATACACAACAGGTATTAGACAAACAAACAAACAAAAATACAAACTTTTCATACCTAACAAAAGCAACACCTCTTGGCATGCCTGTCAGCTTGTCCTTCAAAATATTTTTTTGAACTATTTTTCCATATGGACCAAATATAGCTTCAAGCTGATCCTCTGTGATACCTCTAAATATATATAAAAATATATGTAATAAGTGAATAAGTAATACAACAGGTTTCTAATGAGTGATTTTTTTTAATAAAAAGTTTAAAAAGTCATACAAAAAACAAAAATTTGTATAGAAATAAAAAAATCCAAAATGTTCTATCCAAATACAAAACTCACTATCATAGGACACAAAAACAATATGAACATAACGAAACTTGTACGTAATCACACACAGTCAATAGATTGGAACTTTATACTCTGTCAGATGAAAATTAATAACATACGTTAACCAGTACAAAACCTTGTCTGTGTGTCTGTCTTCCTACAATATGCTTAATTCATAATTAAAAAATAAAACTGTAGCTTTAATAATCGTTCAGTTATTACATCTTACTGTTATTACAGTTATATATATCTTACAAATAACTATTTTTAAAATCTGTTTATTTATAACTAAAAATACAATGAATAGGTTTTACTTATCACATTCAAAAACCAATGTATGCTGAAATTTAAAATAAAATTTGATTGCAAGCAATCTTAATATGAACTGATGATAGTAACTACTTTACTTGTAAATTATTTATCTTGTGATATCTTTTATAAGAATTAAATATACGTTCATTAGAAAAAATTAAATCCCTTATTAATCTACTATAAACTTAAAACAGAAAAAAGTACTGACATCTATGATTCTTCAGAAAGTTTAAGGCATATGCTGTACTGTCTAATAAATTCAAGATTTTTAAAATTTCTTTCAAATGATATGCTTTTCTACTCCCTATTTTATAATATACAATGTCTACATTAAAACGTTTAAAATATGTATTTCATAGTACATAGTACATAAATTTTTCTCCAACTCTGTGTGTGTGTGTGTGTGTGTGTGTGTGTTCTATCATCAATATATGTATTAGTGTTCAACAAAAAGATCAAACTTTTTGTTGATTAGCATACAACTGGAACACAAAACATGCTGTCAACACTGAGTGTACCTAGTGGCAATTTTTGATTGTAAACTGCCATTTGCCCCGTCCACTGTTAGTTTAGTCTTTCGGTTATGTCTGCTGGAGGAACAGGTGCCCAAGCTGTCTGTTGAATTAGTGAAAAAGTTGAAATAAAAGATTCTGAATAATCTTTAAGGCGATACAGACCTTTTCTTTTGTATAAGAAAGTTAGCATTATCATTTTCATTTAAAAGCCGTTCTGATTTCAACACAGTTCTCTTTTTAAATATCAATTAGCAATGCGGCATAAATTTAGAGTGTGATGATGTGTTTGTTAGTCCTTGGTACCTTCTCAGACAGTTAACCAATGATTTAAAATGCAATACAAACTTGCTTGACTTGGCCTTTTTTTATTGATTGGAAGGTCATCCAAGCCTGCAAATCTACAGTGGTGACATTCTGCCTTCTTCAAAACGTTTAAATTACTCATAGCTCTTCTTCTATCTATTAAGCATTAAGCATTGGCTTAGTCAACTGAGTAGAAACTCCTATAACCAGAACAATGTGGGCAGAACACATTCTAGATATTGAAAAATTCCGGATTTGAGAGAAAACATTATTACGGTATTTAAAATAAATTCAATTCTGCTATAATGTATGATATTGTATTCTTTAATATTGCAATAAGACATAAATAATTACAGTTTTTATAAATAACTACAATAATTTTGATTTTATACATGTTCTCTTTTTTCAAAACATTTGTTAACAGTAGTCTGCTTTTTCTTAGATAGCTGACATTTAGCTGCTATATCATGCACTGCTTAATGAACATTACGTCAGCTGCTGTTGCATTTTCATGTTGTTCAATGTAGTTCATTGCCACCTACAAACGTTACAAATACTTTTTAGGTTTCATAATTTTTATGGATAAAATTTTCACTGGTAATGTCGTGCTAACATACAGTCTAGTACAGACTCAAAGTACCTCTAATGCCTTAAATCCTTCTCTGGTATAATGCATTTTTCTTGTGTTGAATTTGGATCATCTTTGCTTTCACTGAGTTCTTCCTCTTCTTTTTTGGACACAATGTTTAAAATCTCTGTCAGTGAGGTCACATTCAATGGGACTGCTAATTTATGAGGAAATCTCAGTTTCAGTCATGTCTTCACAACCATCAATCTGACAAATGAATTCCATGAGATTACCAGATTACAAGTGTCTTTATTAGCAATGTCTTTACATTTCTCGTCATGTAATTTGTTTGTTTGTCATGTTTGTTTCATGATTTCGTGAGTGTATTTTTTTTCACTAGATTCCATGTTTCAGTTGTCCAGAAAATTATACGTTTTATATCAATTTATTTTAAACTGTTTAACAAGACTTGGATTACTACGGAGTGTAACAATTTTTTATAATTTCTTTTGAAGTTTTCGAAAACCTCCAGGTGTAGGGGTTGAAGTAAACTGGTCACGATTGGTGGATGGAAATAAGCCACAATTAAGAACTGGTTTAGTCAGCAGATTTTTATATGCTAAGAAACTGGAGACATTTAGTGTAACTGCTCATGAAACCATTCTCTAAACAATTAAGATGACATCCATCCATTTTTCTGGCTTCCGTAATATACCAGCGGTGCATTTGGATTAATGTTTCTAATTGCCCGTGGTTTTTTTATATTTTCCTATAGCATAATTGGAAGATGGTGATCTTTTGATGCCCTGATGCATTACTACACAAGAGAATAGTTAGGCCTACCCTTTCTTTATTTTTTTGTAACCAAGCGCTTTTTTTCTTGTATACTAATGAGGCAGTTAGAATCATAAAATAAAGGCCCATCACATCAGCATTATATATTCAATCCTATACCCCTGTTTTTTTAACTTTTCTTTAAATCCACTGTTATAATTGTTTTCCACTTACAATAAAATGTCTAATGCCGTAGTGAGATTTCACAGACACGAACCTTCACAGTACAATAGCCTACAATGAACCGGTGAGATATTGTGCCTGTACTGTGTTTACACCATGCTTATCCAAATTCCTAGAAGTCGTAGTATCACCTTGTAGAAATTATTTAATCATACAAACCAAAAATAACAGTGCTTTATCTACCATTAGTCATGATATGTCCTACTTATAGGCTGTTTTGAAAACAATTGGTTTTCTTACAAATATATTACTGTTAATGAATCTTAGAATGATCCAGTACTCAATTTTTCAAATTTTTTTTTTTTATTTTCTGTCTGGTTATGAGAGAGTCTGGATATGGGAGGTTCTACTGTAACTGAAATGCCTCCGAAAAGTTTTTAACCAAGTTTGTAGAAAAGTCTCACACACACACACACACACACACACACACACACACACACACACGTGCATGCATGCACTATTCTTCATATCTTCAATTCTTATTTTTCAACTAATCCACTGGATAGATTGTGCAGTGCTCACTCCTGCTGATATAGCCCAAAGATTAATGGTAAGAGCAGAATGAGGCAAATGACAGTTTGTTGTTAGAAACTACTGCTAGGTGTGCTCAATAGCCATAGCAAGTGCTATTCAAAAATTCACTCTGTATATATGCATACAGACTACACCAATATCACACACACACACACACACACACACACACACACACACACACACACACACACACACACACACACACACACACACACACACACACATGCCTAGAATAGCGGAAGTTTTTAAATAGAAACTACATTTTTATGTATGGTTCCTATACCTACACTTGAGAAAATTATATAAAGACACATACACAAAAGAATAATAAAAATTATCTGTACACCTCTACTGTGCGACATTTACCTAGGAAGATTTGTTACATAGAGATTGGTATGTTTGATGTCATCTCCAGAAGGTCGAGCATATGACACTTTCAATCGTTTATTCTGAATCTGTAATCCATTCAAACTATTTATTGCCCGAGCTGCGTCTTCTGGTTTAGTATAATTGACAAAACCAAATCCATAGCTATAACCAGTCTGAAAAATATTTAATTCTAAGCCAGAACATTAGGCTGCATTAGTAATGTTAGCATTTTTATTTAAAGGTGAGTATAATCAATATGAATTAACAGAAATCTGTAACAGTGCTAAAAACATAAGTTAATTATTCTGAAGACATTCTCACAAAAACTTGGACAATTGGTGTTATTCACAATTAAACACTTTGTACATAAACATTACATAACATTAGAGAGGATTAGTAAAATGTGATGCAATTATAAGGATGCTACAGTGTTAATACTATGATCTACTGTCAAGACATTTTCTTCATCCAGCTACAGCTGCAACAATCCTGCTTCAATGGTTGATAATGAGAGGGGTAACATACATTTATCTGAAATATCTCCTGAAGGAAACATCCAATAATGAACCACAGACTCCACAGGAGGAAGAATAAAAAACAATGAAAATTTAATTTTAGCCATGAGGGATACTAAAAGGTATGTGGAAGCTGTTTATAACAACAACTAAAACAATTACTATTACATTTAACTACTCATAAATATAAATGATTATACTCTTCATAGAAGCTTTGTTAACTCTAGTTAACAACGTCTACAAAGCTACTAACAATTCCACAATCATAAATCTCAACTGCCCATGTAGGACTAAGAGTTTACTACACAGGCAATTATGATCTCTGTTCCCATACCTCTGAGGATGCCCACTATGGGTATAGTTGAAACATTTGACACGAATTATAGACAACTTGGACCACGGCCAAACACCCTAGAACTTTCTGCAATATTGTTCAATATTGACACTGGCCATGAGACCTTACGGTTTTTGACTAATTTCCTTTAATTCATCGATGGAACATAAAACTGCAACAAATGACCTCCATCTCACACAATTCTGAAGAACAGTCTTCAGTTCCCTCTTCCCTTATTTCCTTCTCAACAATTCTTCGTCATATGATCCTGAGTTTACTGGCCCATGAATTCCACCCCAAGGCCTGTAGAATGACACTAATATCTTATCTTTTAAGAGCAAGTTCAAGCCATTCATACTTTCTCGTCTACATTGTCTCTGGTCAGGCTTTGTCTGCTCACAGTTCTTACTGTAACTCTTTCTGACCAATGTAATGTTATGTATAATGTTGTGAATCATTATAAACGTCTGTTGGTATTTTCTTAGAGAAATGTTGTTAAAAAAAATTAATTTTCCATCTTTTTTTATTTCTGTTTATGAAACCTAACACATACTGTGAATACGCGTATAAGAGATATACAGTGTAATGGTGACTCTGAATGTTTACACAGAGGTGTTACTATGTAAGTACCATTTGTTGGTTTGCCAACATGACTGTAAGAATCACCAATATAGTTAAACCGGGTTAGTACGAGCATTCCTCACCGGGTTAGTCTGATAAGTTCTCAGCCTAACAAAGAAAAAACTTATTTATAATTTAAAAAATATTTTTATATTTCAACATAATCTTCTTTTAGCATAACACATTTAATCCAACGATGTTCCTTTACCACTATCCGGTCGCTGAAGTGGTTTTCTGTATGGTCTGCAAAATACCCTTCTAAAGCTGAAATCACCTCTTGATCTAAGGAAAACGCTGACCACGAGAAAGAGTTTGAGTTTTGGGAAAAGATGGAAGTCTGACTGAGTCAAATCTGGGGAATAGAGAGGATGTTCCGATAAGAGGATATCTCTGAATTTTCTCATTTCCGTTTTGTGGGCAGGTGAACTGTCTTGGTGAAAAACCATGTTTCATCTGTAAACCGGGTATTTTTCATAAATTTTTTCGTCTAGTTTTGATAAAACGTTGGAATAATATTCCCCGGTTATTGTTGCACCGTTTTCAAGGTAATCAATGTAAAAAACATCTTCAGCATCCCAAAACAATGACATCATGACTTTTCCTGCTGATGGAATTGACTTTACCTTCTCTGGGCTGAACAACCAGCTTCTATTCACTGCTCCGACTGTTGTTTGGACTCTGGTATGTAGTGGTGGATCCAAGTTTTATCCATCATAATAAACTGGCACACAAAATCTGCTTTGTTCTTATTAAAACGCTCCAAGCACTGTTCCGATATTTTCATGCGCATGCGTGTTTGGTCTGTTGTGAGCAAACACTGCACCCACCTTGCACAAAGCTTTTTCATTTGTAATTCCTCACATAAAATATGTCCGACTCATTCTTTCGTAATGCCTATAGTCTCAGCAATTCCGTGTACTTTAATTTGGTGATTTATGAAAACCATATTATATACTTTTTCGACAGTTTCCAGAGTTGTTGCCCTTTTTAGACATGCTTCACGTGATCGTCTTCCAGGGTGGTACGACCACATTTAAACCTGGCAGCCCATTTTTTAATTGTTGAAAATGAAGGAGAAGAGTCCTCATACGTTTTAACGAACCTCAAATAAATTTTGCTTGGTGTTAAACCTTCTCTCACAAAGAACTTAATGACCATAAGATACTAGATTTTCTCCATTTTAAGGAATACAGACACATTACAGTTTCAAACAGCTGTGTAATACAAATTATTTGGTAGAATCCCCAGAATTGCACAGGCATGCTAATAACGGATGTAGTACTAACATAAGAAAAAAAATTCACAGTAGTGCTGTCACCTATGCAGTTTTCAGACTTTTCAGCATGGTAGTGCTGAGAACTTTTAAGACTGCCCTCGTACATCACTAAAGTTCTCTGTCACAAGAATGTCACTGATACATTGGCCTCAATACCAGTAGAACATTTTAAATAACCATTAGACTGGCTGCTGACAGAGGAATACGCATATCTCATCACCACTTGGTTGTAGTAAGGATAACTTGACACCCTACCATCACTACTCTCTACAATAACACAATCCAGACCAGTGCACCTCAATGTATGTATACCGGTACTACAAAACAAAACTAAAATTGTTTTCACAACACACAATTCACCTGCTAAAACTGTGAGTACATATCCTTCCTACTGCCCCCTCCAATCGTCTACACAAAGGTACAATTTCCATACATGATAAAAAAAATACAAGCTTTTATAGACTTTCTCTATCTATCTATCTTTATACATTCAGATTAGATCAGTGACTAACTGGTTATATAATTTTTGCTTGATGCTTGTGTATTATGTATATTTCTGACACCTTTATTTAAATTATGCAACTTAATTACTTTAGTCTGGTAATATACACACATATATAATTCTACAATAGCATATATAAATAAAATGTATGTATTAAAATTCCATGTCATGGAATACTAAACTCACACCATAATGTGAACAACATATAGAGTACAATCAAACGTCAATAACATATTTTAAAAATAGTAAATTGCTAAACTGTATATCACACAATGTGATGAGTTTTACTTCTTACTTCAGAAAACCATACACAGATAGAAAAAGTTTATGCAAAACATTTTTGTTTCGCATCTTGTATAGCTCTCACCTGACTTTCTAATGACACGACTTATTATTCCAAAGGCACAGTATATGAAATTCTAATCAAACCAGTATGTAGTTTATAAGAAAATGTGCTAACAATAGTGGCTTTGAATTAACACCAAAGGAAAAGAACAAACTAATTTCAAAGTCAGAAGGGTCCAAAACATACAATTCAAACTCAAATTTTCTGGTTCCTGTAAATCAAATATGAGCATTACATAGTTCAAAACAGCGCCTTTTTCAATGTTATATGCAATTTGTTTTAAACCTAATCAGAGATAGTGCCAATTTCATTATGCTGTTGAACTTTACATGCAGCATAATATTTTATTCTATACAATTAAGTTACTTTAATTCCCAGTAAACGTAATGGAAAATTTCAAAATTGTGACATACAATGAATACGAGGTGTGACAATAAAGTTCGCGGACTCATTTTATTGTGAGTGCGATGGCAACACTGGGAGGTTGGCAGCAGTGGCACAGCGATTGTTGACATTTCACCCAGTCATGCAATTGTTTTCAGTTCTCTCGACAACACCGTGTTGAGTGTAGCTCTGTTTTTTGTACACGTGTGTTTTGCTATTGTGACTACGGAAATCAATCGTGATTTTGAAGAGCAGCGAGTTGTGATGAAATGCCTTGTGAAAGCGGGGAAAACGAACTCGGAAATTCTTGAAATGATGAACCCTGTTTACGGAGACCGTCTTGTGAAAAGTTCGTTCTTCAAGTGGGTGGCGAGGTTCAGAGAGGGGAGCACTGAGGTGAACAGGGGAGAGGGCGATGAACATTCAGGGCGCCCCTCCACTGTTCGAAATGATGTTTCTGTGCAGAAAATTGAACAAGCCATCAACTCAAACCGTCGCCTCATGGACAGAGATGTCGCTGAGGTCACCGGAATCAACTGAGAAACCGTGCTCCTCATCCTCACACAAGAGTTGGGGATGTCAAAGCATTGTGCGAAGATCGTTCCAAAAAAATTGTCCGGTGAACAAAAGGAAAATCGTTTGCATGAGAAAGCAGACATCTTTCAAAACATGATTACGAGAGACGAAACTTGGATTTACCAGTACGATCCTGAGACGAAGAAGCAGAGCATGGAATGGAATAACCAGATGAGCCACGAACGAAAAAAGCCAAGATGTCAAAATCAAAAATCAAGGCAATGCTGATGGGTTTTTTTTACTCACGTGGAATTGTGCTCCAAGAATGGGTTCCCCAGGGTCAGACAGTTAATTCTGCTTACTACCTGGAAGTAATGAAACGTCTGCGTGAAAGAGTTCGCAGAAAGAGTCCTGATTTGTGGCAAGACCAGTCGTGAGTGCTTCACCATAACAACGTACCCTCTAACACAGCCATCATTGTCAAGCAGTTTTTAGCCAAAACGGCCACCACAGTCCTTGAACACCCACCCTATTCACCGGATTTGCCCCCATGATTTTTTTTTTATTTCCAAAAATTACACAAAAATTGAAAGGGCACCATTTTCAGACTCTGGAGGCCATTAAAGAGTCATCGTCAGAGGCGCTGTCAGGGGTAACAGAGGAACAATTTCGCGAGTGCTTCGAAGCCTGGAAAAGGTGAATGGAGAAGTGCATTACAGCTCAGGGGGACTACTTTGAAGGGTGCAATGTGTAACTATATTACTTTTTTCAATAAATGATTTTTACAGCGAACTTTACTGTCATACCTCGTATACCAGTACAATACAAAACAGCTTTCAGCCAGATCAAATTGAAGACTTTTTGTTAATAACTGCACCATATACTGGAACATAAAATATATTTCAACAGCACAGAAGTGACTCATATCAAAGTACTACTACTTCTACCATCATATTTTATATAACCTACCTTTTAATGATTTTTTTTTTTTTTTTGCTTTCATATAATAAAGTTAGTTATTACTCAACTTATTATCCAGAAAAAAGTATGTTAAGTATGTAAGATTTTTCCATGTTACCTATACAACAGAATTCCAAAATCTATATATCCACATCTTATAACTAGTACTTGATGAAGACAATATAACAAAATCCAAACTCATTTTTACAAATGATAACTGTGTGTGTGTGTGTGTGTGATGAGGTATTGGTAGTGTAATATATAGCCTCTCCATGCCAGACTTTCATAGGTCGGCAAAGGATCTTTAGGGAGACTGAATTCCCTAGATTAGTGGTTCCCAAACTTTTCAGAACCCTCCCAAATAATTTAAAAATTCATGGACCCAGTCTGAGTTCTGAAATACTTAAAACAAACAGTAAATATGATAGAAGCTCTTATATTTTAATTAAAATGTATTAAAATCAAAATTCTCTTAACTTACAAAATTATAATATTAATGATATCAAACATAATTTAATGTGAACAATTAAGCTGCTTTTGAACAATTAGTTCTGCAATATTGGGTTTAATGTCTAATAATTTCAATATTAAGTCACTCTCAACATCCAGTTTTATTTCTTAACTTTGACTTCAAGTATGTGAGCAGGGAGAATGCGGTTTCACACAAATAAGTAGAAGGAAACACAGTTAAACACTTCAAATCTTTTTTTGTGAGGTTCATGATAGTCAGTCAGTCAGTCACTACATATAACCCAACGTGAGCTAGCTGTAATTGCAAAAACAGTAATTTTAATGAACTGTCAGTTGAAAGTTCTGCCAATGAATCTTCTTTTTGTAGTGTAAGAGAGAGGTGTAGTCAGTTCAGCTGACAAACAGATCTGCTACACTACATGATTTAAAGACATTATTAAAGCCATTAGTTAGAAATTACTTTTACAATTACTTTGAACCCCCCCCCAAATACTGGAATCTTCTACTAATTGTTTTAATATTCTAAAATTTAGATTTTAGAG
The DNA here is from genome assembly GCA_034769895.1 of Magicicada septendecula. Classification (NCBI taxonomy): domain Eukaryota; kingdom Metazoa; phylum Arthropoda; class Insecta; order Hemiptera; family Cicadidae; genus Magicicada; species Magicicada septendecula. The sequence goes on along the minus strand of CM068369.1, from coordinate 61,450,744 downwards.
CATAAAAAATTTCAGAAAAATACAGTATATTCTAAATTTTCTTAAAAGTGTCTGCGGACCCCACTTTGGGAACCACTGCTCTAGAATTTCACATCAGGGAAAAAATGGTATTTGTGGGTAAAAGTAGTACTCCACTGTCATATCTAAGGAGGATGGAGGATCTGTCTAGTTGTATTCAGGCACAACAGTGTTCATGGGCAGTAATCAGGTGGGGCCATAGCATCCATAACCTTATTTATATTACTATTGATCACTCCCAACACTCAAGGTAGCCATGATGAGACTCATTGTTTTTGCTACTGGTTATTTATTGATGTATGCATGTATACATACACCAACAATTTGTCATCAACTTTTTCAAAAATAAGAATTAAGAAAAATTCGATAATCCAATCAACAAAATCAACAATTACATTGGTCCTCATTACCAGATGTAACAGAATGATCTCTTGAGAATTATCATGGATTACAGTGCTAAGAAGAACCGATCACAATGTGGGAACCAGCTGCAAAGTTCTCTGTCTATAGAGAGATATCTTTCTTTATATGTATCTAAAACATCCTGAGTCACTCAACAAACGATCAGCTGAAAATTTTGTAAAATGAACTGATCAATGTAAAGCAGTATGTCAGAGGAATTTTCAAAGCAGATTAATGTAAACGAATTTTCAGAGGTCTCGAGAAAGGTGAGGGCTGGTAAAACTAAAAACCAGAAACACACTATACCACAAATGAACTCGGAATATAAGGACTGTAGGTGTACGATAATCTTTCAGAGTATTGTTAAATATTTCAAAAGGAACTGTAAAATAATTTTAAAAATAACTGGAAGGAAAAAATAAAAGTAATCCAGTTTATTATTCTACCAAAATTACTGAAGAGAAGGAAGTATAGAAGATATACAATGATATTGTGTAGACTCATAAATATGAAGAAATGCAAGTATAAACTGTCATCAGAGACTTCAGTAGCTCAAAGGAAAGACAAGTCACAGCATATAGGACAATCTGAATCAAGGGGGGAGTGAAATTAAGGAGATTGGCCTATGGACTTCGTAAAATCAACTAAAGATAAACATGGAGAAGCCCAAATGGTAATGTAAAACATGACTTAAGATTATTTTATGACAGAAAACAGAAATAAAGATGCCTCTTGCGAATAATAAATTGAAAATATGTAACTATCACATACAGATAAGAGCAGAGATTTCAATAAATAACAACAACAAGGAATAAATGGTTAAAGACGAATGGAAAATTAAAAGGTAGTTAATTAAATATCAGCAAACTGAAAAAATGAATTATTAAATGAAACTGATAAACAAATATACCACTGATAATACAAATATTGCCATTCAATAGTACAGGGCTAAACAAAAGGCTTCAATGACTGAATACAGAACACAATACAAATCAAAACTACTGAAAACAGAATGCAAATCAAAACTGTCACAGACATTACATACTAGTAAATAAAAGAGACATGAATCATGCACAAAGCACAGTTCAATACACAGTATGCCACAGAACAATCTGAAAAATATGAGACAAGAAATTCAAAGCTGTAACACCAGGAAAGTACAAAATGCTGTAGGAAGTGACCAAAGAACTAAGAGTTCACAGAAAAAGAGACTGCTATATAGATGATGCCCAACAGACATGCAAATGTAACTATATTAAGAGATATACAGAAGATGGTGAAATGTATAGAGGTGTTGCATATATATATATATATATATATATATATATATATATACAATAGTTACATGAACGTGAAAACAGACCAACAGGTAATTCAAACATACAATCCAATACCCAAATAAAATAATACATAATGACGATATTCCAGATATTTCTACAAGCTGAATTGCTTCTACATAGGAACAAGTATAAATGCAGATACAGTAAAACCTGTCTTTAGCGGGCACTCTTGGATCTCCGTAAAATGTGGCCCCTCAGAGAGGTGGCCGTTAAATAAAGGGGTTGGCTGGGATAGTGTATTAAATAGGGATAATCAGCTATATCATTTTATTATGTACTTGCAGTAGTATTCTTATTTACAGTACGCTTTCAGTGGAAATAATTATATTACAACATGCTGGTACTTTAAACAAAATAGTCTTTTAAAGTGGTCTGTTTTGAGGTAGCAGTTTTCTTGTAAATTGCGTAATTTTTGGCCAAACAGTAAAGTTTAGTACATTGTTCTACAGCATTCTCCCCGCATTCCTTATCAAGAGTAACGTAAATATCTTTGATCCGCCTAAGAGATTGTAACACTTCTTTTAAACACATCCATGGTTCTTTAATTTTTTCTTCTTCTTCACTCTGTACGTCATTATCACCTGTTTCTGCAAAAAGCAGAAAAACTACTGTATTGCAAAAGTACAGTTGTATTGAACAATCTACGTGTTTATTGAATGTTCCAGAGAGATCCAGAATGTAAGCGTGTGGTGTACGTGCTTGTAGACGCATCTACGAGAAAGTTCTCGATGCCGCAAGCCGTGCGGACTGTGTCAAGGCCGAAGTTAATTACGTAGTTCATACGCACGCTACAACGCAATTAGGAATCGTCTAGATATTCGACTAGCTATAAATACCGGTACTCAACGACGTTCAGTTTAGTATTAGGCGTTTTAACTGTGCGGTTCGAGAGTACAGCTGCGATATATTTCCAGAGCGGTTCGAGTTATTCCTGTGTATGTTCAAGTAGTTATTAGTGAAGTGTTGCGTTTTATAATCGGACGGTATAATTGTAATACAACTGAGTTTTAATATTAGTGGACATTTTATTGCGTGTGAACAATTTTCATTTGATTTGTTGTAGAGACTGTGTTGTTAATTATGAACTGTTTTACTGTAACAATTACAGGTGTGATTAGTGACTTAATTGGTGTCTTGTACTTATTTGGTTTCCACTGTACCTACGACGATCAAGCAGACCGTCGTAACAGTGGTGTCAGAAGTGGGATAGAACGGTTAACAGTGGAAACAGTGGACACTTTGTACAAGACGAGTGTAGTTCGTAATTAATTAATAAAATGGATACCAGTCAGATGATAGAAGCATTCCAAGCAATGCTACAGCAAAGTCAGGAACAAGAAAAGAAGAACGAAGACAGGAAAGAGAAGAAGCAGAAAAACGACAAGACGAAAAACGTAATCATGAAAATGAAATACCAGAGGGACGAAAAAAAGAAGAATTTAGCCGTCAAGCAGACGACGTTAAGACGTTCGTACAAGAGGATACCACTGCAAAATTTGTCCTGTTATGAGGTGAGCTGAACAAACAAGTTGACAGACTATCTGAAATAGAAAAATCTGTGAAAACAAATATTTCAAGTTTAGAAGATTCTATTACAAATTTAATAAAAAAATTAAAAAGGAAGTTGAACATTTAGTAAAAGAAATAGTTGATAACGAAAGACCATTAATAAATGCTGAAGAAGATTCAAAATATCAGAGAAATCTAACTGTAGCAGGGCCAGTTTACGCAAAGGCCCCAACATTTGATGGAAGCACTCATTGGGCAACTTATATTCGCCAATTTGAAGCTGCCGCTCACTTAAATAACTGGACGGAAGAAGAGAAAGGCCTTTCACTCATTCTTGTGTTAAAAGGACCTGCCGCAGAGGTAATACACAAAGTGCCATCTGACAGTCAGAACATCTATGCCGAATTAACTAAACCTCTGGAATTACGGTACGGTGACCAGCATTTGTGCGAAGTGTACCGTGAACAACTTAAAGTGAGGCGACAGTGTTCAGGGGAGAGCCTTCAAGAGTTTGAAGTGAATGTCGACCGACTGACGAGATTGTCTTATCCCGAAAAATCGGAGGGCTTCCGGAAGTGGATTTCTCTCATTATGTTTATTGATGGTATCAGAGATAGTCAGTTACAACAAGTGTTGAGAACGGCAGGGCATGATAATAAATCAAACGCTCTTGTTCATGCTCTCCGTTTTGAAGCTGCCAAGTCGGCGACCTACATTAATCAAAGTATGCCATCACATTGTAGCCAAACGGATCCAATACCACAGTATCGTCATAGCGGACAGCATAAAGAGACGATTCAAAAACGACAGTTTAAGAAGTCAGCAGCGCCACAACGATCTTTCGAACCAAAGGATAAAGACAGAAGACCGAAGTGTTACAACTGTGGAAAACGCGGCCATCTACAGGTAGAATGTTAGGAGAAGAAGATACCGAGAGAAGAGAGTGATTGCACCACTTGGAGATGTAAAGTCCAGAACAGCACACAGTTTCCACGCTACATAAGACCAGTGGAAACTTGATCGTTAATGGATTTGCGGAAGGTAAACCAACATCATTTACAGTTGACACGGGCGCAACAGTGTCCATTGTGCGCCCTGACTTAGTCAGCAACCGCCAGCCTCTATTTAGCTCTTGTACAATACAGACTGACTGGAAGCCCCGTCAAGGTGCTACGAAAGGTAGACGTACGTGTTCGCCTGGGTCTTCTCGAGTTTAGCCACCAAATGCTCGTTGCAGACATTGTCGATGAATAATTCTTGGCACGGACATTATGAATGCCTACGGATTCGTTGTGGACTTAAGAGAGAATTTCCTGAAGGTTGGCCAACAGAAGATAAAGCTTTGCATGGCTAAAATGACAGGGTCTACCAACCATTCGATTAAGAGAGTGGCATTAGTCGAAGAAAACGTCAACAGGTCTGGTCAAGAGGAATCCTCCCTATTGCAAGCAGAAATGGAGGAAGAACTAGCAGAGGAAATACAAAAAAATAAGTGTAACGACAAAAGAAGTGATTGGAAAGCCAACTATGGGTGTCGAGACAAAACTCTTGCTTGTTCCTGATCTGATAGAAGCGCCCGAGGGCAAAGTGGTTGAAGATGAGGTTACGCAAGAGGTTGTTGACGAGAACCAAGCAAACTTGGATCAGCCAGTGGTGTTTAGATCATCAGTACACGACACAACCGGCATGACTCCAGCAAAATTGGTGTTTGGGCAGGAGATTCGTCTTCCTGGGGACTTAATGTTCGGATCACCTGAGACTTAGTCCCAAGAGCCGCAGAACTATTCCTCGCAATTAGAAAACCAACTGCGAGAAATGAATCGCTTGGTAAGAGGACGGCTAAAGATTGCCAGTGATAAAATAAAAACTCGGTATGACATTCGCAGCAATAGTGTGGGTTTCCAAGAAGGAGATCAGGTCTGGTTTTTCAATCCAAAGCGCCGTCGTGGTCGCTCACCTAAGCTTCAGTCTAACTGGGAAGGACCCTACACTGTGAAAAAAAGAATTAACGATGTTGTTAATCGGATTCAACAGGAAGGACAGCGAAAGTTCAAGGTCGGCCACCTAGATCGCCTGGCTAAGTACAACTTTAGAGACGGTCTGCCAGTTCGGGATGAACAGGCTTAAGGAGGAGGCAGTGTTACAACGTCACAGAACAATCTACGTGTTTATCGAAGTTCCAGAGAGATCCAGAATGTAAGCGTGGGTGGCGTACGTGCTTGTAGATGCATCTACGAGAAAGTTCTCGATGCCGCAAGCCGTGCGGACTGTGTCAAGGCCGCAGTTAATTACATAGTTCATACGCACGCTACAATGCAATTAGTAGTATGCAAGGGGTATGGAAAAACCTATTGATTCTGTTTTAATTTATGGCAGTTATCGTTTGTCATATAAAAAAACAGCCCTATTTAAAACATAAAACGTTGCTGATAAACTACCCCTTTTCCTTAACCGATCTTCACCAACACCAATAGGTATTGAGAACTCTACAATACAGGGTTGTATGCAAAACATCATTTGATTCTGTTTGCATTTGTGGCTGTTATCGTTTACCATAGAAAAAAATTACCCTTGATAAAAAACTGTTGCAGGTAAACTACCCCTTTCCCTTAACCGATCTTCACCAAAAACGACAGGTCTTGGGTACTCTACAATTCAGGCCGGTATGCAAACAATTATTTTATTCTGTTTGAATTTACGGCAGTTATCGTTCGTCATAGAAAAAATTACCCTTGTTAAAACAAAACGTTGCAGGTAAACTACCCCTTTCCCTTAACCGATCTTCAACAAAATCAACAGACCTTGAGTTCTGTATAATTCAAAAACGTATGCAGAAGAGTAGTTGATTCTGTTTTAATGTACGGCAGTTATCGTTCGTCATAAAAAAAAATTACCCTTGTTAAAACATAAAATGTTGCCGGTAAACTACCCTATTCCCTTAACCGATCTTCAACAAAACCAACAGGTCTTGAGAACTCTACAATTCAGGGCTGTATGGAAAATATTATATGATTCTGTTTGAATTTGCGGCTGTTATCGTCCGCCATAGAAAATACCCTTGATAAAACAAAAAATGTGGCAGGTAAACTACCCCTTCCCCTTAACCGATCTTCACCAAAAACAATAGGTCTTGAGTACTATACAAATCAGGGCTGTATGCAAAACATTATTTGATTCTGTTTGAATTTGCGGCTCTTATCGTTTGCCATAGAAAATACCCTTGTTAAAAAAACGTTGCAGGTAAACTACCCCTTTCCCTCAACCGATCTTCACCAAAAACAATAGGTCTTGAGAACTCTACAATTTAGGGCTGTATGCAAATAATCTTTTGATTCTGTTTGAATTTGCGGCTGTTATCGTTTGCCATAGGAAATACCCTTGTTAAAACATAAAACGTTACAGGTAAACTACCCCTTTCCCTTAACCGATCTTCAACAAAACCAACAGGTCTTGAGAACTCTACAATTCAGGGCTGTATGCAAAATATTATATGATTCTGTTTGAATTTGCGGCTGTTATCGTTTGCCATAGAAAATACCCTTGATAAAACAAAAAACATGGCAGGTAAACTACCCCTTTCCATTAACCGATCTTCATAAAAAACAATAGGTCTTGAGAACTCTACAATTCAGGGCTGTATGCAAAACATTATTTGATTCTCTTTGAATTTACGGCAGTTATCGTTCGTCATAGAAAAAATTACCCTTGTTAAAACATAAAACGTTGCAGGTAAACTACCCCTTTCCCTTAACCGATCTTCAACAAAATCAACAGACCTTGAGTTCTGTATAATTCAAAAACGTATGCAGAAGAGTAGTTGATTCTGTTTTAATGTACGGCAGTTATCGTTCGTCATAAAAAAAAATTACCCTTGTTAAAACATAAAATGTTGCCGGTAAACTACCCTATTCCCTTAACCGATCTTCAACAAAACCAACAGGTCTTGAGAACTCTACAATTCAGGGCTGTATGGAAAATATTATATGATTCTGTTTGAATTTGCGGCTGTTATCGTCCGCCATAGAAAATACCCTTGATAAAACAAAAAATGTGGCAGGTAAACTACCCCTTCCCCTTAACCGATCTTCACCAAAAACAATAGGTCTTGAGTACTATACAAATCAGGGCTGTATGCAAAACATTATTTGATTCTGTTTGAATTTGCGGCTCTTATCGTTTGCCATAGAAAATACCCTTGTTAAAAAAACGTTGCAGGTAAACTACCCCTTTCCCTCAACCGATCTTCACCAAAAACAATAGGTCTTGAGAACTCTACAATTTAGGGCTGTATGCAAATAATCTTTTGATTCTGTTTGAATTTGCGGCTGTTATCGTTTGCCATAGGAAATACCCTTGTTAAAACATAAAACGTTACAGGTAAACTACCCCTTTCCCTTAACCGATCTTCACCAAAAACAATAGGTCTTGAGTACTCTACAAATCAGGGCTGTATGCAAAACATTATTTGATTCTGTTTGAATTTGCGGCTGTTATCGTTTGCCATAGAAAATACCCTTGTTAAAAAAACGTTGCAGGTAAACTACCCCTTTCCCTCAACCGAACTTCACCAAAAACAATAGGTCTTGAGAACTCTAAAATTTAGGGCTGTATGCAAATAATCTTTTGATTCTGTTTGAATTTGCGGCTGTTATTTTTTGCCATAGGAACTACCCTTGTTAAAACATAAAACGTTACAGGTAAACTACCCCTTTCCCTTAACCGATCTTCACCAAAATCAACAGATCTTGAGAACTCTACAATTCAGGGCTGTATGCGAAACATTATTTGATTCTGTTTGAATTTGCGGCTGTTATCGTTTGCCAAACAAACAAAATTACCCTTGCTAAAAAAAAACCGTTGCAGGTAAACTACCCCTTCCCCTTAACTGATCTTCACCAAAATCTAAAGGCCTTGAGTCCTCTACAATTCACTGACGTATGCAAAAAATTATTTGATTCTGTTTGAATTTGCGGCAGTTATCGTTTGCCATAGAAAATACGCTTGATAAAAAACGTTGCAGGTAAACTACCCCTTCCCCTCAACCGATCTTCACCAAAAACAATAGGTCTTGAGTACTCTACAAATCAGGGCTGTATGCAGAAAATTATTTGATTCTGTTTGAATTTGCGGCTGTTATCGTTTGCCATAGAAAATACGCTTGATAAAAAAACGCTGCAGGTAAACTACCCCTTTCCCTTAACCGATCTTCACCAAAAACAATAGGTCTTGAGAACTCTGCAATTTAGTACTGTATGCAAATAATCTTTTGATTCTGTTTGAATTTGCGGCTGTTATCGTTTGCCAAAAAAAAAATTTCCCTTGATAAAAAAAACCGTTGCAGGTAAACTACCCCTTCCCCTCAACCGATCTTTACCAAAAACAATAGCTCGCGAGTACTCTACAAACCAGGCCTGTATGCAAAAAATTATTTGATTCTGTTTGAATTTGCGGCTGTTATCGTTTGCCATAGACAATACCCTTGATAAAACAAAAAATGTGGCAGGTAAACTACCCCTTCCCCTTAACCGATCTTCACCAAAAACAATAGGTCTTGAGTACTATACAAATCAGGGCTGTATGCAAAACATTATTTGATTCTGTTTGAATTTGCGGCTCTTATCGTTTGCCATAGAAAATACCCTTGTTAAAAAAACGTTGCAGGTAAACTACCCCTTTCCCTCAACCGAACTTCACCAAAAACAATAGGTCTTGAGAACTCTAAAATTTAGGGCTGTATGCAAATAATCTTTTGATTCTGTTTGAATTTGCGGCTGTTATTTTTTGCCATAGGAAATACCCTTGTTAAAACATAAAACGTTACAGGTAAACTACCCCTTTCCCTTAACCGATCTTCACCAAAATCAACAGATCTTGAGAACTCTACAATTCAGGGCTGTATGCGAAACATTATTTGATTCTGTTTGAATTTGCGGCTGTTATCGTTTGCCAAACAAACAAAATTACCCTTGCTAAAAAAAAACCGTTGCAGGTAAACTACCCCTTCCCCTTAACTGATCTTCACCAAAATCTAAAGGCCTTGAGTCCTCTACAAATCACTGACGTATGCAAAAAATTATTTGATTCTGTTTGAATTTGCGGCAGTTATCGTTTGCCATAGAAAATACGCTTGATAAAAAACGTTGCAGGTAAACTACCCCTTCCCCTCAACCGATCTTCACCAAAAACAATAGGTCTTGAGTACTCTACAAATCAGGGCTGTATGCAGAAAATTATTTGATTCTGTTTGAATTTGCGGCTGTTATCGTTTGCCATAGAAAATACGCTTGATAAAAAAACGCTGCAGGTAAACTACCCCTTTCCCTTAACCGATCTTCACCAAAAACAATAGGTCTTGAGAACTCTGCAATTTAGTACTGTATGCAAATAATCTTTTGATTCTGTTTGAATTTGCGGCTGTTATCGTTTGCCAAAAAAAAAAATTTCCCTTGATAAAAAAAACCGTTGCAGGTAAACTACCCCTTCCCCTCAACCGATCTTTACCAAAAACAATAGCTCGCGAGTACTCTACAAATCAGGCCTGTATGCAAAAAATTATTTGATTCTGTTTGAATTTGCGGCTGTTATCGTTTGCCATAGAAAATACCCTTGTTAAAAAAACGTTGTAGGTAAACTACCCCTTTTCCTTAACCGATCTTCACCAAAAACAATAGGTCTTGAGAACTCTACAATTTAGGGCTGTATGCAAATATTTGATTCTGTTTGAATTTGCGGGTGCTATCGTTTGCCATAGGAAATACCCTTGTTAAAACATAAAACGTTACAGGTAAACTACCCCTTTCCCTTAACCGATCTTCACCAAAAACAATAGGTCTTGAGAACTCTACAATTCAGGGCTGTATGCGAAACATTATTTGATTCTGTTTGAATTTGCGGCTGTTATCGTTTGCAAAAAAAAAAAATTTCCCTTGATTAAAAAAAACCGTTGCAGGTAAACTACCCGTTTCCCTCAACCGATCTTCACCAAAAACAATAGGTCGCGAGGCCTCTACAAATCAGGGCTGTATGCAAAAAATTATTTCATTCTGTTTGAATTTGCGGCAGTTATAGTTTGCCATAGAAAAAAAATCTACAGACAGACACACAGACAGACACACAGACAGACAGACAGACAGACACACACACAGACACTTTTCGGAAAACGACTTTTTCTCCTGTTTTGAGTGGAGTACAATCAGAATCTGCAATAATCTCGAACACGATTTTTTTTGCCATCACCAAACTTCCATTCCTTAAGGAATATGGAAGTAATAGTCTTCTAAAACATAAAACGTAGCAGGTAAAATACGCCTTTGCCTTAACCGATCTTCACCAAAATCAACAGGTCTTGAGAACTCTACAATTCAGGGACGTATGCAAAATAGTAGTTGATTCTGTTTGAATTTGCGGCTGTTATCGTTTACCATATAAAAATATCGGTATGGAGAACCATACATGACTTCCATATTCTAAGATTTATATTTAAAATCATTTTCACCCAAACAGCCAGGCTGTGTCTTACCTGCCTTTTTATTGCTGTATTAAATGAAAAATATTATATTACATTAAAATGAAAAAATTATAATTTTATTGCCTGGCAACAAAATTATTTTATTTTTAACAATTACCATTGTTTCAAAAAGTTTAAATAAATTTTCAAGTACTTTACTCTTGTTAAAACGTAAAAGGTTGCAGGTAAACTACCCCTTCCCCTTAACCGATCTTCACCAAAATCGAAAGTCACTGAGACCTCTACAATTCAGGGACGTATGCAAAAAATTATTTGATTCTGTTTGAATTTGCGGCTGTTATCGTTTGCCATAGAAAATACGCTTGATAAAAAAACGTTGCAGGTAAACTACCCCTTCCCCTTAACCGATCTTCACCAAAAACAATAGGTCTTGAGTACTCTACAAATTAGGGCTGTATGCAAAACATTATTTGATTCTGTTTGAATTTGCGGCTGTTATCGTTTGCCATAGAAAATACCCTTGTTAAAAAAACGTTGCAGGTAAACTACCCCTTTCCCTCAACCGAACTTCACCAAAAACAATAGGTCTTGAGAACTCTACAATTTAGGGCTGTATGCAAATAATCTTTTGATTCTGTTTGAATTTGCGGCTGTTATCGTTTGCCATAGGAAATACCCTTGTTAAAACATAAAACGTTACAGGTAAACTACCCCTTTCCCTTAACCGATCTTCACCAAAATCAACAAATCTTGAGAACTCTACAATTCAGGGCTGTATGCGAATCATTATTTGATTCTGTTTGAATTTGCGGCTGTTTTCGTTTGCCATAGGAAATACCCTTGTTAAAACATAAAACGTTACAGGTAAACTACCCCTTTCCCTTAACCGATCTTCACCAAAAACAATTGGTCTTGAGTACTATACAAATCAGGGCTGTATGCAAAACATTATTTGATTCTGTTTGAATTTGCGGCTGTTATCGTTTGCCATAGGAAATACCCTTGTTAAAACATAAAACGTTACAGGTAAACTACCCCTTTCCCTTAACCGATCTTCACCAAAAACAATAGGTCTTGAGTTCTCTACAAATCAGGGCTGTATGCAAAACATTATTTGATTCTGTTTGAATTTGCGGCTGTTATCGTTTGCCATAGAAAATACCCTTGTTAAAAAAACGTTGCAGGTAAACTACCCCTTTCCCTCAACCGAACTTCACCAAAAACAATAGGTCTTGAGAACTCTAAAATTTAGGGCTGTATGCAAATAATCTTTTGATTCTGTTTGAATTTTCGGCTGTTATTTTTTGCCATAGGAAATACCCTTGTTAAAACATAAAAAGTTACAGGTAAACTACCCCTTTCCCTTAACCGATCTTCACCAAAATCAACAGATCTTGAGAAATCTACAATTCAGGGCTGTATGCGAAACATTATTTGATTCTGTTTGAATTTGCGGCTGTTATCGTTTGCCAAACAAACAAAATTACCCTTGCTAAAAAAAAACCGTTGCAGGTAAACTACCCCTTTCCCTCAACCGATCTTCACCAAAAACAATAGGTCGCGAGTACTCTGCAAATCAGAGCTGCATGCAAAAAATTATTTGATTCTGTTTGAATTTGCGGCAGTTATCGTTTGCCATAGAAAAAAAATCTACAGATAGACAGACAGACAGACAGACAGACACACAGACACTTTTCGGAAAACGACTTTTTTTCATGTTTTGAGTGTAGTAGAATCAGAATCTGCAATAATCTCAAACACGATTTTTTTTGCCATCACCATACTTCCATTCCTTAAGGAATATGGAAGTAAATATCGGTATGGAGAACCATACATGACTTCCATATTCTAAGATTTATATTTAAAATCATTTTCAGCCAAACAACCAGGCTGTGTCTTACCTGCCTTTTTATTGCTGTATTAAATGAAAAATATTATATTACATTAAAATGAAAAAATTATAATTTTATTGCCTGGCAACAAAATTATTTTATTTTTAACAATTACCATTGTTTCAAAAAGTTTAAATAAATTTTCAAGTACTTTACTCTTGTTAAAACGTATAAGGTTGCAGGTAAACTACCCCTTCCCCTTAACCGATCTTCACCAAAATCGAAAGTCGTTGAGACCTCTACAATTCAGGGACGTATGCAAAAAATTATTTGATTCTGTTTGAATTTGCGGCTGTTATCGTTTGCCATAGAAAATACGCTTGATAAAAAAACGTTGCAGGTAAACTACCCCTTCCCCTTAACCGATCTTCACCAAAAACAATAGGTCTTGAGTACTCTACAAATCACGACTGTATGCAAAACATTATTTGATTCTGTTTGAATTTGCGGCTGTTATCGTTTGCCATAGAAAATACCCTTGTTAAAAAAACGTTGCAGGTAAACTACCCCTTTCCCTCAACCGATCTTCACCAAAAACAATAGGTCTTGAGAAATCTACAATTCAGGGCTGTATGCGAAACATTATTTGATTCTGTTTGAATTTGCGGCTGTTATCGTTTGCCAAAAAAAAAAATTTCCCTTGATAAAAAAAACCGTTGCAGGTAAACTACCCCTTCCCCTCAACCGATCTTCACCAAAAACAATAGGTCGCGAGTACTCTACAAATCAGGGCTGTATGCAAAAAATTATTTGATTCTGTTTGAATTTGCGGCAGTTGTCGTTTGCCATAGAAAATACGCATGATAAAAAACGTTGCTGGTAAACTACCCCTTCCCCTTAACCGATCTTCACCAAAAACAATAGGTCTTGAGTACTCTACAAATCAGGGCTGTATGCAGAAAATTATTTGATTCTGTTTGAATTTGCGGCTGTTATCGTTTGCCATAGAAAATACCCTTGTTAAAAAAACGTTGTAGGTAAACTACCCCTTTCCCTTAACCGATCTTCACCAAAAACAAAAGGTCTTGAGAACTCTACAATTTAGGGCTGTATGCAAATAATCTTTTCATTCTGTTTGAATTTGCGGCTGTTATCGTTTGCCATAGGAAATACCCTTGTTAAAACATAAAACGTCACAGGTAAACTACCCCTTTCCCTTAACCGATCTTCACCAAAAACAATAGGTCTTGAGAACTCTACAATTCAGGGCTGTATGCGAAACATTATTTGATTCTGTTTGAATTTGCGGCTGTTATCGTTTGCCAAACAAACAAAATTACCCTTGCTAAAAAAAAACCGTTGCAGGTAAACTACCCCTTTCCCTCAACCGATCTTCACCAAAAACAATAGGTCGCGAGAACTCTGCAAAACCGGGCTGTATGCAAAAAATTATTTGATTCTGTTTGAATTTGCGGCAGTTATCGTTTGCCATAGAAAAAAAATCTACAGACAGACACACAGACAGACAGACAGACAGACAGACAGACACACAGACACTTTTCGGAAAACGACTTTTTTTCATGTTTTGAGTGTAGTACAATCAGAATCTGCAATAATCTCGAACACGATTTTTTTTGCCATCACCATACTTCCATTCCTTAAGGAATATGGAAGTAAAATATCGGTATGGAGAACCATACATGACTTCCATATTCTAAGCCTTATAATCTGAAATATGCTTGCCTGCCAAGCACGATATATTTTGTAATATATACATAATTTACATTAAAATGAAAAAATTATAATTTTATTGCCTGGCAACAAAATTATTTTATTTTTAACAATTACCATTGTTTGAAAAAGTTTAAATGAATTTTCAAGTACTTTACTCTTGTTAAAACGTAAAATGTTGCAGGTAAACTACCCCTTCCCATTAACCGATCTTCACCAAAATCTAATGGCCTTGAGTCCTCTACAATTCACTTATGTATGCAAAGAATTATTTGATTCTGTTTGAATTTGCGGCAGTTATCGTTTGCCATAGAAAATACGCTTTATAACAAACGTTGCAGGTAAACTACCCCTTCCCCTCAACCGATCTTCACCAAAAACAATAGGTCTTGAGTACTCTACAAACCAGGGCTGTATGCAGAAAATTATATGATTATGTTTGAATTTGCGGCTGTTATCGTTTGCCATAGAAAACAACCTTGTTAAAAAAACGTTGTAGGTAAACTACCCCTTTCCCTTAACCGATCTTAACCGAAAACAGTAAGTCCTGAGTACTCTACAAACCATGGCTGTATGCAGAAAATTATTTGATTATGATTGAATTTGCGGCTGTTATCGTTTGCCATAGAAAATAACATTTTAAAAAAATGTTGTAGGTAAACTACCCCTTCCCCTTAACCGATCTTAACCAAAAACAATAGGTCTTGAGAACTCTACAACTTAGGGCTGTATGCAAACAATCTTTTGATTCTGTTTGAATTTGCGGCTGTTATCGTTTGCCATAGGAAATACCCTTGTTAAAACATAAAACGTTACAGGTAAACTACCCCTTCCCCTTAACCGATCTTCACCAAAATCGAAAGTCATTGAGACCTCTACAATTCAGGGACGTATGCAAAAAATTCTTTGATTCTGTTTGAATTTGCGGCTGTTATCGTTTGCCATAGAAAATACGCTTGATAAAAAAAGGTTGCAGGTAAACTACCCCTTCCCCTTAACCGATCTTCACCAAAAACAATAGGTCTTGAGTACTCTACAAATCAGGGCTGTATGCAAAACATTATTTGATTCTGTTTGAATTTGCGGCTGTTATCGTTTGCCATATAAAATACCCTTGTTAAAAAAACGTTGCCGGTAAACTACCCCTTTCCCTCAACCGATCTTCACCAAAAACAATAGGTCTTGAGAACTCTACAATTTAGGGCTGTATGCAAATAATCTTTTGATTCTGTTTGAATTTGCGGCTGTTATCGTTTGCCATAGGAAATACCCTTGTTAAAACATAAAACGTTACAGGTAAACTACCCCTTTCCCTTAACCGATCTTCACCAACATCAACAGATCTTGAGAACTCTACAATTCAGGGCTGTATGCGAAATATTATTTGATTCTGTTTGAATTTGCGGCTGTTATCGTTTGCCAAACAAACAAAATTACCCTTGCTAAAAAAAATATCGGTATGGAGAACCATACATGACTTCCATATTCTAAGATTTATATTTAAAATCATTTTCAGCCAAACAACCAGGCTGTGTCTTACCTGCCTTTTTATTGCTGTATTAAATGAAAAATATTATATTACATTAAAATGAAAAAATTATAATTTTATTGCCTGGCAACAAAATTATTTTATTTTTAACAATTACCATTGTTTCAAAAAGTTTAAATAAATTTTCAAGTACTTTACTCTTGTTAAAACGTAAAAGGTTGCAGGTAAACTACCCCTTCCCCTTAACCGATCTTCACCAAAATCGAAAGTCATTGAGACCTCTACAATTCAGGGACGTATGCAAAAAATTATTTCATTCTGTTTGAATTTGCGGCTGTTATCGTTTGCCATAGAAAATACGCTTGATAAAAAAACGTTGCAGGTAAACTACCCCTTCCCCTTAACCGATATTCACCAAAAACAATAGGTCTTGAGTACTCTACAAATCAGGGCTGTATGCAAAACATTATTTGATTCTGTTTGAATTTGCGGCTGTTATCGTTTGCCATAGAAAATACCCTTGTTAAAAAAACGTTGCAGGTAAACTACCCCTTTCCCTCAACCGATCTTCACCAAAAACAATAGGTCTTCAGAAATCTACAATTCAGGGCTGTATGCGAAACATTATTTGATTCTGTTTGAATTTGCGGCTGTTATCGTTTGCCAAAAAAAAAAATTTCCCTTGATAAAAAAAACCGTTGCAGGTAAACTACCCCTTCCCCTCAACCGATCTTCACCAAAAACAATAGGTCGCGAGTACTCTACAAATCAGGGCTGTATGCAAAAAATTATTTGATTCTGTTTGAATTTGCGGCAGTTGTCGTTTGCCATAGAAAATACGCATGATAAAAAACGTTGCTGGTAAACTACCCCTTCCCCTCAACCGATCTTCACCAAAAACAATAGGTCTTGAGTACTCTACAAATCAGGGCTGTATGCAGAAAATTATTTGATTCTGTTTGAATTTGCGGCTGTTATCGTTTGCCATAGAAAATACCCTTGTTAAAAAAACGTTGTAGGTAAACTACCCCTTTCCCTTAACCGATCTTCACCAAAAACAAAAGGTCTTGAGAACTCTACAATTTAGGGCTGTATGCAAATAATCTTTTCATTCTGTTTGAATTTGCGGCTGTTATCGTTTGCCATAGGAAATACCCTTGTTAAAACATAAAACGTCACAGGTAAACTACCCCTTTCCCTTAACCGATCTTCACCAAAAACAATAGGTCTTGAGAACTCTACAATTCAGGGCTGTATGCGAAACATTATTTGATTCTGTTTGAATTTGCGGCTGTTATCGTTTGCCAAACAAACAAAATTACCCTTGCTAAAAAAAAACCGTTGCAGGTAAACTACCCCTTTCCCTCAACCGATCTTCACCAAAAACAATAGGTCGCGAGAACTCTGCAAAACCGGGCTGTATGCAAAAAATTATTTGATTCTGTTTGAATTTGCGGCAGTTATCGTTTGCCATAGAAAAAAAATCTACAGACAGACACACAGACAGACAGACAGACAGACAGACAGACAGACACACAGACACTTTTCGGAAAACGACTTTTTTTCATGTTTTGAGTGTAGTACAATCAGAATCTGCAATAATCTCGAACACGATTTTTTTTGCCATCACCATACTTCCATTCCTTAAGGAATATGGAAGTAAAATATCGGTATGGAGAACCATACATGACTTCCATATTCTAAGCCTTATAATCTGAAATATGCTTGCCTGCCAAGCACGATATATTTTGTAATATATACATAATTTACATTAAAATGAAAAAATTATAATTTTATTGCCTGGCAACAAAATTATTTTATTTTTAACAATTACCATTGTTTGAAAAAGTTTAAATGAATTTTCAAGTACTTTACTCTTGTTAAAACGTAAAATGTTGCAGGTAAACTACCCCTTCCCATTAACCGATCTTCACCAAAATCTAATGGCCTTGAGTCCTCTACAATTCACTTATGTATGCAAAGAATTATTTGATTCTGTTTGAATTTGCGGCAGTTATCGTTTGCCATAGAAAATACGCTTTATAACAAACGTTGCAGGTAAACTACCCCTTCCCCTCAACCGATCTTCACCAAAAACAATAGGTCTTGAGTACTCTACAAACCAGGGCTGTATGCAGAAAATTATATGATTATGTTTGAATTTGCGGCTGTTATCGTTTGCCATAGAAAACAACCTTGTTAAAAAAACGTTGTAGGTAAACTACCCCTTTCCCTTAACCGATCTTAACCGAAAACAGTAAGTCCTGAGTACTCTACAAACCATGGCTGTATGCAGAAAATTATTTGATTATGATTGAATTTGCGGCTGTTATCGTTTGCCATAGAAAATAACATTTTAAAAAAATGTTGTAGGTAAACTACCCCTTCCCCTTAACCGATCTTAACCAAAAACAATAGGTCTTGAGAACTCTACAACTTAGGGCTGTATGCAAACAATCTTTTGATTCTGTTTGAATTTGCGGCTGTTATCGTTTGCCATAGGAAATACCCTTGTTAAAACATAAAACGTTACAGGTAAACTACCCCTTCCCCTTAACCGATCTTCACCAAAATCGAAAGTCATTGAGACCTCTACAATTCAGGGACGTATGCAAAAAATTCTTTGATTCTGTTTGAATTTGCGGCTGTTATCGTTTGCCATAGAAAATACGCTTGATAAAAAAAGGTTGCAGGTAAACTACCCCTTCCCCTTAACCGATCTTCACCAAAAACAATAGGTCTTGAGTACTCTACAAATCAGGGCTGTATGCAAAACATTATTTGATTCTGTTTGAATTTGCGGCTGTTATCGTTTGCCATATAAAATACCCTTGTTAAAAAAACGTTGCCGGTAAACTACCCCTTTCCCTCAACCGATCTTCACCAAAAACAATAGGTCTTGAGAACTCTACAATTTAGGGCTGTATGCAAATAATCTTTTGATTCTGTTTGAATTTGCGGCTGTTATCGTTTGCCATAGGAAATACCCTTGTTAAAACATAAAACGTTACAGGTAAACTACCCCTTTCCCTTAACCGATCTTCACCAACATCAACAGATCTTGAGAACTCTACAATTCAGGGCTGTATGCGAAATATTATTTGATTCTGTTTGAATTTGCGGCTGTTATCGTTTGCCAAACAAACAAAATTACCCTTGCTAAAAAAAATATCGGTATGGAGAACCATACATGACTTCCATATTCTAAGATTTATATTTAAAATCATTTTCAGCCAAACAACCAGGCTGTGTCTTACCTGCCTTTTTATTGCTGTATTAAATGAAAAATATTATATTACATTAAAATGAAAAAATTATAATTTTATTGCCTGGCAACAAAATTATTTTATTTTTAACAATTACCATTGTTTCAAAAAGTTTAAATAAATTTTCAAGTACTTTACTCTTGTTAAAACGTAAAAGGTTGCAGGTAAACTACCCCTTCCCCTTAACCGATCTTCACCAAAATCGAAAGTCATTGAGACCTCTACAATTCAGGGACGTATGCAAAAAATTATTTCATTCTGTTTGAATTTGCGGCTGTTATCGTTTGCCATAGAAAATACGCTTGATAAAAAAACGTTGCAGGTAAACTACCCCTTCCCCTTAACCGATATTCACCAAAAACAATAGGTCTTGAGTACTCTACAAATCAGGGCTGTATGCAAAACATTATTTGATTCTGTTTGAATTTGCGGCTGTTATCGTTTGCCATAGAAAATACCCTTGTTAAAAAAACGTTGCAGGTAAACTACCCCTTTCCCTCAACCGATCTTCACCAAAAACAATAGGTCTTCAGAAATCTACAATTCAGGGCTGTATGCGAAACATTATTTGATTCTGTTTGAATTTGCGGCTGTTATCGTTTGCCAAAAAAAAAAATTTCCCTTGATAAAAAAAACCGTTGCAGGTAAACTACCCCTTCCCCTCAACCGATCTTCACCAAAAACAATAGGTCGCGAGTACTCTACAAATCAGGGCTGTATGCAAAAAATTATTTGATTCTGTTTGAATTTGCGGCAGTTGTCGTTTGCCATAGAAAATACGCATGATAAAAAACGTTGCTGGTAAACTACCCCTTCCCCTCAACCGATCTTCACCAAAAACAATAGGTCTTGAGTACTCTACAAATCAGGGCTGTATGCAGAAAATTATTTGATTCTGTTTGAATTTGCGGCTGTTATCGTTTGCCATAGAAAATACCCTTGTTAAAAAAACGTTGTAGGTAAACTACCCCTTTCCCTTAACCGATCTTCACCAAAAACAAAAGGTCTTGAGAACTCTACAATTTAGGGCTGTATGCAAATAATCTTTTCATTCTGTTTGAATTTGCGGCTGTTATCGTTTGCCATAGGAAATACCCTTGTTAAAACATAAAACGTCACAGGTAAACTACCCCTTTCCCTTAACCGATCTTCACCAAAAACAATAGGTCTTGAGAACTCTACAATTCAGGGCTGTATGCGAAACATTATTTGATTCTGTTTGAATTTGCGGCTGTTATCGTTTGCCAAACAAACAAAATTACCCTTGCTAAAAAAAAACCGTTGCAGGTAAACTACCCCTTTCCCTCAACCGATCTTCACCAAAAACAATAGGTCGCGAGAACTCTGCAAAACCGGGCTGTATGCAAAAAATTATTTGATTCTGTTTGAATTTGCGGCAGTTATCGTTTGCCATAGAAAAAAAATCTACAGACAGACACACAGACAGACAGACAGACAGACAGACAGATAGACAGACAGACACACAGACACTTTTCGGAAAACGACTTTTTTTCATGTTTTGAGTGTAGTACAATCAGAATCTGCAATAATCTCGAACACGATTTTTTTTGCCATCACCATACTTCCATTCCTTAAGGAATATGGAAGTAAAATATCGGTATGGAGAACCATACATGACTTCCATATTCTAAGCCTTATAATCTGAAATATGCTTGCCTGCCAAGCACGATATATTTTGTAATATATACATAATTTACATTAAAATGAAAAAATTATAATTTTATTGCCTGGCAACAAAATTATTTTATTTTTAACAATTACCATTGTTTGAAAAAGTTTAAATGAATTTTCAAGTACTTTACTCTTGTTAAAACGTAAAATGTTGCAGGTAAACTACCCCTTCCCATTAACCGATCTTCACCAAAATCTAATGGCCTTGAGTCCTCTACAATTCACTTATGTATGCAAAAAATTATTCGATTCTGTTTGAATTTGCGGCAGTTATCGTTTGCCATAGAAAATACGCTTTATAACAAACGTTGCAGGTAAACTACCCCTTCCCCTCAACCGATCTTCACCAAAAACAATAGGTCTTGAGTACTCTACAAACCAGGGCTGTATGCAGAAAATTATTTGATTATGTTTGAATTTGCGGCTGTTATCGTTTGCCATAGAAAACAACCTTGTTAAAAAAACGTTGTAGGTAAACTACCCCTTTCCCTTAACCGATCTTAACCGAAAACAGTAAGTCCTGAGTACTCTACAAACCATGGCTGTATGCAGAAAATTATTTGATTATGTTTGAATTTGCGGCTGTTATCGTTTGCCATAGAAAATAACATTGTTAAAAAAATGTTGTAGGTAAACTACCCCTTCCCCTTAACCGATCTTAACCAAAAACAATAGGTCTTGAGAACTCTACAACTTAGGGCTGTATGCAAACAATCTTTTGATTCTGTTTGAATTTGCGGCTGTTATCGTTTGCCATAGGAAATACCCTTGTTAAAACATAAAACGTTACAGGTAAACTACCCCTTCCCCTTAACCGATCTTCACCAAAATCGAAAGTCATTGAGACCTCTACAATTCAGGGACGTATGCAAAAAATTCTTTGATTCTGTTTGAATTTGCGGCTGTTATCGTTTGCCATAGAAAATACGCTTGATAAAAAAAGGTTGCAGGTAAACTACCCCTTCCCCTTAACCGATCTTCACCAAAAACAATAGGTCTTGAGTACTCTACAAATCAGGGCTGTATGCAAAACATTATTTGATTCTGTTTGAATTTGCGGCTGTTATCGTTTGCCATATAAAATACCCTTGTTAAAAAAACGTTGCCGGTAAACTACCCCTTTCCCTCAACCGATCTTCACCAAAAACAATAGGTCTTGAGAACTCTACAATTTAGGGCTGTATGCAAATAATCTTTTGATTCTGTTTGAATTTGCGGCTGTTATCGTTTGCCATAGGAAATACCCTTGTTAAAACATAAAACGTTACAGGTAAACTACCCCTTTCCCTTAACCGATCTTCACCAACATCAACAGATCTTGAGAACTCTACAATTCAGGGCTGTATGCGAAATATTATTTGATTCTGTTTGAATTTGCGGCTGTTATCGTTTGCCAAACAAACAAAATTACCCTTGCTAAAAAAAATATCGGTATGGAGAACCATACATGACTTCCATATTCTAAGATTTATATTTAAAATCATTTTCAGCCAAACAACCAGGCTGTGTCTTACCTGCCTTTTTATTGCTGTATTAAATGAAAAATATTATATTACATTAAAATGAAAAAATTATAATTTTATTGCCTGGCAACAAAATTATTTTATTTTTAACAATTACCATTGTTTCAAAAAGTTTAAATAAATTTTCAAGTACTTTACTCTTGTTAAAACGTAAAAGGTTGCAGGTAAACTACCCCTTCCCCTTAACCGATCTTCACCAAAATCGAAAGTCATTGAGACCTCTACAATTCAGGGACGTATGCAAAAAATTATTTCATTCTGTTTGAATTTGCGGCTGTTATCGTTTGCCATAGAAAATACGCTTGATAAAAAAACGTTGCAGGTAAACTACCCCTTCCCCTTAACCGATATTCACCAAAAACAATAGGTCTTGAGTACTCTACAAATCAGGGCTGTATGCAAAACATTATTTGATTCTGTTTGAATTTGCGGCTGTTATCGTTTGCCATAGAAAATACCCTTGTTAAAAAAACGTTGCAGGTAAACTACCCCTTTCCCTCAACCGATCTTCACCAAAAACAATAGGTCTTGAGAAATCTACAATTCAGGGCTGTATGCGAAACATTATTTGATTCTGTTTGAATTTGCGGCTGTTATCGTTTGCCAAAAAAAAAAATTTCCCTTGATAAAAAAAACCGTTGCAGGTAAACTACCCCTTCCCCTCAACCGATCTTCACCAAAAACAATAAGTCGCGAGTACTCTACAAATCAGGGCTGTATGCAAAAAATTATTTGATTCTGTTTGAATTTGCGGCAGTTGTCGTTTGCCATAGAAAATACGCATGATAAAAAACGTTGCTGGTAAACTACCCCTTCCCCTCAACCGATCTTCACCAAAAACAATAGGTCTTGAGTACTCTACAAATCAGCGCTGTATGCAGTAAATTATTTGATTCTGTTTGAATTTGCGGCTGTTATCGTTTGCCATAGAAAATACCCTTGTTAAAAAAACGTTGTAGGTAAACTACCCCTTTCCCTTAACCGATCTTCACCAAAAACAAAAGGTCTTGAGAACTCTACAATTTAGGGCTGTATGCAAATAATCTTTTCATTCTGTTTGAATTTGCGGCTGTTATCGTTTGCCATAGGAAATACCCTTGTTAAAACATAAAACGTTACAGGTAAACTACCCCTTTCCCTTAACCGATCTTCACCAAAAACAATAGGTCGCGAGTACTCTACAAATCAGGGCTGTATGCGAAACATTATTTGATTCTGTTTGAATTTGCGGCTGTTATCGTTTGCCAAACAAACAAAATTACCCTTGCTAAAAAAAAACCGTTGCAGGTAAACTACCCCTTTCCCTCAACCGATCTTCACCAAAAACAATAGGTCGCGAGAACTCTGCAAAACCGGGCTGTATGCAAAAAATTATTTGATTCTGTTTGAATTTGCGGCAGTTATCGTTTGCCATAGAAAAAAAATCTACAGACAGACAGACAGACACACAGACACACAGACAGACAGACACACAGACACTTTTCGGAAAACGACTTTTTTTCATGTTTTGAGTGTAGTAGAATCAGAATCTGCAATAATCTCGAACACGATTTTTTTTGCCATCACCATACTTCCATTCCTTAAGGAATATGGAAGTAAAAACCGTTGCAGGTAAACTACCCCTTTCCCTCAACCGATCTTCACCAAAAACAATAGGTCGCGAGTACTCTGCAGATCAGGGCTGCATGCAAAAAATTATTTGATTCTGTTTGAATTTGCGGCAGTTATCGTTTGCCATAAAAAAAAAATCTACAGACAGACACACAGACAGACAGCAGACAGACAGACACACAGACACTTTTCGGAAAACGACTTTTTTTCATGTTTTGAGTGTAGTACAATCAGAATCTGCAATAATCTCGAACACGATTTTTTTTGCCATCACCATACTTCCATTCCTTAAGGAATATCGAAGTAAAATTACCCTTGATAAAAAACTGTTGCAGGTAAACTACCCCTTTCCCATAACCGATCTTCACCAAAAACGATAGGTCTTGAGTACTCTACAATTCAGGCCGGTATGCAAACAATTATTTTATTCTGTTTGAATTTACGGCAGTTATCGTTCATCATAGAAAAAATTACCCTTGTTAAAACATAAAACGTTGCAGGTAAACTACCCCTTTCCCTTAACCGATCTTCAACAAAATCAACAGACCTTGAGTTCTGTATAATTCAAAAACGTATGCAGAAGAGTAGTTGATTCTGTTTTAATGTACGGCAGTTATCGTTCGTCATAAAAAAAAATTACCCTTGTTAAAACATAAAATGTTGCCGGTAAACTACCCTATTCCCTTAATTGATCTTCAACAAAACCAACAGGTCTTGAGAACTCTACAATTCAGGGCTGTATGCAAAATATTATATGATTCTGTTTGAATTTGCGGCTGTTATCGTTTGCCATAGAAAATACCCTTGATAAAACAAAAAACGTGGCAGGTAAACTACCCCTTTCCATTAACCGATCTTCACCAAAAACAATAGGTCTTGAGAACTCTACAATTCAGGGCTGTATGCAAAACATTATTTGATTCGCTTTGAATTTACGGCAGTTATCGTTCGTCATAGAAAAAATTACCCTTGTTAAAACATAAAACGTTGCAGGTAAACTACCCCTTTCCTTTAACCGATCTTCAACAAAATCAACAGACCTTGAGTTCTGTATAATTCAAAAACGTATGCAGAAGAGTAGTTGATTCTGTTTTAATGTACGGCAGTTATCGTTCGTCATAAAAAAAAATTACCCTTGTTAAAAACATAAAATGTTGCCGGTAAACTACCCTATTCCCTTAACCGATCTTCAACAAAACCAACAGGTCTTGAGAACTCTACAATTCAGGGCTGTATGGAAAATATTATATGATTCTGTTTGAATTTGCGGCTGTTATCGTTTGCCATAGAAAAAAATTACCCTTGATAAAAAACTGTTCCAGGTAAACTACCCCTTTCCCTTAACCGATCTTCACCAAAAACGATACGTCTTGAGAACTCTACAATTCAGGGCTGTATGCAAAATATTATATGATTCTGCTTGAATTTGCGGCTGTTATCGTTTTCCATAGAAAATACCCTTGATAAAAAACTGTTGCAGGTAAACTACCCCTTTCCCTTAACCGATCTTCACCAAAAACGACAGGTCTTGAGTACTCTACAATTCAGGCCGGTATGCAAACAATTATTTTATTCTGTTTGAATTTACGGCAGTTATCGTTCGTCATAGAAAAAATTACCCTTGTTAAAACAAAACGTTGCAGGTAAACTACCCCTTTCCCTTAACCGACCTTCAACAAAATCAACAGACCTTCAGTTCTGTATAATTCAAAAACGTATGCAGAAGAGTAGTTGATTCTGTTTTAATGTACGGCAGTTATCGTTTGTCATAAAAAAAATTACCCTTGTTAAAACATAAAATGTTGCCGGTAAACTACCCTATTCCCTTAACCGATCTTTACCAAAATCAACAGATCTTGAGAACTCTACAATTCAGGGCTGTATGCGAAACATTATTTGATTCTGTTTAAATTTGCGGCTGTTATCGTTTGCCAAACAAACAAAATTACCCTTGATTAAAAAAAAACCGTTGCAGGTAAACTACCCCTTTCCCTCAACCGATCTTCACCAAAAACAATAGGTCGTGAGTACTCTACAAATCAGGGCTGTGTGTAAAAAATTATTTGATTCTGTTTGAATTTGTGGCTGTTATCATTTGCCATAGAAAAAAAATCTACAGACACACAGACACTTTTCGAAAAACGACTTTTTTTCATGTTTTGAGTGTAGTACAATCAGAATCTGCAATAATCTCGAACATGATTTTTTTTGCCATCACCATACTTCCATTTCCTTAAGGAACATGGAAGTAAAATACTTCTTGAGAACATCGTTTACGCGAATTAAATGTTATAACGGTTTCAACAGTTCAGAACGTTCACGTGAACTACTGTTTCAACGTTATGGAAACTTCAACAGTGTACTGTTTACAAATAACAATTTGTGAATTTAAAAGTACGCAGTTACATAAGGCTAGGTCGTTTTAATTGGTTAGGTAAAAACACTACTTGAGTATTCGTAGAAATCTCTACTGTCAAACTATTTTGTCTTCTGTATTCTATTCAAGACGACTGAACATCACTGACCGTTTAAGCAAGTGAAGGAACCCATTACGGGCTGACCGCTGATCGAGGGAGGAGGTGACCGTTTAATGAAGGGAAAATTTACATCGATCTTACAGAAAATAAAATCCGTTCCCCAGAAAATTGGTCATTCATAAAGGTGACCCCTGATAAAGGTGGCCATTAGGTCAGGTTTCACTGTATAATGAAAAGGTTTTAATAAGTGTTTCAGAATGAAAAAGTAGGTACAGGTGTAGAACAGAAAACAGTATTATGTATATTTTTCATACATATAAAACTGCATAAAAAAACTTTTAGATAAATTTAATTACCGACTCTTTATTCAAACGTTTTAGTAACATTCACACTGACTTAACACAGAACTTCATTGTCAAAAACAAAAATCAACAAACTTCACAATCATTACAATAGTACTTAAAACCACTCTTTATGAAAACTATTGATTATGTGAAGCTTTTGATCTATCTCCATGAAAGCTAAAATCATGGTATTATAAGAACTAAAGGTAAAAAAGGGATTATTTGCAGTTTCAAATCCAAATATACACACTCATCCAATATCACACTGTACATGTTATCAAAATAAATAATTACAGTAAAGGGTGTATGGAGGCAGCCATAAGGTGTTACCAGCACTCATGGAAAGTATATTCATATGATTAAGGTGATGGATTCTGATTAGTTGCAAATCCGTTTAACTTATATTGCTGCCTTTGCTTTGTTATTGAAGCATGTCAGTGTTTCTCCATGCACCCCATAGTTTTTTTAATCATTCTCATATTCAATGTCCAGGCCTCAACCCACTGCAGGAAACACAAAAAATGTTATTAAATACTTTTCTTTATAACACAATGGCAGTGTTTTATCCTTCAGAATTTTATTACAACAATGCACATCAGAGCAGGTGCACAAGTGTTCAAGTTGTACACTAGCATGTAATGTACAAACAACCAGAACCTTCTTGCAGTACCATGAATACTATAAGGTAACAAGATTCCACCTCCAAAGAAAGACAAGCATACCATCAAAATTCGTAGTGAAATATGCAGAAACGCAATCTTATTAATATTAAAAGAAATAAAAGAATAAAATAAACTTAATAAATACAGTAATGAAGAGATAATATATTACTTAAAGATAATTAATATTTTAAAGGAATAAAAAGAAATCGAAACCAAAAGGGAAATATTATCATAAATGAATAATTGGGAAATAGGGAAATAGAAAATGCAAATTTAGGAATTAAATAATACAATTAACATGACAAAACAATAACTGACGATGACAAATACTCAGAAGAGACGATCAAATGACCAAAAAATGTAAATAGTTCTTAATAAACATACAATGTACAAATATTAAACTTAGCATGTAAGAAAGAAGACATTGAATATAGCCTTAGATTAAAACTATGAGGAGGTCTGCGAACTTCAAACAGCTATTGTGTATAAGTGAACTCCAGACTGTAATTAATACAAAATTACAAATATAAAAATATTGAATGATAATTATAAAAGTTAGGGAGTGTAACAGTGTAAGAAGGTGAGAACAATGGTGATAGATTTTAAGAAATAAAAACAGTGTATAGTGTAAGTGAATAAACATATTTACAATATGAACATCACATGAAGCATAATTTATATGAAACCACAAGGTAACTGATATAGTGCAATAAAACCAAGTGGAAATAATTAAAAAAAATAAAGAATCTTCCGTTACAAACTTATAATGTAATAGTAACGAAGATAGAATAAGATTCTACGGAATAATATTCATTATAAATTGGGAGACCGAACCTGTGACCCATAAATATATCATTGCCAAGACCTTAATGAAATAAATTAGTGTTTTGAGAAGAAAGGATTATTGTTGGAAAAAATATTGAAACTAGGCAGAACGTGTCGAATTTTAATGCTGGGTTTTATACAAATCAAAGGAGAATATGAGACGAAATGATACTGAAAGACTATGAAAATAAATAGAAGGAGGATATTTTAATCGATGGTGCAGAAAACTAGAACTCCAGACACAAATGATCAAGAAAGAAGATCGTAAAGAAAACTACCAGATGGGTGAGATCTATCCAATAGTCAACCCAGATATTAGAAAACATCTTAACATTTAAAGTTCGAATCACAGCGATATACTATAGTAAAAAAACAATAAAAACTTTAGAACAGTGAATTGTAATTGTACACCAATAACTATTAGTAGTAAGAGTTTCTTTTTCAATTGTTCATTTGCACTTTTGTATGATCCAAAAACCCACTGATACACAACATACATCAACAACACCTAATTACCGAATAATTAATTTTTACCATTACCATTAATTTTTAAATATTATGTTATATAATATGTTTACGACTTATATACTATACTTTGACATGACTTATACATGAACCCTGAGATTGAGATTTTACATGCTCTACAACAGAACTGAGTTGCAAAAAGATTAATAAAGATAATTGAATTTTGAACAAGAACGAATAAGGAGTTGAATATTTATTTTAGCATAAAGAGTAATCTAGCTACAATACGTAGACTTTACAATGTTTATAGAAAGATCAACTAAACAAGCCCAGTGATCTCACAGTAACACTCCCTGCTATGAAATGTCAGGATGTTGTAGTTCATTAAAGCAATTCTGGTAACTGTTTAACTGCGATAAGAATATTAAGTATTTTATATTTTATAGATATAACATTGTTTGTTACTGATACTGCCCAATTTACCAACTAATCTTATTTACTGTTATCATCTTTCACATACCATGTATATGTTATTATCTTTCAGGGTGTCAGATATCTGCATTGTACAGAATTAATTCGTTTGATTTTTTTTTATAGACATGTTAATTAAAACTGTGCCTATCACTTTTCTGACCCTTAATAATTTATTCTACTGTTCTACGGTCACCATAAAAGTCCAATCCCCATAACAGTATTCCTAATTTTTCTATAACAATCCACCCTGATCTAATTCACACGGAAAGTGGAACAGTTGATCTTAGAACAAATATGGAAAAAACAAATGCGTTTAACAAGGCTGTTCTGTAAACAGTAGCCTTTAGAATCATTAAGATTAATGGTAAGTATCAGACAACTGCAAATGAAGTACAATATTTTAGTAAGTTTAGTAAAATGATAATAAAAAAAACATGAATTGTGAATTTCACCTACAACCATTCACACCATATGAAACAAAATGCACTTGTTTATTTTTTCTCTACTGTACAAGAAACAAAAATACACCATTCACACCACATGAAACAAAATGCACTTGTTTATATTTTCTCTACCCTACAAGAAACAATAAATACACCATTCACATCACATAAAACAAAATGCACTTGTTTATTTTTTCTCCACTATACAAGAAACAATAAATACACCATCCACACCACATGAAACAAAATGCCACTGGTTTATTTTTTTCTCTACTGTACAAGAAAAAATAAATACACATAATTCTGTATATTCTACTAGTTTTATTATTGAATAGATGAAGTGAGTCATCAGTTTTAACTTGACCATTTGGCGTTTCTCTGTCTGTCCATCTATCTGTCGTCTCCCTATCTATCTGTTTTGGGGATGTCTTACAATAACGTCTGAATCCGTCAACTGATTTTCAGAAAACTTAGAATGCATGTGCATACTTTAACCCCACAGACTTATATTGCTTTTTTAGATTTATCCTCAAAAATAAGATGGATGGGAGACAAAACTGTGAGGGACCAAAATTTTGGAAAAAAATACATAAAACTCCACAAGGGGTGTCAAACTAGAGATAATTTTACCCAAAATTCATAGCGTATATGTCTATATTCAAAATATGCGTATAGTGTTCATTTTTGGAAATTTAAAAACTCTGATACATCAGGGCCCAAAAAGTGCATCCGAAGTTTATAAAAATTGTACTAATCAATTCTGGGAACCAGTCTTCAGAAAATGTTAACCAAATCCTAAAGTAGGGTTTAATTTGAAAGCTCTTTAAGTTTAGGGGAAAATGTAAGTCAAAAATGTGAAAAAATTGTAAGTCTTGTGAATAATTTGTAGACCTATTTCTTTCATAATAGTGAGCAAATTCTGCAGCTCGTGAAGAGCTAACTAGTTTATCTGTGTGTAGAAGTACATAAAAAAATATTCTATTAACTTCTGCAAAAAATATACCCTACGAAAAATTAAATTTCCTGATCAACAAAATAAACCAGTCGCTAATAAATCAAGACGTGCACCAACAATTACCATGTGCACCTTATATGCAAGCAAGTACAGTACCAACGCCATACAAAATAGTAAAACAGATAATCAGTAATGAGATCATAATAATAAACTGTAATATATTTGGACACACTTGCCACATAAACTCCTATGTATCTAGCTGTTATGTTTTTGGAATTTTAAAGTGTTTACCCTGTGATCCATTTAAGAAAATAACTTTATTTAAATACATGCCCTGATATAGTATGTTTTATGTAGAATATAAAGATAAAATTTTATGTAAGCCTAAAATTGCTAAGTTTTCTGTACAGAGATTTAAACATTATTTTTTGTTCATTCAGTGCAAGTGTATTGGGACAATATTTGATTCTCACTGGTCACTTCGAAACTACCAAAAGTTCCATACTTACTTATAATCATAATTTCTCATAGCCTAAGAAATTAAAACTTAAAACCATAACACAGCAAAATTAATATTAACCAGTAACAATATGAAGAAAAACAAGGTTAATTATTTGCTAAATGATAATAATTATTACAAAAAATATGTATAAGTTACATTATTATCAAATAATTAGAGAATGACAGAGTATGATCACTTGTCAACTCAGGTTTCCAATAATTTTATAGCAACATTCCTTCCTTTTGAGACACACAATTACTGCTAAAAAAGTCAGTGCAAACCATGTTTATTAAAATATTATATTTACTTTTTTATCCCTCATGATGCTGTCTGTACTAATGATAACGTATGACCAGTGGCGAAGCTAGTAGTTAATGAATGGGTAGGCAAAAATCTTACCTTAAATTTTTTTTAAGGAGTCACTAATGGACGGTGGTTCAAATCGGACGCTGAGGTAGAGGTTGCTGAGCGAATGGTTCCGAAAACAGCCATAAGAATTTTACTCGCAGGGAATGTACAGATTAATGCAACAGTGGGACTCATGTCTTAATGTTAATGGAGACTTCTTTTAAAATCGTTGAATCAAAAAATGCTTTACAGCTCTAAACGTGTTTTTATTGAACATTCCTTGTATAAGTCATACACAATAATACAGCTGATTGAACTTAAAATTTTTAAACTCGATTTGTTTCTGTATATATGTTTAATGTTACAAATAATTCAAATAACAGTCTTGATCATCTGTTAGTTCAGGGGAAACAGGCACACTTTTAATAACCGCATAAAATAAACACACTTATGAACAACACAGCGCGCTTTAACTTAACTGTTTGGACCACAGAAGTGAGGCATGCCTCAACGCTCTATGTGTACAGCGCGGGGCAATCCCCCCTCCGAGCACTTCGCAGTCGCGCCAACACATTGCTTACATATGATGTATACAAAAAACGCTGAGGCAAGTTCATGTTGCCTCATTCGCTTTAAACGAGCTATGCCGAATCTCACCTGTCACCATGTAGCGGTCACTCAATAAAGCATGTTTCGGCTTAAACGAGCTATTCCGAATCTCACCTGTCACCATATAGCGGTCACTCAGTAAAGCACGTTTCGGCTTAATAAATTCTTTAGTCACAGTAACAATGTATAATCTTTACGTGATGTAGTTCATACGTATTTATAATTTTTATTCTACAGAATGTTTTAGGGTAGGCATTGCCTCCATGTAACTTCGCCACTGCGTATGACTATTTCCAATTTCATTAATGACTGTACATTTCTATATGATTATAGTCATTTATCCATTCATATTACATTTTTTTTATATATAAAGTACACATAGACAACGCATGTAATGCATTTTTCACAAGTAAAAGTTACATCAACAAAATCGCAACCTATGGAAACATAGCAGCACACTTATCACATTTACCAGGGTACAATGACACATCAAAATAGCAGGGAGTTACATTCAAAATTTGTCCTTGTTTCTTATTGTGAACACTAAAGGAAATAATTTATCCAAACATACAAGTGTTTGAAATGAAAAATGTATCCCATCTGATTAACAAGTACCGATGTTTTCATATTTGAGAAAATGATTTAAAAGACATTATTGTATCACACAGCTGATGGCGTCTGAAACTTCTTTACACATAGGCCTACCGGCAAACAGAAAAAATGTAAACAAAAGAATGTAAATTAGATTTCACTTTAGTTTGAAGACTGAAATGTTTAATCAATTATTGGAGTTATATTTATTTAAATTTTTTCTGTTAGGTTTTTATAAATAAGAGAATGGTACAAAACAGCACCATATAAAAGATTTGGTTAATTAAACGAAAATGTTAGTAGGCTATTGAATTACCACCAAGAACACAATATCAATTTCTAATGCCCTGTTAACCAGGAGCACACCTACAAATTCATTTTGTTCTTTACATTTGACTTTCCTTGTATACTCCAACTCGAGACTCATTTTTCATTTTTGCTGTCACCCGTGAGATATGTCTCAAAACAAGTGTAAATATTACCAAAATAAAAGGAAACATTGCCAAAGTAATCATCTGTATACAATTAATAATGCCTTCCCAATTTACAAGAAAAACTTATTTTTGATAACGAAATGTTAGGTTAGAACGCTCAAATATACAATATCTTTGCCAGCTTTTTTAGGAGACATAAATCTACTTTCGCCTGAACGATACATCTCTAAAATTGCTTATACGTATATAAACAACTTCTAACTAACTTATACAGTTTTAACGCATCACCCCCAACACCACATACCTTGTTGTCTTTCATAACCCGGCAACTTTCCAACGGCCCAATTGTCACGAACATACTAAAAAGTTCTTTGTCTGTTGTAGTCTGTGGTAAATAATTCACAATTAAATTGGTCATCGTGTACTGATTATTATTATATTTCGTCATTTTTGCACTTAAACTCTCTTGTTCATCAAATTAACCTACAACTTCACGAATCTTTTACCTTGTATTTTATCCACTTTCGCGCATGCGTCTGATATATTTCATAACATACGCTGCTTCGTAGATTACACTCCACTCAAAATAAATTGGTGTATTTCAATTTTTGTTGAAAGTTACTTCTCTTTTACTGACGAAATGTAAAAAAATATAAACATTATTACGTTTATAAATACACCTCGTAAATAGTCACAAAAACTAAATACATACGATATTTATGTAGTTTGCTTGCATATCGTTTACAGTGTATTGTAGTTTTATTATATCAAAGTAACATTAACTCTTCTTCAGATTTGTTATTCTGGTAGAATTTGATTAATAAAGGTGGGTAAAACTTATAGCTTTAAACCCATGTAAAGAAGAATAGGGTGTTTGCATTGGTTTGTCAAAAGTGACTATGAAGTTAGTGGCATATGGCATATGTCATAATACAGGGCCCGGCAGAGAAATCTGACGATTTCTGAGGTAGTTCTGTGGAGTATGAAGCATGAAGCCCTGTGTTCGACCTTTGCACTCACGTGTTTAACAGCTCAAAGCATTTCAGTAACTTCAGTCGCCATGGAGCGTTGGTCGGCAAAATATCGCCCGTTCGTAGTGGAAACGTTTTTTAAAAACAATGAATCAGTGATTCAACATTCATCGAAATGACGGTGTTCCAAGCCGCAATACCATACTGTTGTGGGTGGCGAATTTCGAGAAACGGCTTGTGCCATAAAGAAGAGACCACCAATAAGGAAATAGGCATACTGTTCGAACACCGGAGACTGTTGAACGCGTGCGTCACGCTGTTCTTAGCAGTCCTCGGCGTTCGGCATTAAAACACGCAAGTGTCCTAGGGATTTCGGGCAGCTCCGTACGCAGAATTTTCCATTTGAAACTCGACTTTCATCCCTACGAACTTGTTATAGTGCAAAAAATGTGTACCCAGGATAAGAGAATTTGCATCCGTTGTTGCAATGAACTTCAGAATATTGTGAATGACCAAGTGCTAAACAATCTGCTCATGACCGATGAGGCCAATTTCTATCTGTGTGGCTATGTCATACTCAGAACTGCCGGTACTGGGCGTTGCAGAATCCTCAAGAGCTGTTTGAACGACCGTTACACACTAAGAAGGTTGTTGTGTGGTGTGGCTTACCGTCTTCCGGGATAATTGGCCCCTACTTCTTTGAAGACGAAGAGGGGAATGCAATGATTGTAAATTCACAACGTTAAGTTCATATGCTTACAACATTTCTTGCACCTGAGTTACAACAACGTGGTATTGCATTGGAAACCACGTGGTTCCAGCATGATGGGGCAATTCCTCACACTGCAAGAGCTTCCATGAGAATATATTGAGAGAGATGTTTGGAGCCCGAGTGATCTCACACCGAGGGGACATTCAGTGGCCTCCAAGATCGCCCGACCTCTATGCTTGCGATTACTTTCTGTGGGGGTATATCAAGAGTAGGGTGTACCTGGACCGACTGAGGCCAATGGTAGATTTGAAGCGGAATATTCGGACAGAAGTGGTGGCAATCTCTCCAGAAGGTCTGTGGCGCGTAATGCGCAGTTTACCGTTATGGCTCTAAGAATCTGTTGAAAATGAGGGACACAATCTAAAGAATGTGATTTCCAAAAAATAATTGACATACCGTAAGTAAAATGCTTTGAGATGTAGGCCTACTTATCTCTGATATAAAATATTGTTTATAAACTATTTATTCTGGACATAATTTCACTTGAAAAACCGTCAGGTTTCTCTGTCGAACCCTGTATAATACCTACAGTTGACATGAAAGTTTAATATTTGAATATCACTATAATATTGACGACTCGGAACACAAAGTTGTTATAAGTAAAAACGTAAAGTTTTACCTTACAGCCTAAACCGGCTTTCACCTATAGAAGGCTTCATCAGAGGCTGTCGTTAGTAGCGCTGCTCGTCTTGTTGTTGGCGACGAGAAAGTGTTTCGAAAGATTGAAGCTGTGTGTGTGTGGTGAGATGTGTTCGAATAATGCGTGCGATTTGAATTGTGTCTGTTCGTTTAGGATGTCGTTTTTATTTGTTTTTGTGTGTTTGTATATTTCTAATTGTTCTAGAGTGTCTAGTTTTCGGCCTTTTGTGTGTACGTGTAGTATGTTCATGTTATTGTCGATGTTTTTATATGTGTGGTTTGCTTCAATGAGGTGGTTTGCGAAGGTAGATTCTGTAGTGGTGTGGAGTGCTTTTGTGTGTTCAATGTATCTCTGTTTGAAGCTACGTCCTGTCTGGCCTATGTAGAATTTACTGCAATTTGAACAATTTAGTTTATATACACCGGGTAGATCGAATTTGTTTTGTGCTTTGGGCATGCGTTTTGATAGTGTGTGTTCTGTTTTGTTAGTAGTTTTGTAAGCGATTCTGTATCCTGCTTTTTTGAATTTGTGGGCAATTTTTTCTGTTTGTTTGTTGATGTATGTTAGTGTTATGAATTTGTTGTTTTCTGTCTTTGTCTGTTGTTTCTTTTGTGTTTTGTGTAGGAGTTTACTGACTATTGTTCTGTCATAACCGTTAGATTCTGCTAGATATTTTATCGTGTTTAGTTCGTCTTTGTAGTCTATTTCATCTAAGGGGATGTTGTTAAGTCTATGTATCATGGTTCTAAAAGCAGCTAGTTTGTGTTGTATTGGGTGATTGGAGGTGTTGTGTATTAGTGTGTCAGTTGTAGTTGGTTTTCTGTATATACTGAATTTGTGCCTGTGTTCTAGTTTTGTGATGGAGAGGTCTAAGAAGTTTATGGTATTGTTGTGTTCGTATTCGGCAGTGAAGGTTATGTTTTTATGTATTTTGTTTATGTGCGTTAGTAACTGTTCACATTGTCTTTTGTTTCCCCTGTATAGTATTAGAATGTCATCAACGTAACACACAAAAACAAATAAAAACGACATCCTAAACGAACAGACACAATTCAAATCGCACGCATTATTCGAACACATCTCACCACACACACACAGCTTCAATCTTTCGAAACACTTTCTCGTCGCCAACAACAAGACGAGCAGCGCTACTAACGACAGCCTCTGATGAAGCCTTCTATAGGTGAAAGCCGGTTTAGGCTGTAAGGTAAAACTTTACGTTTTTACTTATAAAAACTTTGTGTTCCGAGTCGTCAATATTATAGTGATATTTAGTTAAGTAACGGACACGTCATGGACAACGAAATCCAAGAATTTAATATTTGAGTCTGGAGATTTAAGACTGTACAACTACTCGGGTAAATTCATTAATCGTTCGGGTAACTTCATTCTCAGCTATTCCCGCCTAAATCTGTTACCAGATGTGAGTTAGGTATACGTTTTTTTAAGAAAATTTTGTATTTATTTAGCACAATAATTTTAAGTTCACAGCTTTAAATATGTAAAATCGAGTGCAAAGTTTTTGTATGGTGACTGTGGATTTATTAATGTACGAGTTTATGAACTATCTTTAGTTACAACTGGATAAATATTCATTTTTAAATTGGCCAATACATATTTAGTCTGCGCGTACGGGATTTGTTTTGTCTGCAGTATGTTTTGAGTGAATGGAGTAACGAAGGTTACGCTTGGGCGACATTCAACAGAAATACGTGGTTACCAAGTGGCAACAGGGTGATGACGTCATCCCAACTGTTAATCCCTCTCCTGTAAAAATGCCAGTGTAGTAAGCATAGCGATGTTAAGTTCGAGTGCAGTTTTTGTGATTTTATCTGCAATACGAAGCGTTCATTGCAGCGTCACGGTCAAACAAAACATTTAAGCTCTAGAGATTCACACTCGAGTGTAAAATGTCCCCTTTGTACCGAAAGTCGATCCTCAAAATATGAAATCGTGGAACACAGCATGATATTGTGATACAAACGGATATTGTGATGTGAAACCATTCGGCAGTTTTTGAATTGTTTGTGTCTGTGATAATAGATGCCACTGAATCACCAATTCAAACAAATGTTTTTATGTCTAGGTGTACGGAACAGCAACTTGACGTACAATCTCGTTACTTTACGGTGGCCGCTTCATAGCTGCGCGAAAAGTGAGGCTAGTGGGGAGACTAACTGTGCTCAGTTGTAACACTTCATTTCTAAAAACGTCCGGCTTTATGGATGCTCTTAACTATTTAATTATTTCAGCTCGGGTTTTACACATTGTTGACATTTCTGGATTTTATTCAACTAACTACTATTCGTAATTTTAATCAGTAGGCCTATTACTTGAAATTTTATGAAATATGTATTTGTAATACCAGAACATTATTTGTTACATAATGTAAATAATAATAAATAATTACTAGTATTTGTCGCTTTTCTGTCCGGAATTGTTTTATTTTCCTGAAATATTAAATTCTTTTTGCCCTTATCTCTTGACGTTCTTTAATACACTTCTTTATTTCTAATCTTCTTCCATTTAAACCTTAAGTTTATAATGACTTTTCTTAAATGATACCTTGAAAGTTAACACTAGACTTAATAAGTTGATGAAGTTTTCGTAGCGTAGGATGTTTTTTGTGTAGAAAATAATAATTAAATGAAATACGGCCTACGCATCAACACTGTGAGATGTGCCGTTACACTGACAAAAAACAAGGTTCTGCGCACACTGCTTTCACCAAGGTTGCCGGCCACCATAAAGTACACAAGTAGTACTCCGGTGGTCGCAGTATCCGGGCAAATCCGATGACTACCTGACTGCTAATGCCTGCTTGTTACCAGATTAGCTATCGCGCGCTATGTAAAACTTCCTTGTTATTTATTTTTGGAGGGATGGAATCATTCATCATTATTCCTGCATCTCCTAAGTGGAGCATAGGGCATCAATGAACTTCCGCCACCGGACTCTGTTCCGCGCCATCGTCTTGATCTCGGGCCAGGTCTTCCCTCCTTTCTCCATCCCTTCCGCTATTACACTCCTCCTCCATGTGTTCCTTGGTCTGCCTCTTCTCCTGCTACCTTGTGGGTTCCATTCCAGGGCTTGTCTTGCTATGTTGTCTCCATCTCGTCGTAATGTATGCCCAATCCACTTCCATTTCCTACGACGCATCTCAATGTCAATGGGTGTTTGATGGGTTCTTCTCCACAGCTCTTCGTTGGAGATAACTTGTGGCCACCATATCCTCAGGATATTCCGCAAACTTCTGTTCACGAATGTTTGGAGTCTGCTAATCAGTTGTTTGTTAGTCTTCCAAGTTTCACACCCATAGAGCAGTACCGACTTGAAATTTGTATTGAAGATGCGTAGTTTGGTATTGGTGTTAAGGAGGGATGGAATGATGTTATTTATTTGGACCCTCGGACGTCAAAAAGACCCGCGACGACAGAATGGGGGAGACCTCAGTTTGAGAGGTAGGAATTGCCCGCCCACAACGGGCAGGGCGCCTCAAACCGCTCAGGAAAAGTTGCCGAGGGCTGCCAAGTGGTAATGTCGAGGCACGGGAGAGAACAGAGAAGGAGAAAGCGCCCAGCAGAGGCGGCACTAAGCACACCTAAGGCAAGTGCAGTCCCCGCACAGTCTGTCACTGGGCGCCGGCACGGACAAGATATAGCCGGAAGGAGTGGGAGGGTGAAATTCCACAAGCTCGGTGGGGTGGGGCAGAAGGCCACTTAACGGGTTACGGGGGGGGGTCATCGAGGAGCGCTTGGGGGCGTTTTTGGCGTCTAGGTGGTGCTAAGACGACGGAAGTGTGGATGGGTGGAGACAGAGGCTCGGCTAAAGAGGTTGAAGGTTAGGGACCGAACGAATTCGGTGAGAGAAGGAACCTTCAACCCTGGCCTGATAGCATCATTTCTGACAAACCAGGGAGAGTTGGAGATGTAGCGGAGGGTCCGGGATTGGAAAGCTTCCATACGGGCGACACTGTACCAATGGCCCAAAAGACATGCTGCGTATGTTAGGATTGCTCTGAGAAAGAGGAAATAGATGGTACTCCAATGGCTGGTATAGATGGGACTGAACTTCGAGGAAAAATAAAGGGACGTAGTTGGCTTTGACGCCGCAGATACGCTGGAGACATGGTTTGCAAAGCTTAGGTGCCAGTCAAGAGTGACGCCCAGGTATTTTACAGACCGTTTCCGTTCAATTGGACTTCCTTCTAGGGAGAGGGGCTGGCAGCGGGAAGTAAATTTACAAGAAAAGGTGATCGCCTCAGATTTCTCTGCATTGATCGCCATTCTCCACTTCCGTAGCCAGTCTGGAAGCAGGGCGAGCTGACGTTGGACCAGCCCAGCGGCGAAACTAAGGTTCGCTGAGCTGGCATAATACATGGCGTCATCCGCATAAAGCGATAGTGACTCCAGGCTATACAGGCAGGTCATTCGTGTACACTAGGTACAGAACGGGGCTTAGGACAGATCTTTGAGGAACGCCTGCAGCGATCGGTGGAACGGATGAATACGTATCGTAAAAACGTGGTCGCAATAATACGATCGCAGAAGATGAACGATAGAGGCAGGGAGAGGGGATTGGGCCAGTTTGTAGAGAAGGCCTTTGTGCCAGACTCGATCAAAGGCCTTACCCACGTCGAGCAATACAGAGACGGTGGAGTGATACTTGTTCTCGGCGTCCGTCAGTTGGGTAACAACCCTGACGAGTTACAGGGTCGTTGAGTGCTTTCTGTGAATGCCGTATGAAACTATCCAACAGAGGCGGACATCAGCCGTGCAGGAGCCGCTCGAACACCTTCGAGATGACTGGCAGTAGAGATAATGGGCAATGATTCCCGGGAAGTATATGCAGCTTACGAGGTTTGGGAATCAAGACACGTTTCCACAGGCTGGGGAAGTAATGGAGCCGGAGACATCCATTGAACAGCTCGTGAACCAGTGAGATGAGACTGGGGGAGCGTGTTGAAGCGCCGCTGCACCGATACGATCCTCGCCGGGGGACCGCTTAGGGCGAAGTCGACTAATGGCTGAAACCACATCGGACCACTCGAACGGGTCTGGGGAGTCAGCAGGAGGGCGGGAAAAATACTCAGATAGGAAGCCTGTGACCACGGCCGAGTAGTCGGGGTCACAGACGCCTCTGTGGACAGTAAATTACTCCACCATGGAATTAGCGAAGATCTCCGCCTTGCCTTCCGCAGAGTACACAATCCCATCTGCAGATCGAAGGGGAAGGTGGGTCTGTTTTTCACCAGTAAGTCGGCTCGCAGCCTGCCAGATATGGAGTCTGATATGGTTGAGGTGTTTTATAATGCCATGCCTGGGTCAAGTTCATGCCACCTCCTCCATTCCGCCTCTTCTGGTTGTGGCATGTGGATCTCGCCTGTGGAAAAACTTGATCAAAATCAAAGGTTGTGAGAAACAGACAGAGACGTAGAAATTGCTTCGACCTTATTAGAAAAAAGAGATCAAGCTGCATTTGTTCATATGCTTCCAAAAGTTATTGATACAAGAAAAGTGATAATGGCACAAAAGACTTTGGTTTGTATTTTGAGAACGAATACAAATATTCTGTCAAGAGCTTGGCATATTGCTTTCGTCTACATGCAGGGCTAAACACCAATAGGGACTTGGAACGTATGCATGGTGTTCTAAAACATATGTATATGGGCGGAAAGAAACTCGAACGACTTGATGTTACACTGCATACATTAACGCACTTTGTGAGGGACAAACTTTATGACAGCTTAATATACCTAAACAGAGGTAGATTTCTGCCCTTCATCACAGACACAAAGAGTCCCCAAAACTGTCTACAGAAGAATTGATTTTGATGGAACTCTGTGGAAAATGCAGTCAGCAAGCAGAAACGAGATCTATGGAATATGACAGAGAGAACAACTGCACTGTAAATGTGATCTGTGCTGTACTGATTGCAAAGTGTGTATTCAAGCTTATGCGTGCAGCTATCCGGACTTGGCTATAAAATTTAATATGTGCAAACACATCCATGCAGTCAGGAGAAAAATAAAAAAAAGGAAATTTAATAATAGAAAAACATACAAACTTTGCAAAACAAGAGCCAATAATATAGGAATTAAGACATGGAGCAAAGTAAGGCTAAACTCAGACAGCATTTTGAAACCATTCTTGGGAAAACGCTGAAACAAAATGTACAATTCAAGGTAATAAATGTAAGAAAGAATATGGCATAAGTTAATTCTCAATTGTGTTTTATTATTTATCTGCATGCATTATATAGTACCTTTATATATATATTGTAAAGGAACAAGTTATGGTGTATTCAGATATATTTTGGTGTGGTGTAGTCGTGTGAGTGCAGATAAGCACCGGTATCTACGATAATGTTGTTTATTAAAAGATGTAATTGTAACTATTAAGGTTATTAGTGTTATTGTATTGTTTTTAATGGGTGCGTAATAATAGTCCACTTCTTTTATTTAAAATGGTTCGCGCACTCTGTTGTATACCTCCCTCACTTACCACACGTGAATACTTCAGTCCTGTTCAGTGACGTTTCTTCTGAAATACATGCACTTTATAGACAAGTAAATATTCAGATCGAATATTTAATATAGTATCACACACAAAATAAATGAAGTAATATCTAATTATTATTCTGAATTATTGTTAGATCTTTTTAAACTCTTCCGCCACCTGTGGTAGAACTGATTAAAAAATAAATGAACTTATTTAGAATAGAAATGATACTCTTTTCACTGGTAATAAAAGTGGAGGTTTATTAACAATTTAATAAATCATAAAATCTTTGACAATTAATAATCAAAAACTAACAACCTTTTAAATAATGATTACAATTAAAAAATTCAAATAAGACTCTGTCCAATCTCAATGCTGGTAGACCTGTTATTGGTACAATAATTTAACTTCAAGAGGTTATGTTATTTTGTTTCAGTGAATTACCATATTTCGTAAGGTTCGTTTAGGTAACATGATACCAGGCACAAGATGTAATATGAATAACGATATAAAATTAACAATAATTAATAATAAGCTAAGAAATATAAAAATCAAAGTTTGATACCATATGTCTGATATTTATGGTACTATCGTACGCGGGAATGCGCACGCATCTTATAATACTCGTTTACAATTATCAAGCTGGATGACTTGTACAGTAGTTAAAAATGTATTACTTTCTTTTAATAATTCGTTTTAAAAATTATCTATTCACAAGAGAAAAATTTATCAAAAAAACTCTTGTTAGTATTTCTATCTGATTTGGATGTTACTTGAGAACAGATCGGTAATATTGAAATTATCAAGTTACCGTGACGATTCTGAGGTTAGTTATAACCAGTATTGTTACAAAGGTTAAGTATTTCTTAATAGTTATTATTTCTTAATCTATACATATAAACACATCATTCGTAATCCTTTGATATGCTATTATCAGAATTACATTTATTTATACTGTATGAAAGTTAATAACGTGTATTTCAAAACATCGAAAAACTCAAGAAAAATAAGTTTAGTCAAATGAGTGACTAAATATTCTTGTATTCAGTAATAATTATTTCAAACATGATTTTTTAAGTTATTATAAATAATTAAAATATTTGTTATAATATTTCAATAATTGTGAATTAATTTTTTCTTTAATTCTGATAATTTGATCATAGTTTTTAATACTTCACCTTATTTGACTTGCGTAGTATCAAAAATTAGTTGGTTACGAAGTTATTATTTTTGTTCAGTATTATTTAAATAAAATTGTACTCCCTGTTTTTTATTTATCACAGCACTCGCAAGTACGGTTGACATTATACACTAACCGTACTCGTTTAATTAAATAACTCCGCACTTTTCACTCGTATATATTGGCGTAGTGTAAGGTTATGTATGTTGGTCACTTAATGCAAATGTCGCGCACAAAATTCAAAATAAAAACTTCTTCATGTTGTCGAGTGGCGTGACCTTTCCGTCAAAAAGCTAGATGTGAACTGTAATGCTTCCTCTCGGCGTCTCTTGTTAGTCTGCCGAAATTCATTCATTCTATTGGTTGGAAACATTATACTCTCTGACCAAAAAGCCTTTGTTTTATTAAAATATTTAATTTTTTGACAAAATCGAGTTTGGTGTTGAGGCTTTTTGACGTCAGCACTGGTACAAAAATTTAACTGAAAAGTTTAAAATTACTATAACTTTCTTAATTTACGTCCTATCGTTAAATGGTTGATGTCAGTGAATTGCGGACATTCTGCTTGTTAATTTAAGTCTAAGAATGGTTATTTTCCGTCCATCACTCCTATCACAATAACGATTTTATTTATTATTTCTGGTGTATCTTATTTTTATAAGTCTATTACACCAGATTTTACTTAATTATAATAAAACACTTCTTAAATAAACACTTTGAGTCCATATCTCAATTGGTTTGATTTACAATTTGGGAATAATTGTTCCCTACACAAAATCTCGTTATGGCGTCATTAAGCGTCCATGTTTGATTTTCCATAAATATGCTTAGAACTAATTTTTCTTATTTAAAACGGTAATATTACAATCTAATAATACTATTAAAGTTTATTTACACAATTTTACATTAGAATATTTGTATATGACTGTGGTTAACCTACTATTTACATATTTTCAGTCCTCTTCTATCTCTCTTATACAATCTTTTCACCTTATTTTTGGTTTTCTCTATATAAATCATATCATGTAATGATTGTAATTAGTGTACACACATAGTACCTAATTCATTATATACAATGGTTATCTTTTAATTAGTTCAGAACCCTTCAATTTTCCAGTAATGGCTCTGTTTATGTTGTGTCGTATCATAGTAGTCATTTATTTTTGTTAATACAATAACTAAATTGTTATTGTTCTACTTGGTTTGGATTTCCAAAGTAGCATTAGATATTATTCTAACTCTTGCTAATGATTTCATTTACTTTTACACAAGTTTATATGTTATATTTTTCATAAGTAACTTGCTTGTCATGGTTTGTTTACATTTGGGTTTCTTCATAATAGTCATTTGGTTTTTAATTGTTTGTATATAAAATGACTGTTTTTTGGTCATAATCTGTTCTCAAAGTAGCATTGGGATTTCCTCTCACTACTGGTAATAACTTTAATAATCTGTGTTCAATATTTGATACAGTATTTTTCTTAACTAATTAGCTATACAATGGTTCAGCTTACTTCTGGTCATATGTATATAGTTAGTTAGTTTACAAGATTTTAGTTACAATATTGTTCTTATTATGTTCAGAATCTGTTCTCAATGTATTATCAGATATTTATCTCACTACTGGTAATACTCTTATTAACATTGGTATTGGTTTTGATACTGTACTTTGCCTAACTAAATTGGCATACTTGTTCCATCTCTGTTATCTCTGTGCCATTATGTTTGACTTGTTCTATTTGCATTGTTTTGCAATATAATACATTGTCTCTTAAGATTTATTATTATTTATAACAAAT
Organism: Magicicada septendecula; assembly: GCA_034769895.1. NCBI lineage: Eukaryota > Metazoa > Arthropoda > Insecta > Hemiptera > Cicadidae > Magicicada > Magicicada septendecula. Next base: position 61,405,872 of record CM068369.1, on the reverse strand, counting down.
TCTTGTTTGATAACATAGTTGATGATCATTTATTTATACTAATATGTATCATTTTCTGTTGAAATAGGTGTCTTCCCTATGGGTTATGTAACAATGTACCATCTGTTTTAGTGCAGTATTTTTCTACTACTAAACTGACTTCACTACGGTATCTTACTATAATACTTTAATTATTTTGTTACACATGTTTATACAACTCCTTCTTAAACACTAACACAAATCTTTTTTGTATTATTTACAATATTTTTCTGGTCATTGGTGGAATTTAATTCCTGTCATTGTTTGATACATAACAAATGTTTTTTATTTGTTGTCAGTTCTCTATGAACAATAACATAATTGTTCTATTTTGTTCTATTCTGGTGGTCTTATGATTATGTGTATTGATCACAATTTTATTAAATTAGTCACACTCATTGTCTGTGTTTATTTGACTATTTTAATTCTTGTAGTTTCATCATGAAATTAACATATTTTCTCACACTGTAAACTTCATCACTGTAATTGTTTGTGTGGTTTATTCAGTTGAAATTAGTTAATTATTCACAGGTTTCACATTTATATTAAGTACACACTGTAATTGTTTGTGGTTCCTTAAACGTTTAACACTGGTTTTCTTTTCACATTTATAATCATCATTTCTTTTGGTCACATATATAGTCTTTGGTACACGTGGTTTATGTTGAGTCCTTATATCTTCTGTCCATCTTCTTTCTTCTTCTTGGTGCTCTTCCTGGTCCTTCTTCTCTCTTCTTCTTCAAATATTTTCATTGTAGTCGCTATTTTTATTTATCTCCATTGCTGTTGGAGCTTGTTGGTCCTTGTTTCGTTGATTCCCCTCACTGTTGGATCCTATTGGGTCTGGTTACTGATATTTTGTTTTGGCTCGTGGCATTTTCTTTCTTAATTTTGTATTTGATGTTGCTGTGTTAATATTCTCTTCTTCATCGTTGGATTTTTTATATTAATATATTTGTAGATACACACTTTTATACACTTAGGTTTATTTATCTAGACATACTTCCATGTTTTTCTTTTACTTGACGTTACATTAGTTTATATTATGTAACTACCATTTTTGGTAATGTTACATATGCCTTCCTATAAGAATTGATTAATTCTGAATTATTATACTATATTTTTCATTGAAGAATTTATCAATTGTTGTACATTCCATGTTGATTTACATGTTTTTTCCATATATCCCTTCACTTTCTTCTATTTGAATCGTATTTATATCTTCTCTATGTAATCATCTCCCTTGTTTATTTAGTTCCCTAATTCCCTAACATAAGTTTAGCTGGGGCAGTTTAGAGCGGCTCACTTTGGCTATTCAACTCTACTGGCCATACTAACTTCAATAAATATGGAGGCAAATCATCTCCTTCAATAATAATAAATGATTGCTGGCATTATTCCTCAGTCAATTCATCTCAAATCATCAAAAAATAATAATAGTGGTCGTTCTTCCGACAAATAATAAATATCCTTGGGATTAATTCACGCATTTGCGTTTTATACATTGTTATTCTCTCTTTTCTTGATTCAACTTAACTATATTCTTCACATATTATAGGGATAGTTTGTTTTACACTTCCTCACTGGTATACTCTCATGATTATCTTCGTTAGTATATTATTTTTCATTCTTCTTTATCATTGATTAATCTCTTCATTTTGTTGTCACTTTGAATGTCGTCTCGTCATATTCTTCCTTTCAGGTTTCATTCTTCTAGATATAATTCATAAGTACATTTGTTTTTCTTCTTCTTCATGGTTTTATTTGGTATTTGTATTCCATGTGGTATTGGCTTTTTCTCTAGTAACATACACTAGAAACAATGTGGTTGTGTGTGGTGGTTTGTCTACATTAATACATTACTTGGGTTTTATTTTTCCAACTTCTCATTTGCTCCTTCTTCTTTCTTCAATAGTAAGGGTATGGTGTTCTTATTACTGGTTGACGTGGCTCTTGGAAATTTATTTGCCGTGGTTGTTATTTGTCGGTCTCGTAAATTTATCTTTATTCTAGTACGGGTAAGGTGTTCATTTACTTGTTGACTTGGCTCTTGGAATTTATTTGTGCCTTGGATCTAAGGTGTCGATCTTGTATATTTTTCTTTTTATTATATATAGTACGGGTGAGATGTTCTTGTTGCTTGTTGACTTGGCTCTTGGAAATATTTGTGCCTTGGATCTAAGGTGTCGATCTCGTATACTCATCTTTATTATAGTACGTTATTATTAATAAATACAATGTTCTGAATCCTTTACATTAATTCTCTTGGAGCATGTTTTCTCACATTATATAATTACAATATATTCAATGTTCAATACATAATTATACAGTTATTTCTCATTTAATATACACACATAATAATTTTCATAACAAAAACACATCCCTTTTTCTTTAGTCAACATCTATTTTTATAATCATATTTTCATTTTTCACTCTTAAATAACAATAATCTTCATGGCCACTTTTCATTTTTCATCTTGATATAGTCAACAGTTATATTCATAATTATACCTTCATTTTTCATAACAAATATTTTCATCCTTTACATAATATCAATAATAAAATAATCCTTATCGCTATCTTTTCACTTTTAGTCCCATATTTTAATTGTCAATATATTTTTTCATTGAAGTCTGATTATAGGTACCCTTTATCTTTTTTGTAATAGGGTTTTGCAATTCATATGTGTTGTTTAGATTGTTTTTAGTCACAGCATACGGTCCGGTATATAGCAGTAGCAGCTTCTTTGCAATGCCCTCGATAGTACTTGGGAGTTCTCGATTTTTGATAAGCACTTGGTCTCCCACTTCATATTTGATAATTTTGGGTTGCAACTTTTTGTACTTGAGCCTCAACTTATTAGCTCTTTCAACCGCATTATTATAGAATCTTGTTCTGTTAAATTTGACCTCGGTACTGATTGGAAAATTAATGATCTCTGTGATCTCCCGGGGTGGTCTTTTCTCGTACATAGCCATGTATGGTGTTTCGTCAGTCGATTGATGGTAGGCTAGATTTAGGAAGTCTTCAGCCGGGGATAAATACTCCTCCCACTTCCTCTGCTGGCTGTGACAGTAGGTTCTTAAAATCCTTCCTACTTCTCTCAACACTCTCTCAGCAGGGTTGCTGTTGGGGTGATACACCGATGTTTTGTATGTTTTTATTCCCAGATGGATCAGTGTTTCCCGCCACTTTCGTCCTCGGAATTGCGTTCCATGATCTGTAATTATCATCGATGGTTTACCCACTTCGGGTATATACTTATTTATGACTATTTCCAGTATTTTACTTGTCGTTGCTCGATTGAGTGGGTACAGCTTAGTATATTTGGTGTAGTGATCAAATATTATGATGATATACTTATATTGGTGTCTTCCACCACTCCGTGGAAATGGTCCACAAATGTCCAAGAAAATTTTTTCTAGTCTTGCCGTTGATGTAATTGGTATCATAACTCCTTCTCGCTTCTCATTGCTGCATTTTGCCAGTTGGCAAATATTACAACTCTGTACATATTTTCTGACTTTTCTACTCATGTCCTTGAAATGCACATGCTCCTGCAATGCCTTTACGACCTTCACTGCGCCCATATGACCATAGCGTATGTGGTAGTCGATGGTCAATTCTTTTTCTAGGGCCTTTGGGATAACTACCTTCCATCTTTCATCATCTTTATTGTGTTTGGTGAATAACAACTGATTATGAGTACAGTAGTAATGGTTTATGTTTGCATCATTGTTTGCTAGTTTTTGGATAATCAATGATATTTTGGGATCTTGTTGTTGATGATTGGTTATATCAGATAATATGTTAGTGAGTTCAGATTTACTCTTCAGTAGGTGGTATACTCTCGCAATGGTTTCCCTCTCTCCTTCAAATGTTTGGGCGTTAATGTTTATCCGGGACAACACGTCTGCAGCTGTGTTGCTTTTTCCGGGTATGTACTCCCACTGTATGTTGTATTCTTGAAGTGTAAGAGTCCATCTCGTCAATCTGCCGTGTTTTAACTTGCAGTTTTTAAGAAATGAAATAGATTTGTGATCTGTCCTCACTGTTACTGTATATCCTAAAATAAAAGTCCTAAATTTTTCGCATGCAAACACTATATACTCAATAATTCCTTTTCCGTTGTATGGTAGTTACGTTCGCATTTGTTTAAAGTACGGCTTGCGAAACTGATCACTTGATGATTCCCGTCTTGGTCTTCTTGATAGAGTACAGAACCAAGGCTTAGGTCGCTAGCGTCACAGTTCATGAAAAACTGTTTATCAAAATTGGGGTGATGCAGCATAACAGTTTCAAGAAACTTTTCTTTAATCAATTCAAATGTAGAATCTTGATCTGATCCCCACTTCCATTTTTCCTTCGATGATAGCTGTGCTGAAAATCGAGCTGTCAGTTCAGAATAATTATTTTGAAATTTCCGATAATAATTGCAGATTCCGAGGAACGATTGCAGTTGCTTTTTGTTCTTCGGGACGGGGAAACACTGAATTGCCTCCATTTTCTCCTGGGATGGTGTAATTCCGTATTCTGACAAGTTACACCCCAAGAATTGCACTTCCTTTGCGATTAATTGTGATTTATCTAATTTTAATGTAATGTGATTGTCTTCCAATTTTTGCAATACTTGTGCCACCCGGTCACAGTGCTCCTCCCAATTGTTAGAGGCGATCAAGAGGTCGTCAACATAAACTGTCGTAAACTGTAGTGTATTGTGGCCCAGTATCTCGTCCATACATTTTACGAATATTGCCACTGAGTTCACTAAACCAAATGGTAATCTCTTAAAATGGTAATTTCGGCCTTCAAAGATAAAAGCAGTGTACTTTCTACTGTTCGGATGCAGCTCGACCTGCCAATATCCACATACCGTATCCCATATACTGTAAAATTTTGTACCATAAAATTTCTTTAGCATTTCATCGATTTCTCCAGGCGATGTCCTGTCATTAATTATGGTCTTGTTGAGTTCATGAGCATCTAAACAAATTCTTACTGCACTATTCTTCTTTGGTACAGCGACAATAGGGTTGGTGTATGGTGAATTGCTTACTTCTATTATATCATTTTCTATTAAACGTTGAATTTCCTCTCTTACAGCTTCTTTTAGTGAAAAGGCGATAGGGTAAGATTTCCGCTTGAACTCTGTCTGGTCCTTGAATTTTAATTCACATTGGAAATTTTTTATTTTCCCAGGCGTGTCAGAAAATACGTGGCGATATTGGTAGTATATATCTATTAGCTGTTCCCGTTGTTCCCAAGTCAACTCTTGGCTATTCTGGCTGGTTTTAAATTCTCGAATTTCATTAATTTTCTCCAACGATAGAGCTTCCTCTGTACTGTTGTGAATCCTCTGGTGGATGGCGCCTTCTTGGTGTTCGCGGCCTTCCCTGATGCAATATATTACATGTTCCGAGGGTGCCTTCCTGCATTCTGTTAAATTGGCGGTCCACTCAACTTCTTCTGTTTTCATCATCACCGTATTTGTATCCATATTAATTATTGCTGTGTATTTTCTTAATATATCACAACCAATGAGTAGAGTGATCGGTAGCCCACTGGCTACTAGGAATACCATCTGTATTGTTCTCCCATTGCTTGATACATCTAGTTGTACCTGTTGTCGAATAGTCTTATTCTGACGTCCGGTGGCTCCGATGAGAATTATGTTGCTAATTGGCAATGTTGGTATGGTAGCTTTATTTTCCGATTGGATTCTGTCCAATTCCATCTTGTCGATTAATGATACGTTGGCACCGGTATCTATCATTGCTGTGGCATCGGTGTTGTTGACTTTCACGGATATATACGCAATTTCACTGTTGCTTGTATCGCCGATAGCACTTTCTTTCTCTTCCATCAAATCCTTTCTTATATTTTTTAGGTAATTGTTGTTGTATATTTTGCGATGATTCGAAGGTTTTGCCAAAACATCAGACCCAATAGTCCGGTTCAGTGAGGGTGATCTTGGGCTTTTCACTGCCGGTTGGTGTTTAAATTCAGGTCACCGTTTTCGTGTCTGTCTTGAGACGTTGAAGCTACGGGTTCCTGATTTCCAGGTCCATGTCCGTTATGGTATACTTCTGTAGTCTGTGTGGCTGTTCTATGACCTCCACTGCTGTCACTTCCATTTGATCGATAGCCGGACTCTCTTTCATCTCTGTCACTATTACTGGAGTGATTGTGCTGGTTTGGGAAACTCCTCCGTCCTTGATAATAGTTTCTATGGTTCCCACCTCGGCTGGCATGGGTATAGTGTACCCTGCGAAAATGACTGTTTTTCTGATGACCATTACCTTGTCGTGGTTGGTGATTAGGAGATTGGTTTTGATACGGCCTGTAGTAGTTATTACCTCTTTGGTAATGCGTATCTCTCTGGTATCCACCTGGACGATGGTTATTATAGTTTCCTCTATTTATGTTATTGCCACCTCCATCTTGGCGTGGTGTTGGTTGATTTTGGAATCTTGGTGGGTTATTAAAATTTCTTCCTGGGCTATTATTGTTATTGTGAATGGTGGGGTTATTGTTTCCAGGCCCTCCTCGATCGTATGTTTGGCTAGGTACTTGTCGATTCCGTTGATAATATCTTTCTCTTTCGTGGCTTTCGAGTAGGTCGCACATTCCTTGAATTGTTTTTATCTGCGCATTTAATCTCCCCTGCGAGATACCCTGATTAAAATGGTAGGCCAGTTTTGTAACCAGGCATTCTTCTGGGATTGCAGGTTCCAGATTCCTTGCAAATTTTTCCTAAGAAGTAGGTGGTCATCGATTGCCTTCCATTCACATCGAACCTTCCGTTGGTAATGTCGTCCCTTATGATGTTTTGTGTGGCTTCCGACCAATACTTTTGTTTGAATGCCGTCTTGAAAGTGTCATAACTCCCCACTTCGTGACGGGTTGCTGTCCACCAGTTGTCGAATGTATTTTTAAACGATTCATCCAACATCCCTTTAATGATAGACCATCTGCTTTCACGGTTTCTTTGTATTATTTCTTCTATCCTCTCTAGGAATTCTAGGGGATTTTTAGAATAGGTCCGGAAGTCAATCTGGTCCCTTCCTTCTAAGTGACTCAAACCGGATAGGAAGTTTGGTATTGTTTGCAGACGATGCATTTCGTCTCGGAGGTCATCCAATTCTCTCCGTTGACGTTCTGTTAATTGTGTTTTGTCATCATGCACTTGCTGCTTAATCGCGTCTACCTTTCCAGAAACTTCTTCGCACTTTTCTTTTAACGTTGACTGTGCTGCCTTCATTTTTGTTTGCTCTTGCGCTATCACACCTAGTTGTGTACCGTGGATTTTCTCCACATCACTAATACGCTGGTTGAGGTCCCTTTCTGTCTGTATTAGTTTCATGCTGGTATTTTCTCCTTCTTTCCGCACTTCAGACATCTCGACATTAATTTCTGTCGTTAATATGGCCATTTGTTTTTCGATTTCCTCGACATTTTCTCCCAATCTTCTCTCAATCATTTCCACCGTATCCTTAGCGGTCTCTTCCATCTTGTCATTGTTGACACTTATCTGTTGCCATATACTTTCGTGGTCAGCTTGTATGGTTTCAACATCTCGATTAAATTTAGCGTTGATTTCATCAATCTTTTGGTTGGTCTGATCAATCTTCACTCCCAACTCTGCCGATAAATCTTCTTTCATTATGGCCATTTTCTTCTCCAACCATTCTTCGGTTTTCCTTTGCCCATCTTCCATCCTTCTATTCGTTTCGTTTATTTGGTTATTAAATTCTTCTTTCAATAACTCCATATGTTTCTGGTTCTCCCTCTGACCTTCCTCTATTTTTTGGTTTGTTGATCGACTGGCCTCTTCTATTTTATTGTTTAAGTCCGCTTTCAAATTTTGACTGTCTTCCTTGGTGGATCGATTGGCTTCTTCTATCTTGTTGTTTATTGATTCCTCCATTCTCTTCTGGCCTTCTTCCATTGATGCTCTCATATTCATTAACATTTTGATAATGTATCTGTTTTCTGGTTGTACCGGTCTCTCGGGTTGGTTTGTTTCCGGTAAGATTTCTTGAGGTCTCACTTCGTCTGGTCGTCGAACCTCCTCCGCCGGTTCAATTGGTTTGTCCTTTACTTCCAGTAAAACTTCTTCCACGTCTTCCGTCGACATAGCCTCCTTTTCTTCCCTTCTGGTCTCCTTCTCCGCTTCTGTCGCCCTCTTTCTCGACGTTGATCTCGATTTTGATCTCGATTTTAATCTGTCGGTGTACATCTTGATATACTGGTAATGTACCTGCTGTCTTTTCACGAATTGGGGTGATTAGGTTACTAGTTATGGTGTATTTTCCCTAAATCGTGCTCAGACGTTGGGCGCCAACTTGTAAAGGAACAAGTTATATTTTTGTTTTTTATCTCCTTCAAGCCACACTGTTGGGCTAGCCAACTTGTAAAGCAACAAGTTATGGTGTATTCAGATATATTTTGGTGTGGTGTAGTCGTGTGAGTGCAGATACGCACCGGTATCTACGATAATGTTGTTTATTAAAAGATGTAATTGTAACTATTAAGGTTATTAGTGTTATTGTATTGTTTTTAATGGGTGCGTAATAATAGTCCACTTCTTTTATTTAAAATGGTTCGCGCACTCTGTTGTATACCTCCCTCACTTACCACACATGAATACTTAAGTCCTGTTCAGTGACGTTTCTTCTGAAATACATGCACTTTATAGACAAGTAAATATTCAGATCGAATATTTAATATAGTATCACACACAAAATAAATGAAGTAATATCTAATTATTATTCTGAATTATTGTTAGATCTTTTTAAACTCTTCCGCCACCTGTGGTAGAACTGATTAAAAAATAAATGAACTTATTTAGAATAGAAATGATACTCTTTTCACTGGTAATAAAAGTGGAGGTTTATTAACAATTTAATAAATCATAAAATCTTTGACAATTAATAATCAAAAACTAACAACCTTTTAAATAATGATTACAATTAAAAAATTCAAATAAGACTCTGTCCAATCTCAAGGCTGGTAGACCTGTTATTGGTACAATAATTTAACTTCAAGAGGTTATGTTATTTTGTTTCAGTGAATTACCATATTTCGTAAGGTTCTTTTAGGTAACATGATACCAGGCACAAGATGTAATATGAATAACGATATAAAATTAACAATAATTAATAATAAGCTAACAAATATAAAAATCAAAATTTGATACCATATGTCTGATATTTATGGTACTATCGTACGCGGGAATGCGCACGCATCTTATAATACTCGTTTACAATTATCAAGCTGGATGACTTGTACAGTAGTTAAAAATGTATTACTTTCTTTTAATAATTCGTTTTAAAAATTATCTATTCACAAGAGAAAAATTTATCAAAAAAACTCTTGTTAGTATTTCTATCTGATTTGGATGTTACTTGAGAACAGATCGGTAATATTGAAATTATCAAGTTACCGTGACGATTCTGAGGTTAGTTATAACCGGTATTGTTACAAAGGTTAAGTATTTCTTAATAGTTATTATTTCTTAATCTATACATATAAACACATCATTCGTAATCCTTTGATATGCTATTATCAGAATTACATTTATTTATACTGTATGAAAGTTAATAACGTGTATTTCAAAACATCGAAAAACTCAAGAAAAATAAGTTTAGTCAAATGAGTGACTAAATATTCTTGTATTCAGTAATAATTATTTCAAACATGATTTTTTAAGTTATTATAAATAATTAAAATATTTTTTATAATATTTCAATAATTGTGAATTAATTTTTTCTTTAATTCTGATAATTTGATCATAGTTTTTAATACTTCACCTTATTTGACTTGCATAGTATCAAAAATTAGTTGGTTACGAAGTTATTATTTTTGTTCAGTATTATTTAAATAAAATTGTACTCCCTGTTTTTTATTTATCACAGCACTCGCAAGTACGGTTGACATTATACACTAACCGTACTCGTTTAATTAAATAACTCCGCACTTTTCACTCGTATATATTGGCGTAGTGTAAGGTTATGTATGTTAGTCACTTAATGCAAATGTCGCGCACAAAATTCAAAATAAAAACTTCTTCATGTTGTCGAGTGGCGTGACCTTTCCGTCGAAAAGCTAGATGTGAACTGTAATGCTTCCTCTCGGCGTCTCTTGTTAGTCTGCCGAAATTCATTCATTCTATTGGTTGGAAACATTATACTCTCTGACCCAAAAGCCTTTGTTTTATTAAAATATTTAATTTTTTGACAAAATCGAGTTTGGTGTTGAGGCTTTTTGACGTCAGCACTGGTACAAAAATTTAACTGAAAAGTTTAAAATTACTATAACTTTCTTAATTTACGTCCTATCGTTAAATGGTTGATGTCAGTGAATTGCGGACATTCTGCTTGTTAATTTAAGTCTAAGAATGGTTATTTTCCGTCCATCACTCCTATCACAATAACGATTTTATTTATTATTTCTGGTGTATCTTATTTTTATAAGTCTATTACACCAGATTTTACTTAATTATAATAAAACACTTCTTAAATAAACACTTTGAGTCCATATCTCAATTGGTTTGATTTACAATTTGGGAATAATTGTTCCCTACACAAAATCTCGTTATGGCGTCATTAAGCGTCCATGTTTGATTTTCCATAAATATGCTTAGAACTAATTTTTCTTATTTAAAACGGTAATATTACAATCTAATAATACTATTAAAGTTTATTTACACAATTTTACATTAGAATATTTGTATATGACTGTGGTTAACCTACTATTTACATATTTTCAGTCCTCTTCTATCTCTCTTATACAATCTTTTCACCTTATTTTTGGTTTTCTCTATATAAATCATATCATGTAATGATTGTAATTAGTGTACACACATAGTACCTAATTCATTATATACAATGGTTATCTTTTAATTAGTTCAGAACCCTTCAATTTTCCAGTAATGGCTCTGTTTATGTTGTGTCGTATCATAGTAGTCATTTATTTTTGTTAATACAATAACTAAATTGTTATTGTTCTACTTGGTTTGGATTTCCAAAGTAGCATTAGATATTATTCTAACTCTTGCTAATGATTTCATTTACTTTTACACAAGTTTATATGTTATATTTTTCATAAGTAACTTGCTTGTCATGGTTTGTTTACATTTGGGTTTCTTCATAATAGTCATTTGGTTTTTAATTGTTTGTATATAAAATGACTGTTTTTTGGTCATAATCTGTTCTCAAAGTAGCATTGGGATTTCCTCTCACTACTGGTAATAACTTTAATAATCTGTGTTCAATATTTGATACAGTATTTTTCTTAACTAATTAGCTATACAATGGTTCAGCTTACTTCTGGTCATATGTATATAGTTAGTTAGTTTACAAGATTTTAGTTACAATATTGTTCTTATTATGTTCAGAATCTGTTCTCAATGTATTATCAGATATTTATCTCACTACTGGTAATACTCTTATTAACATTGGTATTGGTTTTGATACTGTACTTTGCCTAACTAAATTGGCATACTTGTTCCATCTCTGTTATCTCTGTGCCATTATGTTTGACTTGTTCTATTTGCATTGTTTTGCAATATAATACATTGTCTCTTAAGATTTATTATTATTTATAACAAATTCTTGTTTGATAACATAGTTGATGATCATTTATTTATACTAATATGTATCATTTTCTGTTGAAATAGGTGTCTTCCCTATGGGTTATGTAACAATGTACCATCTGTTTTAGTGCAGTATTTTTCTACTACTAAACTGACTTCACTACGGTATCTTACTATAATACTTTAATTATTTTGTTACACATGTTTATACAACTCCTTCTTAAACACTAACACAAATCTTTTTTGTATTATTTACAATATTTTTCTGGTCATTGGTGGAATTTAATTCCTGTCATTGTTTGATACATAACAAATGTTTTTTATTTGTTGTCAGTTCTCTATGAACAATAACATAATTGTTCTATTTTGTTCTATTCTGGTGGTCTTATGATTATGTGTATTGATCACAATTTTATTAAATTAGTCACACTCATTGTCTGTGTTTATTTGACTATTTTAATTCTTGTTGTTTCATCATGAAATTAACATATTTTCTCACACTGTAAACTTCATCACTGTAATTGTTTGTGTGGTTTATTCAGTTGAAATTAGTTAATTATTCACAGGTTTCACATTTATATTAAGTACACACTGTAATTGTTTGTGGTTCCTTAAACGTTTAACACTGGTTTTCTTTTCACATTTATAATCATCATTTCTTTTGGTCACATATATAGTCTTTGGTACACGTGGTTTATGTTGAGTCCTTATATCTTCTGTCCATCTTCTTTCTTCTTCTTGGTGCTCTTCCTGGTCCTTCTTCTCTCTTCTTCTTCAAATATTTTCATTGTAGTCGCTATTTTTATTTATCTCCATTGCTGTTGGAGCTTGTTGGTCCTTGTTTCGTTGATTCCCCTCACTGTTGGATCCTATTGGGTCTGGTTACTGATATTTTGTTTTGGCTCGTGGCATTTTCTTTCTTAATTTTGTATTTGATGTTGCTGTGTTAATATTCTCTTCTTCATCGTTGGATTTTTTATATTAATATATTTGTAGATACACACTTTTATACACTTAGGTTTATTTATCTAGACATACTTCCATGTTTTTCTCTTACTTGACGTTGCATTAGTTTATATTATGTAACTACCATTTTTGGTAATGTTACAAAATATATATTTTTTTTTATAGAATATTGAAACTTTCACTTGTAAAACTTACTTGTTTTTTCTTCCCGTACGCGTTTTGGCATGATGTGCGCCTTCGTCAGCAGTTTGAGACAGACTGCCAGAAACTCGTAACGGTTTTTATTTGGAAGGTTTAGTAGTGGTGGTGTGTGGAGGAAGGGGATTGGCGTGGAGATCCAAATTATTGTTAGTTTTATGTATAATTGTGTCAAAAAGTGTGTGTGATTTATTAAACAAAGGATTAAAACATAATTTGAAAAACAATACAACCAACAACAACAACCACAATAGACATATACGCGGCATAATCATAGACACAGAAACAGCTGTACAAAACACGCACATTAACGATCAAGCCTCCATACGACACGACATAAAACGAAAACTACAACGCACACATATACAACCAAAAAGACACAACAACGAAATAAAAACGCTTAATAATGTAAAATAAAAGTTACTTGAACACAACAGAACAATATTAAAAGCTGATAAAGGAAACATAAACGTCATAATGGACAAACAAGAACTAAACACTAAAGTTGAGAAATTCTTCAACGAAAATAAATAAAGACCCCACACTAAAATTTCAAAAACAAATTAACAAATTCATAAATAACTCAAAACATATAATCCAACCAGAAAGCACCAAATACCTTAAACAAATCAAACCTAACCCCCCAAAACTAAATGCTTTACCGAAACTACACAAACCTAACATTCCCATCAGACCATTAATAAACAACACACAATCACCCTCCCACAAAATCACAGAAAACCTAGACAAAATAATCAGAAAAAACATTAATCTCAGTGACAATACTTCTGTCAAAAACAACATAGAACTAGTCAAGAAAACTGAACACATCCACATCCCACACAATTCAACATTAGCATCTTTTGACATAACCAATTATACACCAATGTCCCCATTATGAAATATACAAACACTACACACCACAACCAAACAGCATACTTAACGACCAATACACTATAAATCACACACACTTTTTGACACAATTATACATAAAACTAACAATAATTTGGATCCCCGCACCAAACCCCTTCCTCCACACACCACCGCCTTCCAAATAAAAACCGTTACGAGTTTCTGGCAGTCTGTCTCAAACTGCTGACGAAGGCGCACATCACACCGAAACGCGTACAGGAAGAAAAAACAAGTAAGTTTCACAAGTGAAAGTTTCAATACTATTTTATATTAAGTTATACTGTGAAAAAAAGAAGACGAACAATCAAAACAACTATAGTACCTTTATACCTTTACAATCAATGTTCATTTTAATATTACATGTTTTTCCTCTCTAGACACAGAACTGAGCGTTCTGTAGTTGCAGACGATAACAAAAATATCTATCACGTGAGGAAACTACACATTATAGTAGTATTATTGATAATTTTAACTTGCAAATTTAATAGGGGGGCTGTGCCCTTTTGCCCTTCTTGTACAAGCCGCCACTGCTCAAGAAAAAAAAAATTAATTTTAATTGGACTCTAGATAAATACGAAGCCAACCTGCGAAGTTAGTGCACACATAAACAGGAGTTTTACCACAACTGATTAAAGCACTATATCAAAACAAACATTGCAAGTACAAAAAACTGAACCTAAAACCAGTAAAACAGTAAAAATAAGTTTTTTAAATAAATGTAGATTTCATATACCAATGCGACGATGTAGTAAAAAGTTTCATATTTACGTGGAGTCACACTGAAATTGTGTTTGTTTCTGGAGGAAACAAATGCTAAAACAAAAAATACAAGTCAGGGTAATAAATGCAGAAAATGATTTGGTCAAATTAAGTCTATATTATCTTCTTGCATTAAATAAGTAACTTAAGGTGATCACAGTCAGTATTCATTTTAATATTTATTTCTGCATCCGCTATACACACAGGCAAAACCCGATTAGGATAAAAATATCTGGCTTTCACATATACGTAAGTGTGGGGGAAGGGGTAGACGAGAGACGGGCCAACAGTGGTGGGTGAACAGTAACAAGGTTACCCGAGCGGTTCAGTGTTTTAAATTGTAATGTTAATTTTATTTTTCATCTTTGTTTACCTTACTTGACAAACAAACAGATATTTTTACCTCCACATTTCGGACGCCATCTTGGATCACTGCCAACTGTAAAAAAATTTACTTACCAGGGTTCGGTTAGACAAAGTGGAGAACAGAATGGTTATTTCATTAAAACAGATTGATTACTTGTATACATCTTTTGATCTCTTTTATTATGCATTTAAATTCAAATTCATTTTTATTACAAAAACAAAACAATTTAAAGTCGTTCGACTCCCATCATTAACCAAAAAATAGTCCTTTTCCCTCTCTTATTTCTGATGTGATTTTTTAACGATAAAACAATAACAATGATTACCTGATTTCATACACTGATAGTACCTAAATTCAAAATAGAAATAATTAAGACACAGAAATATCTAAATTAATTTTATGCAAATCAGCAGTTCATTCATACACACATATACACCCCAGGCCCTTGAGATCTCATTTTTTAGTGATTAAAAAATATTTCTTTCCATAATAAAATTTTGTATTAGATTTAAAATTTTGTTTGTGATACCCCAAAGGTTACTTAGCTGTTCATTTTTTGGTGATCCGCAACTGTCCAGTTTCTTACGTAACTTTGTTCACTCCACACATTTTTGACTTTCACTTTCTGTTCAAACCAAAACTGTTATTCTGATATAATTAATGTCTCGATTTTTTAAATCACATTTTAACACCTTTTGATGTTAGGGCGCATGCCCGTAATTCGTCCCCGAATCTGTGTAGTTTCAATTCGGATCATACGAAACGGGCGAGCACACAGCCCGCATCAGTGTACAATAAATCTGGCCACAACTGGTTGTCATCCAAAACCACGGTCTGGGCTGGTAAGGCCGGGACCGCCCGAAATGTGGGGAATCACATTTAAAACATACAATACATGTTTTATATACATCCTACACAATTACATAATCAACATAATAAACACTCAAATTGAACATTAACATCATTACATTAAAATAAACATCTCACCTTTAAAATTGCCTCAAAATTACAAACATTACAACTTCCAACTTTGACCCTCTATTGAACTTTTTAATAATCCACCGTTAATTATTTATCATTTATTATACAATTAAATTCTCCAAAAATTTAAATTTATTATTAACATTTCATTTATTAGCTCCCCTCAAATTACTTCAACTTTTTTATCAAACACATTTTAATTACTTTAATTATCAAATTGCTTTAATTACTTTAACAAAATTCACAATGACCAACTGTCAATCATTAACACATTGTATTCTCTGTTACCTTAGCATTACAACAACATAACCTTAACACAATACAAATTTATCTACAATTTTCGTCATATCATTTTATTGTTTACCACACCTCATTACATAAGTTAGCCAAGTAATTACCATAAACCAAAATAATTAAATGTTCATTCACTGTATATCTAACCACCATCATCGTAGCTTAATCTTATTATTTTCTTACAACACAATTCATTTTTTAATAAATTTATTTTGTTCTTATTATTATAATAACCCTTTACTATTTTAAATTGTTTCGTTATACCCACATAATTATTTACTGGATTATCCCACATTATTATTCTATCATATACCCTGTCTACATAAGTAATTCTGGTCCTGTCACCGTCAATATTATTATCTGTTGTAATTAAGCATTTTATCATCTCCTTATTATCAGAATCAGCTGCTATTAATTTCCCACTATTATGCACAGGTAAGTATTCAATATAATTATCAACGTTATCATCATCTATTGCTGCATTATTCTCACAACAAGGTCAGTTTTTTTTTAATTCACTCTCTCAATATTTATTCTCTATTAATTCTTCATAATCTCTCCTCAACTTAAACAACTCTGTCTCACTCAAAATAACTTACACAACCCCATCTTACTTTCTCTCTCTCTTTCCACGCAAAGGGCAACACAACATTATTATAACATATCCTGGCTTTTCCAGGGAAATCATAATACACAGGGGAACTATTTGTAGATCTTTCATCTACCAAAAACACCTTCAAGAAACCTTTGTTCTTGCTAAACACACGTGAAGCTTATACTTCACCTATTACACCGGGGAAATCTGCCCTTTGTCCACACTATACCTTTAAACTCTCTCTCCATTCTTTCTCCAATTCATCAGCACTCACTAACACTCCATTACTAACCCCAACTAACTTTCTACTCTCATTATCACCACCACTACTTAATGTATCATACTTAGATACCTCTTTTTCAACTATCTTACCACTATTACTTGTTAACACATTTTTATAACTATCACTTACCTTGTTAATTATTTCCTCATTATAATTATCATTTATATTAAAATCATCACTTACCTTATTATCTGTGCCTTCGCTATTTTTGTTCTCGTTACACTCACCTGTTAACTATTCTCCCTTTCATTTTTGTAAGCATTTTCTCAATACTTTGTTGTTGTGACTGATTTAGATTTCTCATTCTTTCCCTTTCTTTATTAAAATTAAGACATCCTGACGCAGCCATTAGCTCTAACACCGCTTGCATCAAATCCATTACCCCAATTTCCTTTATGTCATCATTATTATAGCTATTACTCCCCTTATTACTTGTTATCTGATCGTCTTTATTCTCGTTTGATTGACCTGTCTCTCTACCATTTTCTACCCCCACTACACTATCAGCACTATAATCATGATTCAATGTTTTATTCTCTAATACTACCACTTCAGCTATGTTACCATTATTATTCGTCATCTCACTACCAATATTACTTTCACTCCCCTTCTTATCCACTACCTGATTTATTTTACTTTCTTGTTTACACTCTTCCGTAATAGTATCATCACTATGCTTTTTAATTTCAGTGAATATTCCCTCTTCTTGTTCTTCCATTCATCTCAAATTATCATCCAGTTTACACCACTCATCATCCGTCATTCTATCCACAATCCCTCTGAACATGTCTTCCCATTCCCCCCATGAGAAGTCTATTTCGTTTATTTGTCCCTTAGCCATGGTAAACAAAATTATTTAAATAATAACTCTTTATATACCACCCACTATAACCCTTCTATTACTCAATAATTATACACATTATATCAAAATACTCAACACATAAAATAAACGTAAACATACAATAGTCAAGTACTTTACACTACCCAAACATAACCCCATACCTTTCGTCTATTTATACGTACATAAAATTTTTTGTCTATTTACCTCAAACAACCATTTTGTCCTCCAAAGTAGGCCTACATTTACATAAATAAGTTTTATGTAAACGTCCCTGTTCGGGCGCCAATGTAACATTAATTTTACTTTTTATTTTTGTTTACCTCAGTTGACAAACAAACAGATATTTTTACCTCCGCATTTTGGACACCATCTTGCATTACTGCCAACTGTAAAAAAATTTTTAGCTTAGCAGGGTTCGGTTAGACGAAGTGGAGAACAGAATGTTTATTTCAATAAAACAGATTGATTACTTGTATACATCTTTTGATCTCTTTTATTATGCATTTAAATTCAAATTCATTTTTATTACAAAAACAAAACAATTTAAAGTCGTTCGACTCCCATCATTAACCAAAAAATAGTCCTTTTCCTTCTCTTATTTCTGATGTGATTTTTTAATGATAAAACAATAACAATGATTACATGATTTCATACACTGATAGTACCTAAATTCAAAATAGAAATAATTAAGACACAGAAATAGCTAAATTAATTTTATGCAAACCAGCACTTCACTCACACACACATATACACCCCAGGCCCTTGAGATCTCATTTTTTAGTGATTAAAAAATATTTCTTTCCATAATAAAATTTTGTATTTTATTTTAAATTTTTTTTGTGATACCCCAAAGGTTACTTAGCTGTTCATTTTTTGGTGACCCACAACTGTCCAGTTTCTTACGTAACTTTGTTCACTCCACACATTTTCGTCTTTCACTTTCTGTTCAAACCAAAACTGTTATTCTGATATAATTAATGTCTCGATTTTTTAAATCACATTTTAACACCTTTTGGTGTTAGGCGCGCACCCGTAATTCGTCCCCGAATCTGTGTAGTTTCAATTTGGTTCATACAAAACGGGCGAGCACACGGCCCGCGTCCACCATCGCTAGATGTTGGATGATGATTGTCTTTGTTAAATCAAGCGCAGACTGCTGTCGCCACGGACACTCCTCACATTCCTACGTGATGTCGATTGGGTTTGGCTTCTGACGTCATATGTTGCTTTGTCCAACATACAAAGTTCACAGGTCAGATGGCTAAAAATAACTGTCTCCAGCGTATTGATCGCCCGACCTTGACACTAATTCGTGTATATTGTTTTCCCCAATAATATTTTCAAATAAACTTTATATTTTACCAAAATATCCTTGGGTGGGTTGACTTATCCTCTCACTTGTTACCAGCAGTGGACGTGGACAGGTTATCACCTTCAGTTGTCAGGTTAACAACCTTGCTGCTGGCGCAAACTAGGGCAAGAGCAGAGACTGCAACAATGATATTTGTCAAAGGCCATGTGATGTGAAGAATTTCCAAAGCTTCCATGTCTACAGAGTAGGTCCAGGGGAGCAGTAAAGAGTAGATCCTTCCAGATTGACACCCAAAGCAAGAATTAATCTGCCTGAAACGAAATGCGTGTAAACAATTCTCAGTAATATTCTGACAGTAGAAGGAAAAAGGAAATCCATGGATAAATTACATGAGAGAACAACAAAATGAGAAGAGACAGTAAGTAACACAGTGGTTGGAACTGATGGCTTACAGCCAATGATGGTAGGCCAGACTTCTTGTGATCTTATGAAGAAAGAAGAAATGTTTACTAAACACATGATGGCTTCTTCAAGATTTGAAAAGCCGTTGGCGTCATCCAGTTTCAAACACTCCAACCACGGCTTCGTATTCACATTCACCGTTGATGCTGACAAGGTCAAAACAAAGACAATGCCAGTCCGTCGCTTAAGATGGATGCAGCAACTGCAGTCCAAAAGTCCGTAAGGGTATGTGAACTTGGACTACAGATTTATATATTATCTGCAGGCAGTCACTCTAAGCTGTTAAACATGGAGATATAGTTGGTTACCCCATGCTAGTACCAAGAGACACTAATGCGGTATGAGTAACCTACACTGCTAATCAATACTTTTTTTAACGGCTTCTACTCGGTGGGAAAACAAAAGTGATTATAAACATGATACTACAATGTAACACGTATCTACTGTACAAGTAATAGTATGCATGTCACACACAGAGATATTCTGTAATATGGAGCATGTCTTATTATGTGTAACTAGGAAAGGAATGCTTTCCTCTTTATTAATCGATTGGATTACTGAGCTAGACTTTAAATTTGTGTTGTACAAACTTGTCTATTAACCTTTTTTTATATAAAACTGTTCACAGTCTAGACACAACATACACCAAACTAGCCACTTTATGTTTGGTAGCCTACTGCAAAGATCTACTTTTAGATTTCGTTGTCCATGACATGTCCGTTAATTATATTTAAAAATCTACTGTTTGAGTATTTCTATTTGATTTGTGAAAACCATTTTGTGTCCTTCTACTGCAAACACAATGACAACATCTATATAATTCTGCCTCCTGTGGAATATTTACCCTCTTTTGTACAACATGGCTGTTTACAAACATCTTTATAACACACACGAAACAGGCTGTAGGACTGGAGCTCATGCAACACATCAACGTCTACAGACACGTACACACATGTCTCACTGCGTGCACGCGTGCATGTGTTTGTGTGTGTAATGTCCTTTCAAGCTACAAATGATGCGTATGAGCCAGAATGATTAGTGATAATTCTCTCTTTATGGAAAAAAATATGAAACACAAATGATTTCTGGATACCAGGTCATGATTAAAAAAATACATGTTCAAATACGGGTTTGGCTCCAATTTCCCGGTTCACCAAAAGTTGGCCAAGAGCTTAGAAAAAAAGCTTCTGTGCATGGTACCATTCGCAACATTACTTTATTTGTAGTTCCCATATCACTAAGAACAGCCAGCATTCCTTTGATGCAGTATTTTCACGACTTATTGATAGTATGTGTGATTTGAATTGTGTCTGTTCGTTTAGGCACATACTATTCAAACATATCACACACACACACACACACACACACACACACACACACACACACACACACACACGCGACATCGATCTTTCGAACGACAGCGCTGGTACCAAGAACAAGACAGACAGCACTCCAAGCAGCAGCCTCTGATGAAGCCTGTAATAAGCAAAAACTAGTTCAGGCTACAAGGTAAGTTTTACATTTTCACCAATAACAAAATTAGTGTTCTGAGTCAATAGTGATATATTTATAATTAGTTATTCTATATCATAATTGTATTATTGGTCAATGTAATAATAATGTTGCAACATTAATAATTATTGTAAATATTTAACAATTTTGTAAATAAAATAATTTGTTTCATACATATTTTGTAATTTACTGACATTGTGATAATTTTATATTGATATTGTACGTACTTAGTACTTTTCGTTTATTTTTACTTAATTTTAATAATGTATCACTCTTAAATAATAAAAATTTACAGGCATTGCACAAATGTAATGCGCAGAGAAGGGCATTGAAAATGCTTCAATAAATCTAAAAAACATATATATTGTAACATGACATAAGGTAGTGAAGATACATTGATAAGTAATTATAAAACAAAGAAGCTGAAGACAAGAATAAAGGTCAACAACTTATAAACTCAGAGATTAATAACCTAATGACAAAATGACAAATGACTAATAAACTGACGATGACTTGACTCAATAGATTGGATAAATACAAGAAGGAACAATGGAACAAGGAAGAAGGAACCAGGAACTAAATGTAATCAAGAAACTGATAACGAACATTGTAATTCCCTAATAATGACCATAAAATGTATGTTAACAAATGCACTAATGTAGTTAGAACATAGATGAGATGTACCTAGGGTAATAATGACAAATAAGAAAGATAGTAATGTTATGTATATTGTATTAATGAAGGAATGTACTCATAAATATAAGATAGGGAGTTAATAATAAACACACCCAAATGAATAGTGATAAAAATAAAAAACCAGTAAATCATACCCCGAGGCAAATAAAGGCCACAGTTAATAACCAAAAGTGATCATTAGTGAAGGGAAAATAAAATAAATACTTATAACCAGTAACCCCATGATGATATTAACATAAATAAACAACCTAGTGAATAATATCAAGTGAGTGGAAGAAGGAGTGTATTAATACCAAAAGTGGTGACATGCAGTGATAGCATGTTACATATAATAAGTGAAAGTGAATAAATAAAAAACCTTCTATGAAGGAAAAAGTGTAGTAGTGGGTGAACATAAAAAAGTATTTTAGTTAGTAGACTGTATTAGAATAACTGAAAGACCTGTGATAAACTTTGTGCTAGCAAGTAAGAGGAACTCATTATAATGTGATTAAGTTAAGCAGTAGTTAATAAGAATTATAAGATAAGATAGAAATTAAGTCATTGGAATGAAAGGTAAACAAGAAAGATAGACACTGTTTTATAGTGAAGGAATGAGGGAATAGAGTATATTGTGAAAAGTACAGTTTAATAGTAGTATAATAAGAGTGTTATTATTGTTTAAAAAACCAATATAATGTAATGAATTATCAGTTGAACCAGACAGTAGAAAGGAACAGAAATGTAGTTAGAAGTTTTATTTCAGGCTTGCACCTGTCAAGAAAATGTTTATTGTTATAATAAGAGGTGTAGTTAGGAACACCAACGTTTATATTTGTTTCTAGTTAAAAAATTGTTTTAAAGTACCATATATAAAGGTAAGGAGTTACAAAGAAATATTAGATAGTAGTATAGGAAAATCTAGGCTCTAGGCCTAACAGTTAATGAAGAATTTTATAAATTTAATAACAAAAAATAGTCCAGTATCAAATCAGAATATACCAAATGTTTAAACAAGTTAAGTGGGTATACCTAATACCAAAATATATAAATAACACCCAGTTTTAGATAAAATATATATGAAATATAAATAAGAAAAATAACAAAAATGTGATTAGATACTCAAAAGTAACCACGAGGGGTATCAAAATTATCCTTATCAAAAATTATGAACAATGGTATTCATGTAATAAACCTAGCTACTAATATAAGGAAGAAATCTTAATTTGAAGATATTTTATAGATTTAAACTAAAATAAGACGTTAGAATATAACAATGACTTAAAATTAACGACCAATGAGAATTAGCATAATTTATTAGGTAACCATAGCAACCGAAATTTATTGCCAAAAAACAGTTGAATTTTCATTAATCCATTATTGACCGACGCGGAGGGCGGATGTATGCAGCTCTCAACCCAAATTTTATCATAAATAAGTAAATTTTGACTGAAATCATAAGGAAGAAAGATAGTAATAGCAGTCCATGGAACACCTGATAATATAATTATTATTAAAATATTCACAAACTAAAATTATCCGTGGAAATTAAGAAGACTTCAAGAATCATAGCTGACGACTCATCCCGAAGGAAGACCAGGAGTGACCTACTTCAACCCAAGAAGACGAACGACTGCGGAACGAGTACGAAGCCGAACTTTATGGAAAAACCGTCTGAACGAGATTGAGGAACATCCGAAGAATAGAAGACGACAAGATCCATCCGGAAGAAGCTGACGAGCATCGAGGAAGCCCCAACGAGAACCGATGAGTATAAAACAATAATCTCACTAAAAACGAATTCCCAATTTCTCTATCCATAATAACAAATCACAATTTTCACTTCACTGATCACTATTTTGAACAAGAACCGAAAGTATTTATAATATCACTATTAGTAAACTTTAATCAATTAATAACCTTTTAAACTGAGATATAATAAATAATTAGTAAACATAACTTGTTATCAAAATCCTACCCAAAAAATAGACTAACACTCATTGATGATTACTTACTTGGATGTATTAATGTATTAAATATTGTGTACCTAGTTTTAAGAATTATTATAAATTTGTGCATTTTAGCCGTTAATCCAATACTTCTGTAGCCAAACGGATTTATTAACACGCCATAATACAGACAACTGAGCATGCCAACTGAGCAATTGTAAAAGCCGGTGCTAAGATAAAATAATGTACTACTAACTAACTGAAAATTATTAAAGGGTTAATAACTATTATTGTTCTGCAACGCTGTATGTTTGATTCGTACAAAATAAGCTAATACATAGAAAATTATTAAGTGAAAACAACAAAACATCACGGTTAGCGAAGTCGACACTGAAAGACGGCGTGCGCCAATCAGGTGGCGAGGCGGCAATATTCAAACCAAACGCCGAGAGATACGGTTTGCCCGTAAATGGTAAGAAAAGGTACAACTCGACTCGCTACACGCAATTAACATTGACAGAAGTAACTGAACTGATTAATAACATTAATTCTACACCTATACTATACCACGAACCCAACGAGCGAGTTAAAAAACGCTCGTCACGCACACATTCACTATACGAGTAATAGAACGTATTAAAGAAACACTAATTATTAATCACCACGTAACAGATATACGTTACAATATTTATGTTCATTCAACAATCAATGAAATCATTCTTCATTTACCAATGTACAGATTATAAGTTACATGTAGTCGCAGTCATAAGCGAAGTTTTATATGTGTACTACGTTATTGACAACAACGAAGTAGTTTCTACAGAAACTCACAGGTTCCCATTTTTGATCACGCACCGGCGGTCGTTTTCAAATGTGCGACACGTCCTTATAAACATTTTCAATGTTAATATATCTACATTTATACATATATTTTAAATTAAATTTATTTAGAAATTAACCAATCCCCATTCATTGACATATTCTGCAGAGAAGTTCCACTTCTGTCAGCTGTCTCATGTGACAGCCACATTATTAGCTATAATGTAAGGTGTACATAATGTAATAACCCTTATTTTTCAGACAAGTTAAATGCGTGTTGTTTTGCCACACGTTGGATGCGTCGGATCCGATGCGTCACTTTGTAATAAAGGTATTTTATTACGATTTATAATGTTACCCGTTGGAAACGTCAATTTGTAATGGAAACGTGTAAGTCCCGTATGTATCCTTACCTTAAGGTCCTCTGTTGTATTCGCCACTTTGTAACTAGACGGTTTACCGGTGTTCAATTTTATATATGTTTATTTATTTTGTTGTTATTTTAAATAGTAACGAGCCGTTTAATACTTTTTCTTAATACTTACTAAGTCGACCGTATTCTTGCAGTTCAGTTTAAATTTTCCGCCTCGCCGTCTGATTGGTTCCCACTGTCTGGCCGAGTCGAATTTGTCAACTAATGTATTTTTACTGTTTATATCCCAAACTCTTATATTACATTTTTAAATGAATCAAACATACAGCGGTTGATAGGTACGAAGATTTACTTAACTCTTTTTTATATAATCAGGTCAATTACAATTGGGAAATGAAACATACATTTAAAATAGCTCCAGCGTTTACAAGTCGCGCAGTTGGCAGTCCGCTCAGTATGGTCTGGTTGTAGAGACGCTTAGTAATGGCGTATGTTGCTTCTTCTGTTTATTTTGAAAATTATCTCAGGGAAAAGTTCTTTGGACTACAGAATGTTGGTTTACAGACTAATAAATGCATGGATTTCGTTGTCCATGACGTGTCCGTTACTTAACTAAATATCACTATTACTTTAACGACTCGGAACACTAGGTAAAAGCAAAAAGTTTTACCTTACAGCCTTAACCAGTTTTCTCCTTTAAAAGGCTTCTTCAGAGGCAGCCGCGGGTAGCGCTATCCGTCTTGTTGTGGGTGACGAAATCGAATTTCGAAAGATCGATGCTGTGTGTGTGGGTGAGATATGTTCGAATAATGCGTGCGATTTGAATTGTGTCTGTTCGTTTAGGATGTCGTTTTTATTTGTTTTTGTGTGTTTGTATATTTCCAATTGTTCTAGAGTGTCTAGTTTTCGGCCTTTTCTGTGTACGTGTAGAAACAGTAAACTCCTACACAAAACACAAAACAAACAACAGACAAAGACAGAAAACAACAAATTCATAACACTAACATACATCAACAAACAAACTGAAAAAATAGCCCACAAATTCAAAAAAGCAGGATATAGAATCGCTTACAAAACTACTAACAAAACAGAACACACACTATCGAAACACACACACAAAGCACAAAACAAATTTGATCTACCCGGTGTTTACAAGCTAAATTGCTCAAATTGCAGTAAATTCTACATAGGCCAGACAGGACGTAGCTTCAAACAGAGATACATTGAACACACAAAGGCACTCCACTCCACTACAGAATCCACCTTTGCAAACCACCTCATTGAAGCAAACCACACATATAAAAACATCGACAATAACATGAACATTCTACACGTACACACAAAAGGCCGAAAACTAGACACTCTACAACAATTGAAAATATACATACACACAAAAACAAATAAAAACGACATCCTAAACGAACAGACACAATTCAAATCGCACGCATTATTCGAACATATCTCACCCACACACACAGCATCGATCTTTCGAAATTCGATTTTGTCACCCACTACAAGACGGATAGCGCTACCCGCGGCAGCCTCTGAAGAAGCCTTTTAAAGGAGAAAACCGGTTAAGGCTGTAAGGTAAGACTTTTTGCTTTTACTTATAAAAAACCTAGTGTTCCGAGTCGTTAAAGTAATAGTGATATTTAGTTAATAAATGCACATAATTTTATAATATTCCTTATAACTAATACACCATATGTGATATTTTAAAACACGAAAAGTAAGTTACTGCAAATGAGAAGTAGTGCTCGCTAGGTTAAATTTTGTTAGCAAGTTACGTTTTAAAAAATAGTTTAATATAAAATCAAAATTCAGTGATAGATTTAGTTTATCAAAGGTGATTATTTAAATTCTTGGATTTCGTTGTCCATGACGTGTCCGTTACTTAACTGAATATCACTATAATATTGACGACTCGGAACACTAAGTTTTTGTCTTTGTCTGTTGTTTGTTTTGTGTAGGAGTTTACTGTTTCTACACGTACACACAAAGGCCGAAAACTAGACACTCTAGAACAATTAGAAATATACAAACACACAAAAACAAATAAAAACGACATCCTAAACGAACAGACACAATTCAAATCGCACGCATTATTCGAACACATCTCACCACACACACACAGCTTCGATCTTTCGAAAAACTATCTCGTCGCCAATAACAAGACGAACAGCGCTACTTACGACAGCCTCTGATGAAGCCTTCTATAGGTGAAAGCCGGTTTAGGCTGTAAGGTAAAACTTACGTTTTTACTTATAAAAAACTTAGTGTTCCGAGTCGTCAATATTATAGTGATATTCAGTGATTATTTAATCGAGCTCAGTTCGAAAAGTTAATTTAGTGACTGATGAAGTGAAAAATAAATTCTTGGATTTCGTTGTCCATGACGTGTCCGTTACTTAACTAAATATCACGATTTAGTTTTTACTTATAAAAAACTTAGTGTTCCGAGTCGTCAATATTATAGTGATATTTGAAAAATAAAATTGCTCATTTACTGTGGGTAATTGAAAGTTTTAATTTTGGGGTGAAGTATTTAATTTATACTCATCAATTCCTTAATGCAGCTTCTCTTACGATCCTCTTCTTCTTCTGGAAAACATCTAAGGGTCCCTTCTTGTATGGATTGATGGGGATCCAAGTTCAAACGATCGAATTTCAATGTTCAGCTTTCATCAGACTTGTAGATTCATCTGTTTCCTCAGGTTGAGTGGGGTATCTTCTGTTCTTCCTCCAGTATTGGTCGTCTATTAATTTGGTTTGCTTCCTTCAAGTTTTGGATATAATATTTGTTATATAATTGTTTTTTATTATTTGGCCTCTCATCAATAGTTAATTTATATATTCTTCTTGTAACTTCTTCATTCAAATTTAGTAAAACTTAATGATTTTAGGATTTACTTGTCTTCAAGGGCTCTATACGTCCACCCTCTATGCTAGTCAATAATGGAACAATTAGATTTCAACGGTCAAACTTGTAACAAGCTTTAGTTGTCATGGTTACTTTTCAAGATATACTAGTTCTCATTGGCCAATATCTTATAACATTGTTATATTCTAACGTTTTATTCCTGTTCAAATTTATAAAAATCCTTTAACTTGTAATTACTTTCTTATGCTAGCAGTAATATTAATTACACTAACACCATTGTTTTGCTTTTTTA
Organism: Magicicada septendecula; assembly: GCA_034769895.1. Taxonomy (NCBI): domain Eukaryota; kingdom Metazoa; phylum Arthropoda; class Insecta; order Hemiptera; family Cicadidae; genus Magicicada; species Magicicada septendecula. The sequence continues at coordinate 61,377,787 of CM068369.1, read as the reverse complement.
CTAAAGATTATTTTGATATCACTCATAGTTACTTTTGATTAATTAATAACATATTTCTTATTTTTCCTATTGATACTTCTTTATGTAATAATTAGATATAAAGATAATTATTATCTTTAAACTGAATATTATTTATACATTTTTATACCTGATATTCTTACTTAAATACCTAAACATATTATATACTTTAATTGACATTTTGTTATTGTTTTGTTTTGAAACTTACAAGTTCCTTCATCCATGCTACGCCTCATGCCTAGGTTTCACAATACTTCTATTCAACATTCTTTACAATCTTTTTATATTCATTAACTTTATTTAGTTGTTGATTGAACATTTTCTAAAGAAACTAATTAACAAAAAAAACATTGGTGCTTTTAACATCACACCTTTTATATAATTAATATACTTTTTCTTTCCAGGTCCATGCCTGAGACTAAACTTCTAATTAATATTGTTTTCTTACTTCTTACTTCTACATCACTTGTCCTTTAAGCTTACTAATACTATCGTTCATTTAACAACAAAACTTTGATAATAATAATAATTTTTAACACTACTTTAAACAACATAACTCACTTACAAATTCCTTCACTAAGATATAGTGTCTCCTTCTCCCATCTTCCAGTCTAATATATTAACTTTTACCTTATTTCTATGTATTTCTTACTTTCTATCACTTAAATTAATAATGGTACAATTAGTTTTATATACTTACTAGCTAACGTACTAGTAAAGATTGTTTTGCTATATTAATATAGTCTGCTTTTTATTGTATTTTACAATGTAGACACTTACACTGCACTTTTCCTTTCACATGAGGTTTATTTATCTAATATTACTATCACTTTTACTCTGTGTTATTTACATAGTTCGTTGCCATTTCGATTTATGTAATTCTATACCTCACCTGATATTTCACACATTGTTTATTTATTTAGTATCTCATCACTGGGTTGTCATTGGTCATTAATATTTGTTTTATTATTATTTATCATTTGTCACTTTTGTAGTGATTATTACCCTTGCTAAGCTCGATTTTCTCCACTTACTTTTGGCTAGTTTATTATTTAATAGGGTATTTTTTTTATTTCTATCTTCCTATCTTAGATTTATACATTCATTTTTCTTTTCTTTTCATTTAACACACATAATATATCTATTTTATTTTTATGGTTTATATATTTTACATTTCATTTATACCCTATCTGATTTAGTGCATTTATTTTACATTTTATTTATTAGCTACATTTTTGGGGTTACAATGATTGTGGTCACACTTTGGGTTATATCATGGTTTCTTGTTCCTTCACCTTCTCCAATCTATTGGGTTAAGTCGTAGTCAGTGTCTTAGTCAATTTTTTTTTTGTAGTGTTGGGTTATCAATCTTAAGGTTATAAGTTTTGATTTTTCTTTCTACCTTCAGCTTTTTCTTTTATCAATTATTAGTGCTTTTTGGTGCTATCTTATGTCATGTTATATAATGCATCGCCACCAAAATTGATTATTTCAAAAATAAAGATTGTTTTTCTGAAATCATCAATTACCCTTTTTTTTTGTTTACATAGTTTATTAGATAAAGTTGTTATTATTATGGAATTCATCAATCATCATCTTCTTTTTTTTAGTTTATCTTTGTTAATTCATGGTTCATGATTCTGGATATGATATTATTCTCCTCTTCTATTCTTTTATAATGAGTGTTGTATCCCTCGTAAGTTTTATCTCCCAAAAATTTTCTTCTCTTCCATTCATATAAATTGGTACTAGCCAGAGGGCACGTGTGGCTCTATTACTCTGCTATCCATTTATACACATTTTGAGTTCAGAGGTCATGCCTATCTGCTCAATAAAATAAAATGATTGTTGGACTTATCTCAACATAAAATCATCCTTTAATAATACTAATAATAATAATAGTCGTCTATTTCCGACTCATATAATATAATTATAATAAAACATTCTTGGGATTAATTATTCTGTTTTTATACATATCCATGACCTTCTCTTCTCATTGATTTATTTGTATTCCTTCTATAGGTTTGTGGCGATGTTCTTAGCATATTTTTCCATTGTTTCTTTAATTTACTTCATATGATAGTTGTTTTATTTTTTATTACTTCTCTTCTCTTTTATAATTAATGTTAAAATTGTAGTGTTTTTTGGTTTACTTATTCAATTTTTTCATCATTGATAGTTCGTTTAGTATTTCATGGTCATTCTTTATTTGTTTGTCTTGTCGGTTCTTTTTAAAATGTTAATTCTTTGTGATCCCCTTTCGCAATAGGGTTATTTAATAATGTTATGTAATGTCATCACTTTTTTAAAGTTTTCGTATTTTATGTCAGTTTTTTCATGATGGTTATTTATAAAAGTTTTTTTTTCTTCAAAATTAACTCGTTTCACTTATTTTGTTTCACACGCTTGGTTGTAAGTTGTTCTTACTTTTATTTTTTGAATTTTGGTAATTTTTTATTCTCAAAATTCTTTTTTCATGAATAAATCGTTTCAAATATTTTGGTTGTAAGTTGTTCTTACTTTTATTTTGAATTTAGTTAATTATTTATTCTCACAATTCTTCTAACAGTCTTACACCGCCTCATAATATTTCTTCAAAGAAGACTGGTTGTAAGCCCCTTTGATTCTTTTGGTAGTTATTTCACTTATGACATATGTGTTATTTTGGTTATTCTTAACAAAGACATAGGGTCCGTTATAAAGTAGTAATAGTTTCTTCGTGATACCTTCTCTAGAACTGGGTAACTCTCTATTCCGTATTAGTACCTTTTCTCCCTCTTGATATTGTATTACTTTAGGTTGGATCTTCCGATACTTTTCGTTTCTCTTCTCTATTTGTTCCGCTATCTTGCTGTAGAATCGGGCATTATCAAACTTGTACTCAGGATTGGTGGGGAAATTAATAAGTTCTTCAATTGCTCGAGGTGGTGGCCTTCCATACATTATGGTGTAAGGGGTATCTCTGATGGATTCGTGGTATGCGAGATTAATGAAGTTTTCTGTGGCTTCGATATAGTCATTCCACTTACGTCATTGATCGTGGCAGTACGTTCGAAGGATCCTTCTGACTTCACGAAGTGCTCTTTCAGCTGGATTGCTGTTCGGGTGGTATATAGAAGTTTTATATGTTCGGACGCCCAGATCCATTAATGTCTCCTTCCACTTTCTTCCTCGGAATTGGGTACCATGGTCGGTGATAATAGATGTTGGGACCCCTAATTCTGGTATGTATCTCTGTGTGACAATATTTAGTACCTTATTTGTGGGAGCACGGTTGATGGGATATAATTTCACAAACTTGGTGTAATGGTCCATGATGATCACTATAAACTTATATTGTTTCCTTCCTCCACTCCGTGGCATGGGTCCACATATGTCTAAGAAAACTCATTCCAGTTTATTGGTTGAAGTTATTGGCTGCATTACTCCTTCCTTTTTATCGTTATTACACTTGACTAACTGACATATGTGACAGTTTTTTATAACATTCCTTACTCTTCTGTTGACGTCTTTCAAGTAGGTATGTTCCTCTAGCGCCTTGATCACTTTTAATGCTCCCATATGCCCGTATCTGAGATGATAGTCCATTATGATCTCTTTCTCATACCCTCTAGGTATTACCAACTTCCACGAATTCTGGTTAGGACTGGTTTGGATAAATAATGTGTCCTCATGTAAACAATAAAACTGGGTGACTCTCTCCTCTTGCTGGTTTAGTCGCTCTCGGATCTGGTTTAACTTAGCATCATCCTTTTGGTGTTGTTTTATCTTCTTCAGTATGGTTTCTAAATCTGCCTTGCTTTTCATTATGTTGAACACCTTCACTATCGTTTCCTTCTGTCCATCAAATGTTTGTTGTTCGGTATTGATGCGGGATAGCACATCAGCTGCAATGTTTTTACTACCAGGGATATATTCCCAACTGATGTGGTATTCTTGGAGAGCAAGTATCCATCTGGTCAACCGTCCATGACTGAGTTTACAGTTCTTTAAAAAGGATATTGATTTATGGTCGGTTCGTACAGTTATTGGATACCCAAGGATGTAAGTTCTAAACTTCCCACAAGAAAACACTACGCTCAACAACTCCTTCTCTGTTACATGATAATTGCGTTCGCACTGATTCAAAGTTCTGCTTGCGAAACTCACTACTTGATGGTTTCCGTCATCGTCCTCCTGATATAATACTGACCCCAAGCTAATATCGCTTGCATCGCAGTTCATGAAAAAGGGTCGATTGAAGTCAGGGTGTTTTAACATAATTGTTTCAAGGAAATGGTCCTTAATAGTTTTGAAAATTGTTTCTTGTTCCGGACCCCACATCCACTTGGTTTTGGATGATAATTGTGGTGACAATTTGGTTGTTAGTTCAGAATAGTTTTGCTGGAATTTTCTGTAATAATTACAGATGCCCAGGAATGACTGTAATTGTTTTTTATTCTTTGGGGTTGGAAAACGTTGAATAGCATCTATTTTGTCTGTTGATGGTGTTATGCCTTGTCGGGATAGATTGAATCCAAGGAATTGGACTTCTTCGGCTATTAGTTTTGATTTTTTTAATTTTAATGTCACATTGCTTTCAGATAACTTCTCCAGTACTCGTTCTACTCTTAAACAATGCTCTTCCCAGTTGGATGAAGTGACTAGTAAATCATCAACGTACACAGTGGTATAATTCATGGTTTCTGGACCCAATATCTGGTCCATACAGTGGACGAATATTGGTACTGAATTTACCAGCCCAAAAGGTAATCGCTTGAATTGGTAGTTCCTACCTTCGAATATAAATGCTACATACTTTTGACTGGCTGGGTGCAACTCTACTTGCCAGTACCAGCAAACTGTATCCCAGGTACTGATAAACTGGCTACCATGAAACTTTTTGAGGATCTCCTCAATTTCTCCAGGAGATGTCCTGTCATTAATTAAAATCTTGTTTATCTCCCTTGCGTCGAGACACAGACGTACCCTTCCGTCCTTCTTTGTAATAGCCACTATGGGACTGGTGTACTGTGAACAACTGTACTCGATTATGTCCTCTTCCAGCATTCTGTTGATCTCCATTCTGACTGCCTCCTTCGCCGCATATGCAATTGGATATGATTTTTTATTGAAGTTAGCAACTTCTTTGAACCTCAACTCGCATTGATACCCCCTTACTTTTCCTGGTCTATCGGAAAATACATGATGGTATTTGTTGTAGATGTTGATTAAATTTTCCACCTCTTGAGTGGTTAAGGGATTTCCGTCCCGAGTACCTCGAAAGTGTCGGATATCTTCCAATTTTTGGTTCCATAAAAGGTCATTATTCATTTGGTCTTCTGTTTTTTCTTCCCACATTCTGTCTGGTGAATAACAGACTGTTCTTATATTATACACATTGTTAATTGGGACGACCCCCTTGCTTCCCGTTAATTCTGCTATCCATTCTTTATTTTTGGATTTCATGGTTACTTTCGATTGCCTCATGTCAATAACTGCAGAGTATTTTCTTAAAATGTCGCAACCAATTAATATTTCGAACGGTAAATTGTGTGCGATTAAAAAGATCATTGATAATGTTTCATTATTACTTGTCACCTCTAAGGACACTTGTTTCTTAATTGTCTTGTTTTGCCTTCCAGTGGCTCCAATCAAAATAATATTACTCACAGGTAATGTAGGTAAGCTGACCTTACTTTCTTTTTGAATTTTGTTGTATATGGTTATGTCAATTAAGGACACATTTGCGCCTGTGTCAGTCATGAATTTTGTAGACATTCCATTTATACTGGCAATAATATAAGCGATTTCATTGTCTGGATGGTCAATTAGTGTTGTATTCTCTTCCATCAGTTCTTCACGTATATTTTTCAAATAATGATTTTGGATGATCGTTATTGTTTGGTCAGTCAGTCTAGTTACGTACCCAATAGATCGGTTCAGTGATGGGTCCTGTTGGATTCTCACTGGCGCTGTTCGTTTAAATGTTGGGTAGTACCCTCTGCACGGTCCTCTGGTCGATTGGTGTGGTTACCATCCGTTACTTCCATCCTTTCAACCGGGTGGTCGTTGAATGTTACCTGCTCACGGCTTCTTCTATGTTCTTCTGCACTTCTGCTCCTCGGTCCTTGGTAATACCGTCTCCCATCATTTCTATTTTCTGCACTGATGTAATTGACCCTTCGCTTGTATGTTTGATTTTGACCTTGGTTGTTATTATTATTATATTGGTGGTTGGGCCTATTGTAGTTGCCACCACTTTGGTTATTCCCTCGGTTGTAAGAATTATTATGATTACTATTATTATTGTAGTAATTTTGATTGTTATTCCTTGGATAATTGCTGTTGTTATTGTTATTGAAGTTTCGGAAATTATTGGGATTGTTCGGTGGGTTATTCGCCAGTGCATTGTTTCCCTGGGGCCCATTTTGGTGGCTTCTCATATCATAGTTTCTGTTATTCGGGACGTTCTTCTGCCGATTTAGTAAGCAATGTTTCTCTCGCTCATACTCCCCCAATAAAGCAGCCATAACCTGGATTTTCTTGATCCGCCCACTCAGTCTACTTTTAGTGATCTCCCCATCATAATGGTATGCCAGCTGTGTCACTAAGCATTCTTCCGGGATGTTTGGCTCTAAATTTCTCGCTACACTGACTTTCCCCAAGAAATAGGCTGTGGGAGATTGTCCTAAGTATTGGTCGAATCTGCCGTTACTAATGTTGTTACATACTACGTGTTGTGTCGCCTCGGACCAGTATTTATTTTTGAAAAGGTCTTTGAATTCAGTAAAGTTGTGGATGTCCGGTCGTACTGCCGTCCACCAATTGTCGTGGACCTCCTTAAACATCTCATCCAGCATGCCCTTAATAACCGTCCATCGTGTCTCCCGGGTTCTTGCTAGACTCTCTTCCACTCGTTCAATAAATTCAATGGGATTACGCTTATAGTTCTTAAAATTAACTATCTTCCTATTTTCACTGCATGAGACATGTGAACTTAGTAGTGGTCTGTCCTTCAATGCGTTTATTTCTTCTTGTAGGCACAACTCTCTTACTCGGAATTCTTCTAATTTTCCTTCGTGGGCTGTTGCGGTACCCTTAACTTCGCTTACGGACTCATCTAATTGGTTATACCTCTCTTCAACTCTTGTTTGTACTTGTTCGAATTTATTAGTTGTTTCTTGCTGGAGTCCTTCAATCCTCCTTTTGCTTTCACCTTCAGCTTCGTTTACCTTGGTTAAGATTTCTTCCCGGACTTGTAACACTGTTTCGTTGGTCCTCTCTATTTTCTCTTCGTTCTCCATTACGGTTTGCTTTAATTCTTCCCGATACTCTGTTAATTGTTGTTGCAAAGTTTCTTGGTTGTATTCTATTTTATCGTTCAATGTTTCTATATCTTCTTTCATTTGTCTCAAGGTTTCGCTGGTTTTCTCATTACTTTTATCTATTTTTTCACTTATTACTTTATTCTCCTCTTTCATTTCCCGTTTTAATGTTTCCATCTTCTTTTTATTACTCTCCTCATTCCGGTTGAATTTTTCATTCATTTGTTTTTTCAACTCCTCACTATTTTTGTCCAATTTCTCATCCTGTTTCTTAAAATTGTCATTTATTGACTCAAATTTCTTATCTAATTCTTCCGTTCTCCGTTCTTCCATCTGTTGAAACATTTCCATTAACCTATCCATCTTTGTTTCTTCTGTGGTTCTAGTTGGTGCGGCCGGGGTTAATATTTCTTCCACATCCTCAACCAATGTTATCTCCCTTTCTTCCATTCTGACGTCTTTCTCGGTCTGCTTTTCTAACATCTCTGCTTCCTTTTCCGCCTTCTTCTCGCGTTGCTTAGCCTTGTATCTTGTGTCGTGCATTGCCTGTTCCATTTTTGCAGCCACCGCTAGAATCTATTTAATTTAATTGTATAGTTTTTTCAATTAACTCTAGCCCTACTAGTTGGTGCGCCACTTTGTAATAACCCTTATTTTTCAGACGAGTTAAATGCGTGTTGTTTTGCCACATGTTGGATGCGTCACTTTGTAATAAAGGTATTTTATTACGATTTATAATGTTACCCGTTGGAAACGTCAATTCGTCATGGAAACGTGTAAGTCCCGTATTTATCCTTACCTTATGGTCCTCTGTTGTAATCGTCACTTTGTAACTAGACGGTTTACCGGTGTTCAATTTTATATATGTTTACTTATTTTGTTGTTATTTTAAATAGTAACGAGCCGTTTAATATTTTTTCTTAATACTTACTAAGTCGACCATATTCTCGCAGTTCAGTTTAAATTTTCTGCCTCGCCGTCTGATTGGTTCCCACTGTCTGGCCAAGTCGAATTTGTCAACTAATGTATTTTTACTGTTTATATCCCAAACTCTTATATTACCTTTTTAAATGAATCAAACATACAGCGGTTGATAGGTACGAAGATTTATTTAACTCTTTTTTATATAATCAGGTCAATTACATTTGGGAAATGAAACATACATTTATCATAGCTCCAGAGTTTACAATTCGCGCAGTTGGCAGTCCGCTCAGTTTGGTCTGGTTGTAGAGACGCTTAGTAATGGCGTATGTTGCTTCTTCTGTTTATTTTGAAAATTATCTCAGGGAAAGTTCTTTGGACTACAGAATGTTGGTTTACAGACTAATAAATGCACATAATTTTATAATATTCCTTATAACTAATACACCATATGTGATATTTTAAAACATGAAAAGTAAGTTACTGCAAATGAGAAGTAGTGCTCGCTAGGTTAAATTTTGTTAGCAAGTTACGTTTTAAATATAGTTTAATATAAAATCAAAATTCAGTGATAGATTTAGTTTATTAAAGGTGATTATTTAATCGAGTTCAGTTCGAAAAGTTAATTTAGTGACTGGTGAAGAGAAAAATAAAATTGCTCATTTACTGTGGGTAATTGAAAGTTTTAATTTTGGGGTGAAGTATTTAATTTATACTCATCAATTCCTTAATCCAGCTTCTCTTACGATCCTCTTCTTCTTCTGGAAAACATCTAAGGGTCCCTTCTTGTATGGATTGATGGGGATCCAAGTTCAAACGATCGAATTTCAATGTTCAGCTTTCATCAGACTTGTAGATTCATCTGTTTCCTCAGGTTGAGTGGGGTATCTTCTGTTCTTCCTCCAGTATTGGTCGTCTATTAATTTGGTTTGCTTCCTTCAAGTTTTGGATATAATATTTGTTATATAATTGTTTTTTATTATTTGGCCTCTCATCAATAGTTAATTTATATATTCTTCTTGTAACTTCTTCATTCAAATTTAGTAAAACTTAATGATTTTAGGATTTACTTGTCTTCAAGGGCTCCATACGTCCACCCTCTATGCTAGTCAATAATGGAACAATTAGATTTCAACGGTCAAACTTGTAACAAGCTTTAGTTGTCATGGTTACTCTTCAAGATATACTAGTTCTCATTGGCCAATATCTTATAACATTGTTATATTCTAACGTTTTATTCCTGTTCAAATTTATAAAAATCCTTTAACTTGTAATTACTTTCTTATGCTAGCAGTAATATTAATTACACTAACACCATTGTTTTGCTTTTTTACTAAAGATTATTTTGATATCACTCATAGTTACTTTTGATTAATTAATAACATATTTTTAATTTTTCCTATTGATATTTCTTTATGTAATTATCTTTAAACTGAATATTATTTATACATTTTTATACCTGATATTCTTACTTAAATACCTAAACATATTATATACCGTAAGATGGGGTTACTTTGTGACTGTAGGGGTAACTTTGTGACACATAGTCATTTTTTCGTATTTTGTATCTCGCGCCGCGTCAGTAATACCGGGGAAGCAAAGAGCGGCGTTAAACGCTTGTCCGACATACTGAGTCACCTAGCGGTCAGCGACCGAAGCTGCTGCGCATTGCTTACCTTTGTTGGCTAGTGTATTGTAAAAAACGTATATCACGCTGTCGACTCAAACTTCGGAAACTTTGTGTGCTGAAGCCTAACACCTTATAGAACCAACTACCACAGGTAATTATTTTTTATTGTTAATATGTTGGTTAGATTTTGGAGCAATATAAGTTTTGTGTAGTGATATTTCCGAGAGATGTGAGAACATAACCAAAATATCAAAAGATTGCGGGGTTACTTTGTGACACATCGACACTGTCACAAAGTAGCCCCACCAGGTTTTCGTTTAAAAATCACAAATATATTTTTGTTTTGCAGTGTCTAAAGAGAGATAAAAAATTATGAGAAGATATAAGCGTAAGCTGGGTGCTCGTCCCTACCAAAATTACACGGATAGTTCTCTAAATGAAGCGGTACAATTGGTCCTGACGAAAAAATTGTCTCTGAGGAAAGCATCTGAAAGGTTCGTGAGCTAAACATTTTTGTGTAATGATTTTTACAGTAGGTATTTTGACGTGATAATGTCTTTTGGCTGGGGCCATTTGAAAATTTCTGTAATGTTACATAGTATGACGTTACCATAGTATCTAACCATAATACCGGTAATGTTGTTTTGTTTAGCACAATTTACCAGCCGGGAATCATTAACTCAAACCGCGACCGCTAACATGAAATTAAAAATAGAGTAACCATAGCAACAATAGCAACTGAATAAGAAATAGTACGGTAACTGAGTAATCAGTTAGAAAATTGAGATGGCAAATAATGTTGTACTTAGCTGGTGGCCGAAAGACATTATCATGCTCTTTGGCTTTTGTCACTAGGCAGACAGTACTCGATTTTTAACTTTAGCAATGGTTAACTAGGTATTTTATCTAATTTATTGCCATATTTTTGCTTTTAGATACAACAACCACAGGAATACACTGTGGATGAAGACGAAAGAGGCGCGGGGCTTGATGGACAATCCAGCGAAAATCCCAGGTCGCCAACCTGTATTCACAGAGGAAGAAGAAAATAGGTTTGTGGCTCATGCAATTGCCTTGTCATCGTTCGGTTTCCCAATAACAACCTTCGATCTACGTTGTGTGGTAAACGCGTACCTGGAAAGAACGGGGAGAAGAGTGCCTGCATTTAGAGAAGGCAATTTTCCTGGAAAGGAATGGGCACGGTCTTTCATGGAACGCCACAAACAAATTCTCTCTGCATGAATGTCCAAAAATATTACTTATGCAAGGGCCTCGACGGATCGAGAAGTAATTGACGTATTTCTCTAGCTTGGAAAAAGAACTGGAAGGTATCCCGCCTGAGAACCAATGGAATTACGATGAAACAAACTTAGTGGACGATCCTGGAAGCAAAAAAGTTATCACGCGAAGAGAAGCGAAGTATCCTTAACAGATTCAAAATGCATCAAAGGCATGTACTTCGATTATGGTATGCGGTAACGCTGTGGGAGAACTGGTGCCGATTTATGTCAACTATAAATCTGAAAAATTGTGGTCCACATGGACTGAAAACGGACCAATGGGAGCAAGATACAATCGCACCAAATCAGGGTGGTTTGACCACCGAGTTTTTGAGGACTGGTTTACATCACTTATGCTCCCTATCTTGAAAAAGCAAGACGGTACGAAAGCAATTATTGGTGACAACTTAAGCTCACACTTAAGTCTAGAAGTCCTACGTCTTTGTGAAGAAAATGATATAAAGTTCATCGCGCTCCCGCCAAATTCGACCCACCTCCTCCTGCCGCTCGATGTGGCATTTTTCCGTCCTCTAAAATCCCACTGGAGAGACGTATTGACGAACTGGAAAAAAACTACCTCTGGGAGCAGATGCATGAATGTGCCGAAGGATGAATTTCCACGTCTTCTTAAAGAACTGATAGCTGCCCTGAAACCGGATGCCAAAAATAATCTGAAGTCGGGATTTCGAAAGACAGGAATTTTTCCACTGGATAAGACCAAAGTTTTGCAGCGGCTTCCCAAAGCAGTCCTTGAAGAAAGCCTGGGGTTGATGATAGATCACGTGGGCGAAGTCTTCATAAAAGAATTAAACAAGAGGAGGGAAGAAGTAACAAAAATCCGGGCCACCAGGAGACGCAAAAAGTTGAATGTCCCGCCGGGAAAAAGTATTGGTTTTGCCGACGTCCAAGAAGCCAGCACCAGCGAAGAGGCAACAAAATCCGCCGGAAGGGAAAATACACAGAGAAAGGCTTCAAAGTCCTCCTGTAAGAAATCTTCACCCTTAGAAGCGACAGACGAAGAGACGGACAACAGCAGTGAGACGTTTTCTCTTCGAGATTCCGATGATGGCATGGAATGGTTCGAAGAGGATTCAAATGAGTCTGATGCTGACAGTGATCCGTTGTCGGTGATCCCAAACAATACCAGCAACGTCTTTGAACTAAACGGTACCAGTACTACCGATAGTTTCAAAGCGGGTGATTTTGTGGTGGTAAACTTCGAGAACCAGCTTTTCCCCGGAAAAGTAACTGATGTTAAAGACGAAGGATACATGGTGAGCGTTATAGAGCGATCAAAAATATACTGGAAATGGCTGGCCCGACCAGATGAAATTTTATACTCAACAAACGAGGTTCTATATAGTATCGATCCCCCTAGGCCAGTGGGCAGGCGAGAGCTCTTTGATGTCAAAATTATAGATTAAGCTATGGTACGATATCCAAAATTTGTAATAGGTACCGTTCTCAAAATGAAAAACCCCATTGTTCTCTATTTTTAAGTAAAATAATTGTGTATTAAGCTTTTAATAAACGTATTACTGCCTAACTTTGTGACAAGTAATTTTTCCTCTTGCATTTCAAGGCAAAAACACAGATGTCAAATTTTAACAAATTTTAACCTTAATTTCTCAATGGTATTTACAGATCCGGGCTAGAGCAATACATTACTATGTAGGGAAAGGATGTACCAATGTTTTGCAATTGTTCGTATTGGGCTACCTTTAAAACTGACCAGCTGGTACAGGAAAACCCTTAAAATCCGTCACAAAGTAACCCCACCTTACGGTACTTTAATTGACATTTTGTTATTGTTTTGTTTTCAAACTTACAAGTTCCTTCATCCATGCTAGGCCTCATGCCTAGGTTTCACAATACTTCTATTCAACATTCTTTACAATCTTTTTATATTCATTAACTTTATTTAGTTGTTGATTGAACATTTTCTAAAGAAACTAATTAACAAAAAAAAACATTGGTGCTTTTAACATCACACCTTTTATATAATTAATATACTTTTTCTTTCCAGGTCCATGCCTGAGACTAAACTTCTAATTAATATTGTTTTCTTACTTCTTACTTCTACATCACTTGTCCTTTAAGCTTACTAATACTATCGTTCATTTAACAACAAAACTTTGATAATAATAATTTTTAACACTACTTTAAACAACATAACTCACTTACAAATTCCTTCACTAAGATATAGTGTCTCCTTCTCCCATCTTCCAGTCTAATATATTAACTTTTACCTTATTTCTATGTATTTCTTACTTTCTATCACTTAAATTAATAATGGTACAATTAGTTTTATATATTTACTAGCTAACGTACTAGTAAAGATTGTTTTGCTATATTAATATAGTCTGCTTTTTATTGTATTTTACAATGTAGACACTTACACTGCACTTTTCCTTTCACATGAGGTTTATTTATCTAATATCACTATCACTTTTACTCTATGTTATTTACATAGTTCGTTGCCATTTATTTCGATTTATGTAATTCTACACCTCACCTGATATTTCACACATTGTTTATTTATTTAGTATCTCATCACTGGGTTGTCATTGGTCATTAACATTTGTTTTATTATTATTTATCATTTGTCACTTTTGTAGTAATTATTACCCTTGCTAAGCTCGATTTTCTCCTACTTACTTTTGGCTAGTTTATTATTTAATAGGGTATTTTTTTATTTCTATCTTCCTATCTTAGATTTATACATTCATTTTTCTTTTCTTTTCATTTAACATACATAATATATCTATTTTATTTTTATGTTTATATATTTTACATTTCATTTATGCCCTATCTGATTTAGTGCATTTATTTTACATTTTATTTATTAGCTACATTTTTGGGGTTACAATGATTGTGGTCACACTTTGGGTTATATCATGGTTTCTTGTTCCTTCACCTTCTCCAATCTATTGGGTTAAGTCGTAGTCAGTGTCTTAGTCAATTTTTATTTCGTAGTGTTGGGTTATCAATCTCCAGGTTATAAGTTTTTTTTTTCTTTCTACTTTCAGCTTTTTCTTTTATCACGTATTAGTGCTTTTTGGTGCTATCTTATGTCATGTTACAATATGTACTTGACTTTTGCTATTTTATAAACACTTTAAGCGAGTTCAGCACCCTTCACGTCAATCAATTTTAACTCGAGATACCTACTAACTTGACATACAGACGAAAAATTTTTTTTTTTAATTACCACCAGAAGTATAAAAAAATAAATTGGGTTTTTAATCTCTTTCATTGGCCTTTTTGATTTTAGACTGCCAATGTTTTAAATATATATTTGTAGGGTACTTAAATCAAAGAGTTGTCACTGCCACTTTTTACACCAGCATCCAGAAGCAGTGACTACCTCCAAACACTCACATTAAAATATTAAAAAAGGTAGTCAAGAATGTCAAAAAAACTGTCAACTACAGAAACACCTTTAACTGCATCATTCAATATGAGATTAAGATTATGTGCAGGACAATGGATGTATTTTGCATTCTCTTCCAGCTTCTTCATTTGGGCTTGTAAGTCATTGTATCAGACATCACACACACACACACACACACACACACACACACACACACACACACACACACACACACACACACACACACACACACACACACACACACACACACACACACACACACACACACACACACACACACACCATCATAAGCTTAACTTCAGAATTTTTTCAAATCGTTATTTTCTGAAGAAAATTAAAATAAAAACCTTCAACTAAGAAGCGGTATGGTTACATGCAGAAAATCCCCATAAATGATTCATTTACATTTAGGTCAGATGGATTGACATATTCATATACTGGAAAATGACACTTAACTGAGCTACTTGTGTAATATCTGGAATGGCATCAAGGATTATTGAATAAAATGATAAAAATTATCTTGTTGTTGCATCCTCTTCGTTCACTTATTAATTTAATAATATATATATACTTTCACTTATGAACTTACTATTGTCACTTCCCAAACGTTTCAAGATGTTGTTTCTCTTCTTCAGTGGGTTGAGTACTAACTGTCGATTACAGAATAACCGTTACGGAATGGAGTGTGTGGTGGGGGTTGATGGTGGGAAGGGTTTGGCGCTGAGGTTCGAATTATGTGTGTGGATCAGTGTGTCAAATAGTGTATGTGATTTGTAATGTATCTGTTCATTTAATATGTTGTTTGGTTGTAGTGTGTGATATCTGTATATTTCAAATTGTTCAGCTGTGTTTAGTTTTCTACTTTTTGGTAAGTAGTGTAATATTTCCATGTTGTTTCTTCGTTCACTTATTAATTTAATAATATATATATACTTTCACTTATGAACTTACTATTGTCACTTCCCAAACGTTTCAAGATGTTGAAAACACATAAACAATACTAACAAAGACATTGACACATACAGCAAAACAGGGGTTTACAAATTAAATTGCAATGATTGTCAACAATTCTACATCGGCCAGACGGGAAGATCTTTTTCTTCCAGGTTTTCTGAACACTTAAAAGCCCTCACCACAAACTACATACATTCCACATTTGCCACACATTTACATAACGAAAACCACAGCTACACAAACATAGAACACAACATGGAAATATTACACTACTTACCAAAAAGTAGAAAACTAAACACAGCTGAACAATTTGAAATATACAGATATCACACACTACAACCAAACAACATATTAAATGAACAGATACATTACAAATCACATACACTATTTGACACACTGATCCACACACATAATTCGAACCTCAGCGCCAACCCCTTCCCACCATCAACCCCCACCACACACTCCATTCCGTAACGGTTATTCTGTAATCGACAGTTAGTACTCAACCCACTGAAGAAGAGAAACAACATCTTGAAACGTTTGGGAAGTGACAATAGTAAGTTCATAAGTGAAAGTATATATATATTATTAAATAAAATGATGCCTCCCTGATATCAGATTTTTTTCACCTGTTCTGAAATAAGTTGAATAGGCTCATTCTGTACTTACATGATTGAGACACTTTACTTTACCCTCAGGTTTTGATATGATTTTCTTTAGCACTGGGTCATAATTTGACAACAGTTTAATTACAGAAATGAAATTACTTCGATTTCGTTGTCCATGACTTAACTAAATACAACTATTATATTAATGACTCGGCCGAGTCGCTAATATAATAGTTGTATTTAGAAATCACTTTCTTGTACTCTGCTACTTTCTTCCAGCATGTTCTCTTTGACCCCTAAATAATAAATTTTGGTGGGCCAGTAGAAGAGACTTTCCACAGGCATTGAAGAACCTGCCTCCAGAAGTTAGCCTCTTTTCTTATCTCTGACTCTAATGGCTAATCCAATGTGTGACCTCTTTTCTGAGAGTCATAAACAGCATGCGCATCTAGGTGAAGTACTGATGATTTATGTTGACTGATTATTTTACTCATACCATTCCAATCATTTAACACCATCTACCCAAGAATAGGAACTTGATTAATTCCTATCAATGAACAACCACCAAGGCTTACAATAAGAGCTATTCAACTTGGGAGAGTAGCAAAACCAGTGTCGCTGACATTCCACACTCCCTTTGCTCTTAAATTTGTAATAATATTCTTAGAAAGATTTTTTTTTCATGTAACCGGCCATAGGAAATGGTTATGTTTGTCAATGTGATCCACACTGTTCAATAAAATGTTTTTAATTTTATATCTTTACTATTACTTTAATAAAAACCTCAGTCACTTGAATATTTTTTTTGCATTTGCAACATTTCTTAAAAATTGTTATGTTTCAGTTTCTTCATCTTCTTGCAGTAAATCAGGGTCTGGGTTTTTATTAGTATCATCAAATCCAAAGGCAGCACACATGGTTGAGTTGGATAAAGTCTATCTGTCATATACAGCGATAACTAAACACTGTCAGATATTAGTTCTTTACATGTTTCAGAAGAGTCACTCACACAGTGGCGCACCCAGGATTTTTTTTGGGGGGGTTTGAAAATTTCGAAACAAGGTGCACAATTTTGGTTTTCCTCATTCTTTTCTTTACAAGGAGGGTTTTTTCCTGGAGAAACGACAATATGCAACTTATAAGGAACCAATGTCGCAAGAACAGGTAAAAATTAACTTTACTTCATACAGTTTCACTCATGTACGTTCCACCTATAATGCTGCAAAGGCATACTGCACATGTAAGAATCATACACACAATGTTTGTAAGAATTATGAGTTAAAATCATGTTAAGCACAGGCTTACTAATTTGCATATGCTTATTGAATAATTTAAATTACTTAATCAGTAGACGCTAACTTTATTGAAATAATAATACAATAATATAGGTAAATAATCACACATAGGCCTAAAGCAGTTGCGCACTTTGTAGTGGTGATAAGGCGGGAAGTATGTTATACACATCAGTAGAAAAAGGCCTTTTGAAAATATTAGCCTTCTCCCTGAAAGAGGAGTCTACGTACGGAGGTTTTGATTTCGATTTCTATTTCGACACTACTAAACAGTACATATGGACGTTTTGTAAGATGAAACAAGCAATAGATACAACAGAGGTACCATACAAAGTTTTCACGAGTTAGAAAATGTTTAACATTTAGTAGGCCTACTAAAATTAATTTGTAAACAGTGATTTGGCATGTTGTGTCTATTGCAGTCTTTTTCCAGATCTTCTAGTCGAGCCTAGACATTAACAAACATTGTATATTTTGAAGAACATAATAGTTTGTGTACATGTTACGATTCAGGAAAAAAGTAGTAATATCGGTAAAAATGAGCCTCTGACGAAGCTGATGGAAACTAGTTCAAGCTCAAGGTGCAAGTTTAACATTTTTACCAATAAAAAATTAGTGTTCCGAGTCAGTAGTTTATATTTATAACTCGCGGCTTCGCCGCTCGCAGACCCCTTCGGTGGACGCCCCGATCCGACGAAGGTCGGGGGAGCTATGTACATATTGTAACGTTACATAACCCATGCCCAAAAATGATAACGTAATCACCCCACTATAAAGGTCAGAAATGGGTATAATATACATAGCTATAGATTACTTTGTATTACAAAACACTATAAACTATAAGTCAGTGATATAAAGGGTACAAAGTGAGATATAGTGTACACAGTGAGAAAGTAAGTGGTTTTAAAAGGTGCATCTCACAGACTTTTGCTGTGGGTGGAGATACAATTAATTGTAGCAGTAGACTATATTGCTACTGACCAATTCTGTATTTTGTTTGAATTTTGTATACTTTGTATTGTGTAGGCCACAAAGATTTTGTACCTAGGTTTAATTTTATATTTAATATAATAATTGTGTTTGAATATAAGATAACCCAGGGTTAGACAGAAAATAATAATAAAATAAAATAATACTGTATGAGTAAAATGGCAGAGAAAAATAGTTTAGTGTAAGGATACTATAAGCAAATAATGAATAATAAATAAATACAATTAAAGGAAATAAAAATATTAAAGACCTATGTATAAAGTTAAGAGGAAACAGGAGGAAAAACCTTATATAAATTAAATTGGATAATAAACAAAAGTTAAAAAGGATTATTTTTCTATAAATAAGAAATAAATTTATAATAATTAAAAACAGCCTATATACTCAAAAGTATATAGATGCACCAATAAAAAATGATATAAAAATTCTTGGTTACTAACAGTAACCAACTAACAAGAAATTGTTAATTGTTAAAACGACTGAAAAACGTACGTTTGGAAAAAGTGTAATGCCATTTAAAATTTGAAAAAACCTTATGAATATTTTTGGAAATAGTGCGAAATTTAATAAAAATTAACGAGTAGTGTCCACCTTATGTCAGAACTCCTTCAAGTATCAATATTCACGTCCTTTATTCGATGAAAATTTGAAATAATCCAACCACCAGGTCAGGCCTAGTTTGACTGCACTTTGAGATTTTTGGTGAGACCGTATATTAGAAAATTTAACTAAATTACAAAACAACTATAACTTTGACACTAGAACCAGCACCATCCAAGTAAACACTTCAAGAAAAGAGGTGAAACAAACTTTATTAATAATTGTTAACCAAAAAATCCTCATAACGAATCTTTGTGTAGTTTCAGCATTCAGTAACTGATTTCGTGTTTATAGTAAAGAACATAACCTGAACTCTAGCGGATAAACCCGAAACTACATACTACAGAAAAAACAAATATAATCTATTTTTTTCTTGTAAAGCGTAGTATTTTATTATTCATTTCTGACCGTCTCATAACACAAAGAACTTACCCTTAACGATGGGGAAATTAATAAATTAATTCTTTATTGTTTAATATTTAATCAAGGATAAAAAATATTTTGTTATAATTTCAATGTTTACCTAATAAGATCGAACCAATGTGGTGTTGACAGGGAGAATCGATTATAATTTTTTTGTATTGGGAGAAGATAAAAATCAGTGTATTTAATAAATAAATACCCTGAATACTTTGTTATAAATAATAAATGTGTATTATTTCTTGTAGAGGGTAGTTGTTACAGAGTTACAGGAAACCAAGAAGAGGACGAACAGCTGGAAAAGTATTACCGACAATTGGGGTTATTTAACCTCAAATTGGGACAGACGTCAAGATCAGCTGGTCTCATGAGTGGCGAAAATTTACATGAAGTAATTGTATACTCCGGGGATAATATCCTTGGTCCTCTCTCTCCTAACTACGGTTAAACAACTTCATTGATTTCTCCCAAATCACACACACTCGATTTTCAGTTTTCTTTTTATTTCGGTAAACATAAAATTTAACCGATACAGGACAATAACAAATACACTCAATAAAGGATTAACAGTGACTCCCATGAAAGCAAGATTTTCAAAGAACCATTAAAAGTATCCATTAAGTAAAGTACTAGTTAGGCTCTGAGAGAATTTTGCAAACGCGGGACATTACAAAAATGGCGAACCCAACATTGGGGCTTTGAACATTCACAAATATAATTAATAAGTAACGATCAGAGAGAGTTACATTACAAAATGGCCCTCAACTTAAAGGGCTGTCATAAAATGAGCCTCTGACGAAGCTGATGGAAACTAGTTCAAGCTCAAGGTGCAAGTTTAACATTTTTACCAATAAAAAATTAGTGTTCCGAGTCAGTAGTTTATATTTATAACTCGCGGCTTCGCCGCTCGCAGACCCCTTCGGTGGAGATATTCGAGATTTTCGACAAAATAATATAACAAAAAACCTAATTATCGTCGGCAGGTATGAGAAAACAAGAAATGCATAATACCAGAGGCAGATCGAAGAAGAGGGCAGAAGAAAAGGAGAAGGAAGAAGGTGGACAGGAACAAGAAATAGAAGTAATCACAGACAGTGAAATGGAACAACCAACGGGTGATAACGAAGAAACCGAAGTAGTCACAAACACGGAAAAAGAAAGAGTTGCAGAGGATGCCCAAGGGGACCAACCAGACAAAGCGGAAGCCAGCGGACAACCAAATTGGCAAAGACATGATGAAATTTATGGCTGAACAATTTAGGAGCAGGAGGAAAACTTAAAGCAAACCAATGAGGAAAATAAGGAAAATTTTAGGAGACAGGAGGAAAAATTTGATAAAATAGATGAAAACTCAAGGAAACAAAATGAAACCTTGAGCGAGAAATTTGATAAAATAGATGAAAACTCAAGGAAACAAAATGAAACCTTGAGCGAGAAATTTGATAAAATAGATGAAAACTCAAGGAAACAAATGAAACATTGAGCGAGACATTTGGCAAAATAGATGAAAACTTTAGGAAACAGGAGGAGAACTCAAGGAAGCAACATGAAACCTTGAGGGACAGTTTAAAGCAAATTGAGAAAATAAACGAAGAAAATTTAAAACAATTTGAGGGTAAAATGGAGAATTTCAATAAGGAGTTAAGAGAAAATCTCGAGAGTAAAATTGAAATGGTCAGTAATACATTTAGCCAAAGAGTAGATGAGTACAAGGAGCAGGCAGAAAAGAAAATAGTAGAAACCAATCAAAGATTAGATAAAACAGAAGAAAAAATAGAACAAATTAAAACCGGAATAGATGCCCGAATGGACCGAGAGGAACAAAACAATCAAGTTCGTATAATGGCCATACGCCAAGAAAACAATGACCAGTTAGATAGTATAAAAAGCAGTCTAAACTGTAAATTCACAGATTTTCACGAAATGGTAGAAAATGTCAATAATCAGTTCCATAGCCAAGTAGAGAAATTAGATAACTTACAACAACTACAAACAAATTTACAAGGGGATGTAGATAGAATGGGTTCCAGATCTATATGCAACACTCAACATGCTATCCAAGATAGTAGGGAAAGTGTAAACTTTCGGGATTATCGAAGAAACCCACTCGAATTTTTAGGGAGAGTAGATGAAATTTTGAATAGGTCAAAGGAAAACCGATGGAACGTGATCAAAGAGATATTAGATGAATCTTTCAAAAACATTAACGATAATTGGTGGACTGTAATAAGGAACGAGGTGTGTGATTATGGGAATTTTAAAACAATGTTCAAACTTAAGTACTGGTCGGAGTCAGTGCAAAACATTATTAGAGACGATATCTGTCATGGTAGGTATGACCGCAATATAGGACAAACACCTACTGCTTATTTTTTGGGGAAGGTGTGTGTGGCAAAATATTTAGACCCAAAGATCCCTGAAGAGTGTTTGGTGACCAAAATTGCGTATCATTTCGAGGAAAAGATTATAAGTGCTCGATTAAGCGGACAAATAAAAACCATTGGAGGTATGGAAACGCTACTAGAAAATTATGAACAAGAATCGTATTACAGGAGGAGTAGATGGAGGTCAGGGAATACAGAGGAGCGGAAAAATGAACCACCTAGAGATAATCGACCTAGAGTAAATTATGTACGTGCCAATAACAATTATTATAATAACAGGTATCGAGGAAGAGGGCAAAATTATAACAATTGAAATTATAGAAATGATTCTTATCAGAGAGAAGAAGGTCCACAAAGAAGTAGGAGTGAAGAACAACCTAGATTCAGAGCTAGTGAGGAAGAAAGAAGGCCAGTAAACAATACTCAACATAGTGAAAATGTTGAACCAAATAATAATAATGACGGAAATCGGGGAAACGGGTACCAGCAGTGAGAAGATGTGACTGCCCGTCACTGCTAGAAACAACCGGGCACAGAATTTACCACAGACCCAATCATAATAGTAAATTAACAAGACCAATAACAATTATCAGAAATCATAATTTAAAGGATATACAGGCGGAGTTAATGGAAGAAAGAGCAATTAAAGAGTCATCACAAAACAATGATATAGTTTATATACAAATAAAATTAAATGGAGTGTTAGCAGAGGCCATGATTGATACAGGAGCAAATGTTTCAATTATTGATCAATTAGAACTTGACCGGATTACTGAACTAACTACTGAGAGAATACCTACTTTACCAATTAATAATTTAACAATTATTGGCGCCACCGGGAAGCAAAATAAAACAATCAGAAAACAAGTGTCTTTGAATGTTACTACTAGTGGGATAGGAATACCTATGGGATTTTTAGTAGCTAAAGGGCTACCTTTTAGGGTGTTAATAGGGTGTGATATGCTACGGCGACACACTGCAGTTATAAATCTGGCCAGTGGTATAGTAACACTGAGCACAGAAGAAGGTGAGTTAGCGGCTGAGATAATTGGTAGCCAAAGTGCCCCTCAGTGTCCGAGGTCATTCTATATTAGGGAGGATAATAGATTAACCCTAGGTAAAAATACAGAAGTAACAGAATCAAAGATTTGGCAAGAGAAGATAGAAGAAATCATAGAGTTTCAAGATAGGCAGGCCCAGGAAATAATTAATGTAGAACAAAAACAACAGCTTATAAAAATTTATAATAAATATAAATCAGTATTCTCGGATTCACCTGGAAAAGCAAAAAACTTCCTGTGTGAACTAAAGTTCAAAGAAAATGTAAATTTTAATAAACGGTCATATCCCATTGCTCAAGCTTTGAAAGAAGCAGCAAGAAAAGAAATTCAAAGAATGATATTAGAAGATATAATTGAAAGAAGTAGTTCTCCGTATACTAGCCCATTGGTAACTATACCGAAGAAAGATGGTCAAGTAAGACTATGCCTTGATGCTCGGGAGTTGAATAAAATGCTCATTATCGATCGCACGTCTCCAGGTGAGATTGAAGAAATAATGAAAAAGTTCTATGGATGTAAGTACATGAGTACTTGGGATGCAGTCTGTGGATATTGGCAAATAGAGTTGCACCCTAACAGCAGGCAATATGTTGCTTTCATATTCGAAGGACGAAATTATCATTTTAAACGTTTGCCTTTCGGATTGGTAAATTCTGTGGCCGTGTTCATCCAATGCATGGATCAAATTTTGGGTAAGGAAGTTTTAGATTTTACTACAATATATGTTGATGACATATTAATTACTTCTTGTACATGGGAGGAGCATTGTAATAGAGTGGAAACAGTGTTAAATAAACTGTTACAATATAATATAACTTTGAAACTAGATAAATCTAAATTTATCACACATGAATTACCATTTTTAGGATTCATTCTGTCCGCTACTGGAATTAAACCATCTCCTGAGAAAGTAAAGGCTATCCAAGATTTCCCTAAACCAAAAAACTTAAAACAATTACCATCCTTTCTTGGGATCTGCAACTATTATAGGAAATTTCAACATAATTATTCAGAAGTAACAGCCAAATTCCAATATTTACTTTCGAAGAAAAACAAGTGGAAATGGGAAGAAAGTGAAGACAATAATTTTAAGATAATAAAAAATAAATTTCTGGACAGCATCATGCTACACCACCCAAATTCCAATAAACGTTTTTTCATAAATTGTGATGCTAGCAACATTAGCCTTGGAAGTGAACTATATCAGGAAGATGAGGAAGGAAATCATTGGGTCATCAGTTTTGCAAGCAGAGTACTGAGTAGTTGTGAGAGGAATTATACAGTAACTGAAAAAGAACTGCTGAGTGTTGTGTTCTCATGTATAAAATTTCTAACATTTATATTGGGATACCCAGTAACCATAAGAACCGACCATAGATCAATTTCATTTTTAAAAAACTGTAAACTTAACCATGGTAGACTCACAAGATGGGTGTTAATACTTCAAGAGTATAATTTAGACTGGGAATATATCCCGGGTAAGAAGAATATAATAGCAGACCGATTGTCACGGATTAACCTAGAAAAAGGAACTTGTGAAGTAGAACCAGAGAGTATTGGAAAGATATATTACATTATCAAAGTGAAAAAGGAGTTACAAGATATAATTAGTAAAATGAAAATAGATCAGAAAATGGACACTAAATTAAAAAAAATTAAAGATAGGATATTACAAAAGGATCCTATAATAACAAAATTTTTCTGTGTTTATGAAGAAATCCTTTTTATCCGTCCAACCATTGAGGATCATGTGTGGAAAATGTATGTACCAGAAGCAACGGAAGTAGCCCTAATAAAGGACTACCATGAAAGATATGGTCACATGGGACCACTCAAAGTTATTAAAGCTTTATCTGAACACTGTTATGTGAAAGCAATAAATAAGAGAGTAAGATTAATAGTAAAAAACTGCAACATATGCCAGCTAGTAAAAAATCGGTATGGAGAACCATACATGCTTCCATATTCTAAGATTTATATTTAAAATCATTTTCGAAATGAAATATTACCTAAATATTCCCTAAAGGCGAAAAGTCTGTCTATGAATCGTTCCTCTGTAAACACGTGCAGTTACACTGCCCAGCGATCCACAGGAAGGAAATCGCTATCCACGCTGGACACTTTTTCGGCTTGCATGCGTTATGTTGGTATGGGTTCGGCACTTTCCATTTAAAAACCGTGTAAATGTAAGAAAATAAACATGAATGAGGCCAAAAATAACGCGAACTGTGTGTGTGTGTGTGTGTGTGTGTGTGTGTGTGTGTGTGTGTGTGTGTGTGTGTGTGTGTGTGTGTGTGTGTGTCTTCCCTGCCTTTTCATTGCGGTAGTCATAATAATAAAATGGAAACGTAAACAGTACATAACTGAGAAAACTAGATGGTGACAGGTGAGATTCGGCATAGTTCGTTTAAAGCGAATGAGGCAACCTGAATTTGCCTCAGCGTTTTTTGTATACATCGTATGTAAGCAATGTAGTGGTGTGATAGGGAAGTGTAGGGAGGGGGGATTGTCCCGCGCTGTACACATAGAGCGTTGAGGCATGCCTCACTTCTGTGGTCCAAACAGTTAAGTTAAAGCGCCTGTGTTGTTTCTAAGTGTTTATTTTATGCGGTTATTAAAAGTGTCACTGTTATTCCGCTGAACTAACAGATGATCAAGATTGTTATTTGAATTATTTGTAACATTAAACATATATATAGAAACTAATCAAGTTTAAAAATTTGAAGTTCAATCAGTTGTATTATTGTGTATGACTAATACAAGGATTGTTCAATAGACACACGTATAGAACTGTAAAGCATTTTTTATTCAACGATTTTAAAAGAAGTCTCCAATAACATTAAGACATGAGTTCCACTGTTGCGCTAACCTGTAGATTCCCTGCTAAAAATTCTTACGGCTGTTTGTGGAACCATTCGGTTACAGCAAACTCTACCTCAGCGTCCGATTTGAACCACCGTCCTTTTAGTGATTCCTTAAAAAACATTTAAGATAAGATTTTTGCCTACCCATTCATTAACTACTAGCTTCGCCAGTAAGCAAATTGATGTCCAGTTTTTTGGCTTGCACGCGTTATGTTGGTGTGGGTTTCGGCACTTTCCATTTAAAAAGCGTGCAAACGTAAGAAAATAAACATGAGTAAGGCCAGAAATAACGTGAATTGTGTGTGTGTGTGTGTGTGTGTGTGTGTGTGTGTGTGTGTGTGTGTGTGTATGTGTTTGTGTCTTACCTGCCTTTTTATTGCCGTATTAAATGAAAAATATTATATTACATTAAAATGAAAAAATTTTAATTTTATTGCCTGGCAACAAAATTATTTTATTTTTAACAATTACCATTGTTTCAAAAAGTTTAAATAAATTTTCAAGTACTTTACTCTTGTTAAAACGTAAAAGGTTGCAGGTAAACTACCCCTTCCCCTTAACCGATCTTCACCAAAATCGAAAGTCCTTGAGACATCTACAATTCAGGGACGTATGCAAATAATTATTTGATTCTGTTTGAATTTGCGGCTGTTATCATTTGCCATAGAAAATACGCTTGACAAAAAAAACGTTGCAGGTAAACTACCCCTTTCCCTAAACCGATCTTCACCAAAAACAATAGATCTTGAGAACTCTACAATTTAGGGCTGTATGCAAATAATCTTTTGATTCTGTTTGAATTTGCGGCTGTTATCATTTGCCATAGGAAATACCCTTGTTAAAACATAAAATGTCACAGGTAAACTACCCCTTTCCCTTAACCGATCTTCACCAAAAACAATAGGTCTTGAGAACTCTACAATTCAGGGCTGTATACGAAACATTATTTAATTCTGTTTGAATTTGCGGCTGTTATCGTTTGCAAAAAAAAAAAGAATTTCCCTTGATAAAAAAAAACCGTTGCAGGTAAACTACCCCTTTCCCTCAACCGATCTTCACCAAAAACAACAGGTCGTGAGTACTCTACAAATCAGGGCTGTATGCAAAAAATTATTTGATTCTGTTTGAATTTGCGGCAGTTATCGTTTGCCATAGAAAAAAAATCTACAGACACACAGACACACACACACTATAACATCTTCTCCTGTGTTATAACTTAGGGAACCCGCAATAATTGGTTCTGCCAATTATTCAGGCTGCCTTACTTGTGACGAGCTGAAAATTAATCAGAACAACAAACAATAAATATACAAGGATTCAGGGAAGGGGAGACTGTTGATTTATGCACTCAGTATAGTATGTACTCCTGATGACATCTCTTTATTACATATTGTATTATTTTCTCTACTTAAAATTCTCGACACATATGCTTCAATAGCTTACAGTTTAAATGATGATTATATTTTATTCTTTACAAGGCCCCTTAAAATAAGATGTACATGAATTTAATTAATTCTCCGGATCCGGGATTTCCTCTAATACGTTAAGAATGGTTACCTCGCCATATAAAGCTTTCAAAATTTTGCCATTTGAAGAATGGTCTTTATTAATCTTTTAAACAATAAGGCTTTACAGTTTAGAGCTATAACTCTTTTACTAGGGATAAGTATACAAGTTATGAGTATACAATTACTGTTATACAATTACTTAAAATCTCTTAATGTGGTTAAATTAATTGTCTTTTGTTGAATATAATATTTAGTATTTCATAAGCACGGAAGGCTTGCCTCCGTGTCACCTTTTTGGGATGTCTTCCAGCTCTGCGTTATTCCAGTCGTAGGTCCTCGATTGCAGCATGTTTGAAGTAGGTCAGGTATCTCTCATTATCTTCGTATCCGGGAATGGTGTAGTCCTGAAGTCTTTTAGATCATGGTGTCTCCTGGTTCTCAGCTCTTGGCTAACTGATAGTAATAGCTCATTGATCTGAATGATTAACACAAAGTTTCATTCACCTGTATCCACTTCACATGATAGTTTGATTGTAGCACTTCACTTCATGGGATTACCACAGTTTTAATTACATAAGTATTATATTTTAAGATTTTTGAAGAGATGTCACCGGCGCTAAATTTTAGTTATTCATTCTCACTCGTTTACACCATATTTATATGAGTCGCGGTTCAACTACATTAACGCAACACATTGTTTAATAGTAAAAAGAATGCGTCAGTGTCTTAACTGACGGATTAATTACATTTTGTAATAAACTATTTTTAACGTTGCACATATCGGCAGTACACAGCTTACTGTTTGACCGCTCCATAGCAAGTGGGCGAAAATAGTTAAGGGTGAGAATAGTAATCTCGCGACAGTTCAACTCAACATAAAAATAGTTCCAAGTTTCTTTTTTATTTAAAGGACTAAAATTAGATTAAATAATTAAGTAGGGATATTCTTAGTTACAATTGCTATCAAAGTACATTATAGTGATCTAGTTTAATTATTTAAATAATAATCAATTTACAATTATTTTTAGTTAGTTAAGGGGTCGGAAAACAAGTTGATTCTGGTTAGCGCCTGTTTCTGCAGGATTAATTAACAAGCTTTACCCTTTCTGTACACTCGTATTCCTTTTAATATATTATTAGACTTTCATTTAAATATTATTATTATTTAATGATTACAATAAGCTTTAGGTACAAAAGGTGAGATTTTATTAAACACTTAAAATTTATCAACCTATACATTATCAACTTAATTAATTAATTTATTTTTATTAATAAAATCGTCACATACTCCGCCTCTTAACAAACACAGACTCCTGACAAGTTGGTTAGCAATGTACCGGGAGTATGCTTGGGGAGTACCGTGTGAAATTAATTATTATTATTATTTATTATTAGTGCAAGGTTTGTTTTTCTATCTCTCTTTAAATGATCTTGTTCTCATTTAAATGTTCCCCTTCGTGAAATTCCCTTTATCTCACTTCTTACAGTACTAACTTATAATACTAATTTCCCTAATTCCAGTAACTCACAATATCGTGGCCCGACTGACATCAGCTTACTCTAACTCTACAAGTTAGCTTTCAGCATTCATTAATGATCTCTTTGCACCTTTCTGCCTCATCATTATCCTTTTCAGTCGGCGCCGTTGTGACTTGTTACTTTACATGTATATAATTCTTTCTTGATTATATACCATAGACTTACTACTAAAATAATCTAAAGAGGATCCCATACTCCACTCTAGATTATAGTTATTTGAGAGAAGCGGAATTTCACGAAGATAATTCTTATTATCTCTTTAACAATAACTAGACAAACTATGCGGAAGGGGAGACACTTTACACAATGCATTGTATTTCACGCGCGGTGGTATTCATTGTTTAGGGAGGCAACGGTTTATCACAATAGGGAGAGGGTGGCTGCTTACTACAATTTCTTAACACGCTTTATTGTTCTCTTACTGGCCACAACTGGGGTGTTCACTATTCAACTATACTTTTATTATTATTTACTTTCTTTTATTTACTACTACACATTCCACAAATTTGTTTAACTTAAGATTTATTCAGCAATTATTATTCAAGCAATTATTATTCACTTATGATTACTTTGGGGGTTTAAAAAACTTACCTCGAATTATTTCCTATCGTCTTACCATATTTATTTATGACACTTTATTTACTTTTTTTTTTTTATTTAGCTCAGTTTACAAGGTTACTGTTTTGGGACATGGGGTTTAACACTTTATCTAACAAGGGGTTAACTAAGTCATTTATTCATTTGAAATTTAAGTCATAATATTATTTCCTCTACTATACTACACACAATTATTTCCTACACACTTTAGTACATGGTAAACATTTATTAACAGTTATTATTAAACATTAGCATTAGTTTTTATTTAAACGATCAGCTGTTTCGCTGGAAAGTAGGTCAGACTAGTTTTAAACAATGGCATTGTTTTGCTTACAAAGGGGACTTAACTAGAGGGTGAATGCATTGTCTAACTCAACTTGGGGTAGGGTGACAAGGACAGTTTTACACGCAGGCTTGGACAAGAATTCAACTGGTCTGATTTTGTTTACAAACTGACAGGTTGATGAATGAACTTTTTGACAAGCACGTACCTGCTGTTATATCGTATTCTTGGGGCGTTTTTAGTTAACATTATGTTCATTCCTATATCTAAATAATATTTAAATTACTTATTTATTATACTATTATAATAACTATTATCGTTTAATTTTTATTTAATATTTTAGACACATTTTAAAGTACATGAGTGAATAAATCAACAGCTTTGGTGTGTGGGTTTATCGGGACACAACAATTACTTCTTAAATTACACAAGTCACAAAATTTTTACAAAGGAGTCGCAAAATTTAAGCAAATTAGCAGAGTGGCGCAATTTATTTGCGTCACGATGCTTACAATTATTCTTAATTAGACAACAGCACAATACACAATTAATTATTATTTACACCATAGCACATTTATTATTAATTACCAGAGTCGCGCAATTTATAACATCTTCTCCTGTGTTATAACTTAGGGAACCCGCAATAATTGGTTCTGCCAATTATTCAGGCTGCCTTACTTGTGACGAGCTGAAAATTAATCAGAACAACAAACAATAAATATACAAGGATTCAGGGAAGGGGAGACTGTTGATTTATGCACTCAGTATAGTATGTACTCCTGATGACATCTCTTTATTACATATTGTATTATTTTCTCTACTTAAAATTCTCGACACATATGCTTCAATAGCTTACAGTTTACATGATGATTATATTTTATTCTTTACAAGGCCCCTTAAAATAAGATGTACATGAATTTAATTAATTCTCCGGATCCGGGATTTCCTCTAATACGTTAAGAATGGTTACCTCGCCATATAAAGCTTTCAAAATTTTGCCATTTGAAGAATGGTCTTTATTAATCTTTTAAACAATAAGGCTTTACAGTTTAGAGCTATAACTCTTTTACTAGGGATAAGTATACAAGTTATGAGTATACAATTACTGTTATACAATTACTTAAAATCTCTTAATGTGGTTAAATTAATTGTCTTTTGTTGAATATAATATTTAGTATTTCATAAGCACGGAAGGCTTGCCTCCATGTCACCTTTTTGGGATGTCTTCCAGCTCTGCGTTATTCCAGTCGTAGGTCCTCGATTGCAGCATGTTTGAAGTAGGTCAGGTATCTCTCATTATCTTCGTATCCGGGAATGGTGTAGTCCTGAAGTCTTTTAGATCATGGTGTCTCCTGGTTCTCAGCTCTTGGCTAACTGATAGTAATAGCTCATTGATCTGAATGATTAACACAAAGTTTCATTCACCTGTATCCACTTCACATGATAGTTTGATTGTAGCACTTCACTTCATGGGATTACCACAGTTTTAATTACATAAGTATTATATTTTAAGATTTTTGAAGAGATGTCACCGGCGCTAAATTTTAGTTATTCATTCTCACTCGTTTACACCATATTTATATGAGTCGCGGTTCAACTACATTAACGCAACACATTGTTTAATAGTAAAAAGAATGCGTCAGTGTCTTAACTGACGGATTAATTACATTTTGTAATAAACTATTTTTAACGTTGCACATATCGGCAGTACACAGCTTACTGTTTGACCGCTCCATAGCAAGTGGGCGAAAATAGTTAAGGGTGAGAATAGTAATCTCGCGACAGTTCAACTCAACATAAAAATAGTTCCAAGTTTCTTTTTTATTTAAAGGACTAAAATTAGATTAAATAATTAAGTAGGGATATTCTTAGTTACAATTGCTATCAAAGTACATTATAGTGATCTAGTTTAATTATTTAAATAATAATCAATTTACAATTATTTTTAGTTAGTTAAGGGGTCGGAAAACAAGTTGATTCTGGTTAGCGCCTGTTTCTGCAGGATTAATTAACAAGCTTTACCCTTTCTGTACACTCGTATTCCTTTTAATATATTATTAGACTTTCATTTAAATATTATTATTATTTAATGATTACAATAAGCTTTAGGTACAAAAGGTGAGATTTTATTAAACACTTAAAATTTATCAACCTATACATTATCAACTTAATTAATTAATTTATTTTTATTAATAAAATCGTCACATACTCCGCCTCTTAACAAACACAGACTCCTGACAAGTTGGTTAGCAATGTACCGGGAGTATGCTTGGGGAGTACCGTGTGAAATTAATTATTATTATTATTTATTATTAGTGCAAGGTTTGTTTTTCTATCTCTCTTTAAATGATCTTGTTCTCATTTAAATGTTCCCCTTCGTGAAATTCCCTTTATCTCACTTCTTACAGTACTAACTTATAATACTAATTTCCCTAATTCCAGTAACTCACAATATCGTGGCCCGACTGACATCAGCTTACTCTAACTCTACAAGTTAGCTTTCAGCATTCATTAATGATCTCTTTGCACCTTTCTGCCTCATCATTATCCTTTTCAGTCGGCGCCGTTGTGACTTGTTACTTTACATGTATATAATTCTTTCTTGATTATATACCATAGACTTACTACTAAAATAATCTAAAGAGGATCCCATACTCCACTCTAGATTATAGTTATTTGAGAGAAGCGGAATTTCACGAAGATAATTCTTATTATCTCTTTAACAATAACTAGACAAACTATGCGGAAGGGGAGACACTTTACACAATGCATTGTATTTCACGCGCGGTGGTATTCATTGTTTAGGGAGGCAACGGTTTATCACAATAGGGAGAGGGTGGCTGCTTACTACAATTTCTTAACACGCTTTATTGTTCTCTTACTGGCCACAACTGGGGTGTTCACTATTCAACTATACTTTTATTATTATTTACTTTCTTTTATTTACTACTACACAGTCCACAAATTTGTTTAACTTAAGATTTATTCAGCAATTATTATTCAAGCAATTATTATTCACTTATGATTACTTTGGGGGTTTAAAAAACTTACCTCGAATTATTTCCTATCGTCTTACCATATTTATTTATGACACTTTATTTACTTTTTTTTTTTTATTTAGCTCAGTTTACAAGGTTACTGTTTTGGGACATGGGGTTTAACACTTTATCTAACAAGGGGTTAACTAAGTCATTTATTCATTTGAAATTTAAGTCATAATATTATTTCCTCTACTATACTACACACAATTATTTCCTACACACTTTAGTACATGGTAAACATTTATTAACAGTTATTATTAAACATTAGCATTAGTTTTTATTTAAACGATCAGCTGTTTCGCTGGAAAGTAGGTCAGACTAGTTTTAAACAATGGCATTGTTTTGCTTACAAAGGGGACTTAACTAGAGGGTGAATGCATTGTCTAACTCAACTTGGGGTAGGGTGACAAGGACAGTTTTACACGCAGGCTTGGACAAGAATTCAACTGGTCTGATTTTGTTTACAAACTGACAGGTTGATGAATGAACTTTTTGACAAGCACGTACCTGCTGTTATATCGTATTCTTGGGGCGTTTTTAGTTAACATTATGTTCATTCCTATATCTAAATAATATTTAAATTACTTATTTATTATACTATTATAATAACTATTATCGTTTAATTTTTATTTAATATTTTAGACACATTTTAAAGTACATGAGTGAATAAATCAACAGCTTTGGTGTGTGGGTTTATCGGGACACAACAATTACTTCTTAAATTACACAAGTCACAAAATTTTTACAAAGGAGTCGCAAAATTTAAGCAAATTAGCAGAGTGGCGCAATTTATTTGCGTCACGATGCTTACAATTATTCTTAATTAGACAACAGCACAATACACAATTAATTATTATTTACACCATAGCACATTTATTATTAATTACCAGAGTCGCGCAATTTATAACATCTTCTCCTGTGTTATAACTTAGGGAACCCGCAATAATTGGTTCTGCCAATTATTCAGGCTGCCTTACTTGTGACGAGCTGAAAATTAATCAGAACAACAAACAATAAATATACAAGGATTCAGGGAAGGGGAGACTGTTGATTTATGCACTCAGTATAGTATGTACTCCTGATGACATCTCTTTATTACATATTGTATTATTTTCTCTACTTAAAATTCTCGACACATATGCTTCAATAGCTTACAGTTTACATGATGATTATATTTTATTCTTTACAAGGCCCCTTAAAATAAGATGTACATGAATTTAATTAATTCTCCGGATCCGGGATTTCCTCTAATACGTTAAGAATGGTTACCTCGCCATATAAAGCTTTCAAAATTTTGCCATTTGAAGAATGGTCTTTATTAATCTTTTAAACAATAAGGCTTTACAGTTTAGAGCTATAACTCTTTTACTAGGGATAAGTATACAAGTTATGAGTATACAATTACTGTTATACAATTACTTAAAATCTCTTAATGTGGTTAAATTAATTGTCTTTTGTTGAATATAATATTTAGTATTTCATAAGCACGGAAGGCTTGCCTCCGTGTCACCTTTTTGGGATGTCTTCCAGCTCTGCGTTATTCCAGTCGTAGGTCCTCGATTGCAGCATGTTTGAAGTAGGTCAGGTATCTCTCATTATCTTCGTATCCGGGAATGGTGTAGTCCTGAAGTCTTTTAGATCATGGTGTCTCCTGGTTCTCAGCTCTTGGCTAACTGATAGTAATAGCTCATTGATCTGAATGATTAACACAAAGTTTCATTCACCTGTATCCACTTCACATGATAGTTTGATTGTAGCACTTCACTTCATGGGATTACCACAGTTTTAATTACATAAGTATTATATTTTAAGATTTTTGAAGAGATGTCACCGGCGCTAAATTTTAGTTATTCATTCTCACTCGTTTACACCATATTTATATGAGTCGCGGTTCAACTACATTAACGCAACACATTGTTTAATAGTAAAAAGAATGCGTCAGTGTCTTAACTGACGGATTAATTACATTTTGTAATAAACTATTTTTAACGTTGCACATATCGGCAGTACACAGCTTACTGTTTGACCGCTCCATAGCAAGTGGGCGAAAATAGTTAAGGGTGAGAATAGTAATCTTGCGACAGTTCAACTCAACATAAAAATAGTTCCAAGTTTCTTTTTTATTTAAAGGACTAAAATTAGATTAAATAATTAAGTAGGGATATTCTTAGTTACAATTGCTATCAAAGTACATTATAGTGATCTAGTTTAATTATTTAAATAATAATCAATTTACAATTATTTTTAGTTAGTTAAGGGGTCGGAAAACAAGTTGATTCTGGTTAGCGCCTGTTTCTGCAGGATTAATTAACAAGCTTTACCCTTTCTGTACACTCGTATTCCTTTTAATATATTATTAGACTTTCATTTAAATATTATTATTATTTAATGATTACAATAAGCTTTAGGTACAAAAGGTGAGATTTTATTAAACACTTAAAATTTATCAACCTATACATTATCAACTTAATTAATTAATTTATTTTTATTAATAAAATCGTCACATACTCCGCCTCTTAACAAACACAGACTCCTGACAAGTTGGTTAGCAATGTACCGGGAGTATGCTTGGGGAGTACCGTGTGAAATTAATTATTATTATTATTTATTATTAGTGCAAGGTTTGTTTTTCTATCTCTCTTTAAATGATCTTGTTCTCATTTAAATGTTCCCCTTCGTGAAATTCCCTTTATCTCACTTCTTACAGTACTAACTTATAATACTAATTTCCCTAATTCCAGTAACTCACAATATCGTGGCCCGACTGACATCAGCTTACTCTAACTCTACAAGTTAGCTTTCAGCATTCATTAATGATCTCTTTGCACCTTTCTGCCTCATCATTATCCTTTTCAGTCGGCGCCGTTGTGACTTGTTACTTTACATGTATATAATTCTTTCTTGATTATATACCACAGACTTACTACTAAAATAATCTAAAGAGGATCCCATACTCCACTCTAGATTATAGTTATTTGAGAGAAGCGGAATTTCACGAAGATAATTCTTATTATCTCTTTAACAATAACTAGACAAACTATGCGGAAGGGGAGACACTTTACACAATGCATTGTATTTCACGCGCGGTGGTATTCATTGTTTAGGGAGGCAACGGTTTATCACAATAGGGAGAGGGTGGCTGCTTACTACAATTTCTTAACACGCTTTATTGTTCTCTTACTGGCCACAACTGGGGTGTTCACTATTCAACTATACTTTTATTATTATTTACTTTCTTTTATTTACTACTACACATTCCACAAATTTGTTTAACTTAAGATTTATTCAGCAATTATTATTCAAGCAATTATTATTCACTTATGATTACTTTGGGGGTTTAAAAAACTTACCTCGAATTATTTCCTATCGTCTTACCATATTTATTTATGACACTTTATTTACTTTTTTTTTTTTTATTTAGCTCAGTTTACAAGGTTACTGTTTTGGGACATGGGGTTTAACACTTTATCTAACAAGGGGTTAACTAAGTCATTTATTCATTTGAAATTTAAGTCATAATATTATTTCCTCTACTATACTACACACAATTATTTCCTACACACTTTAGTACATGGTAAACATTTATTAACAGTTATTATTAAACATTAGCATTAGTTTTTATTTAAACGATCAGCTGTTTCGCTGGAAAGTAGGTCAGACTAGTTTTAAACAATGGCATTGTTTTGCTTACAAAGGGGACTTAACTAGAGGGTGAATGCATTGTCTAACTCAACTTGGGGTAGGGTGACAAGGACAGTTTTACACGCAGGCTTGGACAAGAATTCAACTGGTCTGATTTTGTTTACAAACTGACAGGTTGATGAATGAACTTTTTGACAAGCACGTACCTGCTGTTATATCGTATTCTTGGGGCGTTTTTAGTTAACATTATGTTCATTCCTATATCTAAATAATATTTAAATTACTTATTTATTATACTATTATAATAACTATTATCGTTTAATTTTTATTTAATATTTTAGACACATTTTAAAGTACATGAGTGAATAAATCAACAGCTTTGGTGTGTGGGTTTATCGGGACACAACAATTACTTCTTAAATTACACAAGTCACAAAATTTTTACAAAGGAGTCGCAAAATTTAAGCAAATTAGCAGAGTGGCGCAATTTATTTGCGTCACGATGCTTACAATTATTCTTAATTAGACAACAGCACAATACACAATTAATTATTATTTACACCATAGCACATTTATTATTAATTACCAGAGTCGCGCAATTTATAACATCTTCTCCTGTGTTATAACTTAGGGAACCCGCAATAATTGGTTCTGCCAATTATTCAGGCTGCCTTACTTGTGACGAGCTGAAAATTAATCAGAACAACAAACAATAAATATACAAGGATTCAGGGAAGGGGAGACTGTTGATTTATGCACTCAGTATAGTATGTACTCCTGATGACATCTCTTTATTACATATTGTATTATTTTCTCTACTTAAAATTCTCGACACATATGCTTCAATAGCTTACAGTTTACATGATGATTATATTTTATTCTTTACAAGGCCCCTTAAAATAAGATGTACATGAATTTAATTAATTCTCCGGATCCGGGATTTCCT
The DNA here is from genome assembly GCA_034769895.1 of Magicicada septendecula. Classification (NCBI taxonomy): domain Eukaryota; kingdom Metazoa; phylum Arthropoda; class Insecta; order Hemiptera; family Cicadidae; genus Magicicada; species Magicicada septendecula. Next base: position 61,340,508 of record CM068369.1, on the reverse strand, counting down.
CTAATACGTTAAGAATGGTTACCTCGCCATATAAAGCTTTCAAAATTTTGCCATTTGAAGAATGGTCTTTATTAATCTTTTAAACAATAAGGCTTTACAGTTTAGAGCTATAACTCTTTTACTAGGGATAAGTATACAAGTTATGAGTATACAATTACTGTTATACAATTACTTAAAATCTCTTAATGTGGTTAAATTAATTGTCTTTTGTTGAATATAATATTTAGTATTTCATAAGCACGGAAGGCTTGCCTCCGTGTCACCTTTTTGGGATGTCTTCCAGCTCTGCGTTATTCCAGTCGTAGGTCCTCGATTGCAGCATGTTTGAAGTAGGTCAGGTATCTCTCATTATCTTCGTATCCGGGAATGGTGTAGTCCTGAAGTCTTTTAGATCATGGTGTCTCCTGGTTCTCAGCTCTTGGCTAACTGATAGTAATAGCTCATTGATCTGAATGATTAACACAAAGTTTCATTCACCTGTATCCACTTCACATGATAGTTTGATTGTAGCACTTCACTTCATGGGATTACCACAGTTTTAATTACATAAGTATTATATTTTAAGATTTTTGAAGAGATGTCACCGGCGCTAAATTTTAGTTATTCATTCTCACTCGTTTACACCATATTTATATGAGTCGCGGTTCAACTACATTAACGCAACACATTGTTTAATAGTAAAAAGAATGCGTCAGTGTCTTAACTGACGGATTAATTACATTTTGTAATAAACTATTTTTAACGTTGCACATATCGGCAGTACACAGCTTACTGTTTGACCGCTCCATAGCAAGTGGGCGAAAATAGTTAAGGGTGAGAATAGTAATCTCGCGACAGTTCAACTCAACATAAAAATAGTTCCAAGTTTCTTTTTTATTTAAAGGACTAAAATTAGATTAAATAATTAAGTAGGGATATTCTTAGTTACAATTGCTATCAAAGTACATTATAGTGATCTAGTTTAATTATTTAAATAATAATCAATTTACAATTATTTTTAGTTAGTTAAGGGGTCGGAAAACAAGTTGATTCTGGTTAGCGCCTGTTTCTGCAGGATTAATTAACAAGCTTTACCCTTTCTGTACACTCGTATTCCTTTTAATATATTATTAGACTTTCATTTAAATATTATTATTATTTAATGATTACAATAAGCTTTAGGTACAAAAGGTGAGATTTTATTAAACACTTAAAATTTATCAACCTATACATTATCAACTTAATTAATTAATTTATTTTTATTAATAAAATCGTCACATACTCCGCCTCTTAACAAACACAGACTCCTGACAAGTTGGTTAGCAATGTACCGGGAGTATGCTTGGGGAGTACCGTGTGAAATTAATTATTATTATTATTTATTATTAGTGCAAGGTTTGTTTTTCTATCTCTCTTTAAATGATCTTGTTCTCATTTAAATGTTCCCCTTCGTGAAATTCCCTTTATCTCACTTCTTACAGTACTAACTTATAATACTAATTTCCCTAATTCCAGTAACTCACAATATCGTGGCCCGACTGACATCAGCTTACTCTAACTCTACAAGTTAGCTTTCAGCATTCATTAATGATCTCTTGGCACCTTTCTGCCTCATCATTATCCTTTTCAGTCGGCGCCGTTGTGACTTGTTACTTTACATGTATATAATTCTTTCTTGATTATATACCACAGACTTACTACTAAAATAATCTAAAGAGGATCCCATACTCCACTCTAGATTATAGTTATTTGAGAGAAGCGGAATTTCACGAAGATAATTCTTATTATCTCTTTAACAATAACTAGACAAACTATGCGGAAGGGGAGACACTTTACACAATGCATTGTATTTCACGCGCGGTGGTATTCATTGTTTAGGGAGGCAACGGTTTATCACAATAGGGAGAGGGTGGCTGCTTACTACAATTTCTTAACACGCTTTATTGTTCTCTTACTGGCCACAACTGGGGTGTTCACTATTCAACTATACTTTTATTATTATTTACTCTCTTTTATTTACTACTACACATTCCACAAATTTGTTTAACTTAAGATTTATTCAGCAATTATTATTCAAGCAATTATTATTCACTTATGATTACTTTGGGGGTTTAAAAAACTTACCTCGAATTATTTCCTATCGTCTTACCATATTTATTTATGACACTTTATTTACTTTTTTTTTTTTATTTAGCTCAGTTTACAAGGTTACTGTTTTGGGACATGGGGTTTAACACTTTATCTAACAAGGGGTTAACTAAGTCATTTATTCATTTGAAATTTAAGTCATAATATTATTTCCTCTACTATACTACACACAATTATTTCCTACACACTTTAGTACATGGTAAACATTTATTAACAGTTATTATTAAACATTAGCATTAGTTTTTATTTAAACGATCAGCTGTTTCGCTGGAAAGTAGGTCAGACTAGTTTTAAACAATGGCATTGTTTTGCTTACAAAGGGGACTTAACTAGAGGGTGAATGCATTGTCTAACTCAACTTGGGGTAGGGTGACAAGGACAGTTTTACACGCAGGCTTGGACAAGAATTCAACTGGTCTGATTTTGTTTACAAACTGACAGGTTGATGAATGAACTTTTTGACAAGCACGTACCTGCTGTTATATCGTATTCTTGGGGCGTTTTTAGTTAACATTATGTTCATTCCTATATCTAAATAATATTTAAATTACTTATTTATTATACTATTATAATAACTATTATCGTTTAATTTTTATTTAATATTTTAGACACATTTTAAAGTACATGAGTGAATAAATCAACAGCTTTGGTGTGTGGGTTTATCGGGACACAACAATTACTTCTTAAATTACACAAGTCACAAAATTTTTACAAAGGAGTCGCAAAATTTAAGCAAATTAGCAGAGTGGCGCAATTTATTTGCGTCACGATGCTTACAATTATTCTTAATTAGACAACAGCACAACACACAATTAATTATTATTTACACCATAGCACATTTATTATTAATTACCAGAGTCACGCAATTTATAACATCTTCTCCTGTGTTATAACTTAGGGAACCCGCAATAATTGGTTCTGCCAATTATTCAGGCTGCCTTACTTGTGACGAGCTGAAAATTAATCAGAACAACAAACAATAAATATACAAGGATTCAGGGAAGGGGAGACTGTTGATTTATGCACTCAGTATAGTATGTACTCCTGATGACATCTCTTTATTACATATTGTATTATTTTCTCTACTTAAAATTCTCGACACATATGCTTCAATAGCTTACAGTTTACATGATGATTATATTTTATTCTTTACAAGGCCCCTTAAAATAAGATGTACATGAATTTAATTAATTCTCCGGATCCGGGATTTCCTCTAATATGTTAAGAATGGTTACCTCGCCATATAAAGCTTTCAAAATTTTGCCATTTGAAGAATGGTCTTTATTAATCTTTTAAACAATAAGGCTTTACAGTTTAGAGCTATAACTCTTTTACTAGGGATAAGTATACAAGTTATGAGTATACAATTACTGTTATACAATTACTTAAAATCTCTTAATGTGGTTAAATTAATTGTCTTTTGTTGAATATAATATTTAGTATTTCATAAGCACGGAAGGCTTGCCTCCGTGTCACCTTTTTGGGATGTCTTCCAGCTCTGCGTTATTCCAGTCGTAGGTCCTCGATTGCAGCATGTTTGAAGTAGGTCAGGTATCTCTCATTATCTTCGTATCCGGGAATGGTGTAGTCCTGAAGTCTTTTAGATCATGGTGTCTCCTGGTTCTCAGCTCTTGGCTAACTGATAGTAATAGCTCATTGATCTGAATGATTAACACAAAGTTTCATTCACCTGTATCCACTTCACATGATAGTTTGATTGTAGCACTTCACTTCATGGGATTACCACAGTTTTAATTACATAAGTATTATATTTTAAGATTTTTGAAGAGATGTCACCGGCGCTAAATTTTAGTTATTCATTCTCACTCGTTTACACCATATTTATATGAGTCGCGGTTCAACTACATTAACGCAACACATTGTTTAATAGTAAAAAGAATGCATCAGTGTCTTAACTGACGGATTAATTACATTTTGTAATAAACTATTTTTAATGTTGCACATATCGGCGTACACAGCTTACTGTTTGACCGCTCCATAGCAAGTGGGCGAAAATAGTTAGGGGTGAAAGTAGTAAACTCGCGACAGTTCAACTCAACATAAAAATAGTTCCAAGTTTCTTTTTTATTTAAAGGACTAAAATTAGATTAAATAATTAAGTAGGGATATTCTTAGTTACAATTGCTATCAAAGTACATTATAGTGATCTAGTTTAATTATTTAAATAATAATCAATTTACAATTATTTTTAGTTAGTTAAGGGGTCGGAAAACAAGTTGATTCTGGTTAGCGCCTGTTTCTGCAGGATTAATTAACAAGCTTTACCCTTTCTGTACACTCGTATTCCTTTTAATATATTATTAGACTTTCATTTAAATATTATTATTATTTAATGATTACAATAAGCTTTAGGTACAAAAGGTGAGATTTTATTAAACACTTAAAATTTATCAACCTATACATTATCAACTTAATTAATTAATTTATTTTACTTCCATATTCCTTAAGGAATGGAAGTATGGTGTAGGCAAAAAAAATCGTGTTCGAGATTATTGCAGATTCTGATTGTACTACACTCAAAACATGAAAAAAAGTCGTTTTCCGAAAAGTGTCTGTGTGTGTGTCTGTCTGTCTGTCTGTCTGTGTGTCTGTCTGTAGATTTTTTTTCTATGGCAAACGATAACTGCCGCAAATTCAAACAGAATCAAATAATTTTTTGCATGCAGCCCTGATTTGCAGAGTACTCGCGACCTATTGTTTTTGGTGAAGATCGGTTGAGGGAAAGGGGTAGTTTACCTGCAACGGTTTTTTTTTAGCAAGGGTAATTTTGTTTGTTTGGCAAACGATAACAGCCGCAAATTCAAACAGAATCAAATAATATTTCGCATACAGCCCTGAATTATAGAGTTCTCAAGATCTGTTGATTTTGGTGAAGATCGGTTAAGGGAAAGGGGTAGTTTACCTGTAACGTTTTATGTTTTAACAAGGGCATTTCCTATGGCAAACGATAACAGCCGCAAATTCAAACAGAATCAAATAATATTTCGCATACAGCCCTGAATTATAGAGTTCTCAAGATCTGTTGATTTTGGTGAAGATCGGTTAAGGGAAAGGGGTAGTTTACCTGTAACGTTTTATGTTTTAACAAGGGCATTTCCTATGGCAAACGATAACAGCCGCAAATTCAAACAGAATCAAAAGATTATTTGCATACAGCCCTAGATTGTAGAGTTCTCAAGACTTATTGTTTTTGGTGAAGATCGGTTGAGGGAAAGGGGTAGTTTACCTGCAACGTTTTTTTAACAAGGGTATTTTCTATGGCAAAGGATAACAGCCGCAAATTCAAACAGAATCAAATAATGTTTTGCATACAGGCCTGATTTGTAGAGTACTCAAGACCTATTGTTTTTGGTGAAGATCGGTTAAGGGGAAGGGGTAGTTTACCTGCAACATTTTTTTATCAAGCGTATTTTCTATGGCAAACGATAACAGCCGCAAATTCAAACAGAATCAAATAATTTTTTGCATACGTCCCTGAATTGTAGAGGTCTCAATGACTTTCGATTTTGGTGAAGATCGGTTAAGGGGAAGGGGTAGTTTACCTGCAACCTTTTACGTTTTAACAAGAGTAAAGTACTTGAAAATTTATTTAAACTTTTTGAAACAATGGTAATTGTTAAAAATAAAATAATTTTGTTGCCAGGCAATAAAATTATAATTTTTTCATTTTATGTAATATAATATTTTTCATTTAATACAGCAATAAAAAGGCAGGTAAGACACAGCCTGGCTGTTTGGATGAAAATGATTTTAAATATAAATCTTAGAATATGGAAGTCATGTATGGTTCTCCATACCGATATTTTATTAATAAAATCGTCACAACACACAGACAGACACACACACAGACACTTTTCGGAAAACGACTTTTTTTCATGTTTTGAGTGTAGTAGAATCAGAATCTGCAATAATCTCGAACACGATTTTTTTTGCCATCACCATACTTCCATTCCTTAAGGAATATGGAAGTAAAACGTAAAATGTTGCAGGTAAACTACCCCTTCCCCTTAACCGATCTTCACCAAAATCAAAAGGCCTTGAGTCCTCTACAATTCACTGACGTATGCAAAAACTTATTTGATTCTGTTTGAATTTGCGGCTGTTACCGTTCGTCATAGAAAATACGCTTGATAAAAAAACGTTGCAGGTAAACTACCCCTTCCCCTTAACCGATCTTCACCAAAAACAATAGGTCTTGAGTACTCTACAAATCAGGGCTGTATGCAAAACATTATTTGATTCTGTTTGAATTTGCGGCTGTTATCGTTTGCCATAGAAAATACCCTTGATAAAAAAACGCTGCAGGTAAACTACCCCTTTCCCTTAACCGATCTTCACCAAAAACAATAGGTCTTGAGAACTCTGCAATTTAGGGCTGTATACAAATAATCTTTTGATTCTGTTTGAATTTGCGGCTGTTATCGTTTGCCATAGGAAATACCCTTGTTAAAACATAAAACGTTACAGGTAAACTACCCCTTTCCCTTAACCGATCTTCACCAAAAACCATAGGTCTTGAGAACTCTACAATTTAGGGCTGTATACGAAACATTATTTGATTCTGTTTAAATTTGCGGCTGTTATCGTTTGCCAAAAAAAAAATTTCCCTTGATAAAAAAAAACCGTTGCAGGTAAACTACCCCTTTCCCTCAACCGATCTTCACCAAAAACAATAGGTCGCGAGTACTCTGCAAATCAGGGCTGCATGCAAAAAATTAGTTGATTCTGTTTGAATTTGCGGCAGTTATCGTTTGCCATAGAAAAAAAATCTACAGACAGACACACAGACAGACACACACACACACACTTTTCGGAAAACGACTTTTTTCATGTTTTGAGTGTAGTACAATCAGAATCTGCAATAATCTCGAACACTATTTTTTTTGCCATCACCATACTTCCATTCCTTAAGGAATATGGAAGTAAATAAACTGCCTTTCCCCGTAACCGATCTTCACCAAAATCAACAGACATTGAGTTCTCTATAGCTCAGGCACATATGTAAAAATGAAAAAATTATAATTTTATTGCCTGGCAACAAAATTATTTTATTTTTAACAATAACCATTGTTTCAAAAAGTTTAAATAAATTTTCAAGTACTTTACTCTTGTTAAAACGTAAAAGGTTGCAGGTAAACTACCCCTTCCCCTTAACCGATCTTCACCAAAATCGAAAGTCCTTGAGACCTCTACAATTCAGGGAAGTATGCAAAAAATTATTTGATTCTGTTTGAATTTGCGGCAGTTATCGTTTGCCATAGAAAATACGCTTGATAAAAAACGTTGCAGGTAAACTACCCCTTCCCCTCAACCGATCTTCACCAAAAACAACAGGTCTTGAGTACTCTACAAATCAGGGCTGTATGCAGAAAATTATTTGATTCTGTTTGACTTTGCGGCTGTTATCGTTTGCCATAGAAAATACCTTTGTTAAAAAAACGTTGTAGGTAAACTACCCCTTTCCCTTAACCGATCTTCACCAAAAACAATAGGTCTTGAGAACTCTACAATTGAGGGCTGTATGCAAATAATCTTTTGATTCTGTTTGAATTTGCGGCTGTTATCGTTTGCCATAGGAAATACCCTTGTTAAAACATAAAATGTTACAGGTAAACTACCCCTTTCCCTCAACCGATCTTCACCAAAAACAATAGGTCGTGAGTACTCTACAAATCAGGGCTGTATGCAAAAAATTATTTGATTCTGTTTGAATTTGCGGCAGTTATCGTTTGCCATAGAAAAAAAATCTACAGACAGACAGACAGACACACACACACACACACACACACACACACACACACAGACACTTTTCGGAAAACGACTTTTTTTCATGTTTTGAGTGTAGTACAATCAGAATCTGCAATAATCTCGAACACGATTTTTTTTGCCATCACCATACTTCCATTCCTTAAGGAATATGGAAGTAAAATAAATAATGAGAAGAGAACGGGAGCCATGATTACAATAAAATCTAACAGTAAACTTGAGAAGACCTTCTTAGACATATGTGGACCTTTTCCCAGAAGTGGAGGTAGACATACATTTAAATATATAATTATTATATTTGACCATTATACCAAATATACGAAACTCTACGCTATCAGTAGAGCCACTACGAAGAAAATTTTAGAGGTAATCATTCAAAAATACTTACCTGAAGTGGGAAAACCTGATACCATAATAACGGATCATGGGACGCAGTTTAGAGGTAAAAGGTAGAAAGAAGAATTGAGGAAATGGCAAATAAGGACATATAAAACATCAGTATACCACCCTAGCAGTAATCCTGCCGAACGTGTTTAAGGGAAGTTGGTAGAATTCTGCGTACCTACTGTCACCAAGAACATAAAAAATGGAGCCAGTACATTGAACCAGCAGAGACCTTCCTTAATTGGTCCTACCATGACACTATCGGAACCAGCCCTTATCAGGTAATGTTTGATAGACCACCACTAAGAGAAATCACATCATTAATAAATTTTCCTCCAGAAGAGAGAGTGGAATTCAATAAAATCAAAATGCACAACAGGTAGTTGCATAAAGCGGAACTTCAACATAAAAGGTATATGGAGAAAAAGAAAAGAATAGATACATACCAAGTAGGAGATAAGGTGTTAATAAAAAATAGACAACTACCCAGTTCTATAGAGGGTATTGCGAGAAAATTACTTTTACTTTATACCGGACCATACATCATAACCCAGGTGAAAGGGAATAATACATACGAAATCAAAGCAATTAACAATAAACGAATAAAAGGAGTATATAACCAGTCCGAAATGAAAAGATATCATGAAGAATAAAACAAGACTATGAAGATAGAAGAGGTCAACAATTTATTTTGAAACCAGTAAAAAGAAAATAAATCTGTTCTAGTGGGGGGGCTTTATGTAACGTTACATAACCCATGCCCAAAAATGATAACGTAATCACCCCACTATAAAGGTCAGAAATGGGTATAATATACATAGCTATAGATTACTTTGTATTACAAAACACTATAAACTATAAGTCAGTGATATAAAGGGTACAAAATTTAATAAAAATTAACGAGTAGTGTCCACCTTATGTCAGAACTCCTTCAAGTATCAACATTCACGTCCTTTATTCGATGAAAATTTGAAATAATCCAACCACCAGGTCAGGCCTAGTTTGACTGCACTTCGAGATTTTTGGTGAGACCGTATATTAGAAAATTTAACTAAATTACAAAACAACTATAACTTTGACACTAGAACCAGCACCATCCAAGTAAACACTTCAAGAAAAGAGGTGAAACAAACTTTATTAATAATTGTTAACCAAAAAATCCTCATAACGAATCTTTGTGCAGTTTCAGCATTCAGTAACTGATTTCGTGTTTATAGTAAAGAACATAACCTGAACTCTAGCGGATAAACCCGAAACTACATACTACAGAAAAAACAAATATAATCTATTTTTTTTTCTTGTAAAGCGTAGTATTTTATTATTCATTTCTGACCGTCTCATAACACAAAGAACTTACCCTTAACCCTGGGGAAATTAATAAATTAATTCTTTATTGTTTAATATTTAATCAAGGGTAAAAAATATTTTGTTATAATTTCAATGTTTACCTAATAAGATCGAACCAATGTGGTGTTGACAGGGAGAATCGATTATAATTTTTTTGTATTGGGAGAAGATAAAAATCAGTGTATTTAATAAATAAATACCCTGAATACTTCGTTATAAATAATAAATGTGTATTATTTCTTGTAGAGGGTAGTTGTTACAGAGTTTCAGGAAACCAAGATGAGGACGAACAGCATGGAAAAGTATTACCGACAATTGGGGTTATTTTACCTCAGATTAGGACAGACGTCAAGATCAGCTGGTCTCATGAGTGGCGAAAATTTACATGAAGTAATTGTATACTCCGGGGATAATATCCTTGGTCCTCTCTCTCCTAACTATGGTTAAATAACTTCACTGATTTCTCCCAAATCACACACACTCGATTTTCAGTTTTCTTTTTATTTCGGTAAACATAAAATTTAACCGACACAGGACAATAACAAATACACTCAATAAAGGATTAACAGTGACTCCCATGAAAGCGAGATTTTCAAAGAAACATTAAAAGTATCCATTAAGTAAAGTACTAGTTAGGCTCTGAGAGAATTTTGTAAATGCGGGACGTTACAAAAATGGCGAACCCAACATTGGGGCTTTGAACATTCGCAAATATAATTAACAAGTAACGATCAGAGAGAGTTACGTTACAATATTTACAACGGCCTCCGAACGAACCTATCCCAGGAGTCAGACGAAATTCGTTTTTTCGGGCTTCCGGTTGCACAAAGCTTTGGTTTTATAATTTTACCCAAGTTACTTCGGACAGGGAATAAAAAAGGTCTCTTATGTTTTTTCGCTCCAAGACTTCCTAATGGGTTAGAATTTATATTGTAACAACTAATAATAAGACTCCTTATACTCTTCGAAACTCTCGCCTAATTAAGCCCCACGTTGTTGACGTCAATTTGTTACAAATCCGACTGAGTATGTAACTAGTGCAACACCGTTACGGGTTTATCGTTATTTCAGCCTTACGTTATGAGCGTCAATTTATAATAAATTATATGTTCTTACTTATTTAATTAGATGATGATCAAAAGCTCCACTGTGGAATGCGACAAATTGTAATATTTTACTGTAGATGAGATCTCCTGCAAATCAATGTTAATTTATTTATAAAGAAAATTATTTATTATGTGGTTGATATTATTCGGTTCTTGATAATAGATCTGTATTAAATAGTTATCAAGTGTTTTACAAGAGAAAAACGCTATATTCCAGTTATTATATTGAATAATTCAATATTTTTCTCCAACCCTAGTCGGTTTATACTATCGAAATTGTAAAGAGAAAAGAGCGGTGAGAGTAAGTTAGTTCTCTATTCTCCCGTATTCACCAGCTGTCAACAAACGAGCGCTGTGGTTGGCGATTGACCAGTTATTATAGGTTAAGTCGTTCCGCTTGATGCGTTCTCACGTTCCTTTCTCTGTAATTTACACCCTATTCGAAATACACTAATTATTCTACAAATAACAAGAAATCGTCAAATTCAAGAAGGATTCTTTATTTTATATATGTTTTAATTCCAACAGCTGCTTCCTCTTGCTACTAATACACCATATCGATTACACAATACATAATTGATTGGTTATTGAATTCGGGTTTTAGATGTGTTACAATTTAATTATAATTTTCAGTTTGTTTTTTATCTCAGGGTACATGTAGTTCTTTTAACTATTAGTAAGGTCAGGTAGTGCAATTTAAGGTTACTAGGTATTACAATTTAGTTATAAAATCTTATTATATAAAGTTCAAACATAAGCAGGTTTTTTACCGTAATTTGACAAGGTACTTAAGGTGGCCGTGTTTCGCTACGCAGAGACGAGAACGGTATGTGGATTCAATTGTCTGGAAAATATCAGCCTCGGTCTTTTCAATAAAAGTTTGGTATTGATGTCCCAGGAGGTAGTAGAAGTTTCAGCTCCGATCTTCGTGAATCTTCACGGTTCTGGCGGTTACAGGTCCCAATGGAATTTGTGTAGTATTAAGATTTCGTTCGGTTGTGGAAAGTGAGGTTTGATCGTGATTCTAAATTTCTTTGTTCATTTTTACTATATTTAATTAATTTAGCATCTCCATGCTATGGATTGTCTTCATTTATTCACAGTTGATCTTCATCATTACTCCTTTGCCATTAATGGGTTGATTTATTTGTTTTTTGGAAATTCGTTAAATTTATTAGAAGATCGAATTATATTGATTAAGTTCTGCAGTCGATCCACTGTCCTTTTCATGGATTATTATTTTTGAATTTTCATTTATTATACTTCATTCATTAGATTTTTTAAATTCTTTTCTGGATTTGTATTAACTGAACTTAACCCATTCACATGTAACAATTTAACAAAACAAATGTTACAAAAGAATAGTAAATAATAGTGAAATCCGATCCAGAGAGGAAACAAGAAATAATAATTGAAAGCAAATTAAAGGAAACCTAGTTGGTTTGACTTATTTAATATTATCAAGAAACCCAGAAATAACCCAGTAGAATAGGGCAGTAAACAGAAAAAAGTTAAATAAATAAACCTAGTAGGCCTAATCAACTTACCCTGAATAACAACCAAACCCAATAAAGAGTACCTAATCATAAATTAAAATTGTATTAACAAAATTGTATCGACATATTTTAAGGATAGAAAAAGGGACACAAACCTTACAGTTATATGAGTGACATAATATAAATAGTGACACAGACTACTGTTAAACAGTGTTAATTATTTTTGTATGAAAAGTGTTTTATTGTTATTATTAGACAGAATTTTAGTTTATCATACAGACAATAGTTTAGCAGTATAAATAAACTAAAACTGTCAAAAACAATTATTATTATTAAGAGTTTTGTTGTATGTTATAAGATTTTATGTCACCAGTTAATTTATGTAAATATATTTATCTCAGGAAGTCAAAGTAGAAATTACAATCAACCATAACAAATTGTTCCACCACATATCATAGAAATTCAAATTAATAAGGTTTTACAGTTATAAACTGAGGCATGTTTAGTATCAAATTGTTTATAATTATCTAATTAATAATTGTATAAACATTGCATATATAATTAGAGTATAATAATAAAATTATCTATTAAAGGTAATTTATAAAATATAAAGTAGGTAATGGGTGTTGATCCTATAACATTTAACCTGTACATAAATGACCAATCAAAATTTAAGAAATTTGTATGAGTTCTGTGACTAAAAAAGAAGAAATAACACTTAATTGTTAATTGTGATGGAAAACAGTTGAATAGTGCGTGTCTAGATGTAATTAAAAAATATATATATAAAAATAGATAACCCGTTTGTGAAAGAAGATCTAAAAGACCATCATCGAAGATAATAATCCTTCCACTACAATTTTCATGAAAAAGTAATACACACAATCAAGAAAAATCTTCAGAATTAACCAGAAAACCTTCAGAATATCGTCTAGATGTGTAAAGTATAATTTGACAATATTTTTATCCAACAAGGAACAACCACTAGACAATATAACAATTTACACTAACACTAATCACTAGTAAACATTTTAAAGTGCAACCAAATTCAATATCTAAGCGAACAGTGATTACAAGGAAAACATTTATTGTACACATTAATAAACTACATTATTTTCTGAGATGGACAACAGTCATGATGTTGACGTTACTCTAACCTATATGCTTTTACGAAGCGTATTGAATATCGTCAAAACTTGTATGTAACTTAATATATAATTTGTGTAATTTTTTAGATTATGAGTAATATATTGTTTGTAAAGGTATTCTCTAGTATTATTTAACATGTAAAGGAACTTTTCGTAGCAGCCACAAGAATTCCCACGAAATATATTAAAATTATTTAGTTATTAAATCCTGAGATAAATATCGATTGTGACAACCATATGTATCGAATGGAATTTTCCAATAATTTGAATTTATGTTACAGAGATTAAACCATTATGTTATTAAATCATATCCATGCGTTATTATTTCAGGAACGTAATATATTATACCATTAAGATACTACGGGAACAAGAGTCGTATTATAAATTGGCGCCCAACGTGGGGCTGAAATTAGGGAATATTAGGTGAAGAAATTGAAACAAACAAATTAATTTCCTAATTTTTAGCTGGCGACTGCTATAAGTTCCAAAAAATAATAAAGATGCATAAAAGGGCGTCGTCACTGAGACGGACGAAGGAGGCAGAAAAAGAAGTCAGGATTGAAGAGAAAGAAGTAACATCGGTGGAGGATATGGAAACGGTAGTAAGAGAGGAAGCCAGAGGAGGCCTGGATTTACAACAACTATGGGAATTAATTAAAGAAGACTCTAAGAAGCAGAAGGAAGAATTCACTGAAAACTCAAGGAAACAAAATGAAATTTTGAGTCAAAACTTATTAAAACAAATGGAGGAAAAATTCGATAACATCAAGGAAGATAACAGACAAACGAAGGAAGATTTGAAGAGCATCAAGGAAGATCACAGACAAACAAACGAGAAAATAGACAGTATGAAGGAAGAGATTAACGAGAAAATAGACAGTATTAACAGGAATACAGATGAAAACAATAGACAAATGAATGAGAACTTGAGGCAAATTAATGACAAATTCGAAGAGAATAATAAACTAATGAATGACAAAATAGACAACATTAAGGAAAGCAATAGACAAACCAATGAAAAAATTGATAGTATTAAAGAAAGTAATAATGAAACCTTAAGACAAACTATAAGTGAAAATAATAACCAAATGAAGGAAGAATTCAGGCAAATCAATGAAGAGAATTTAAGAAAAATTAATGGTAGAATTGAACAAGTCAATGATACAATTAACCAGAAGATGGACAAAATCGATGAGGAAAGGAAGCAAGAAATAGCTGACACTAATGAGAGATTGAGAAAACTAACGGCAGAATAGACCAGGTACAAGAAAATAGTCGTATTCAAATAGAAGGAATACAAAAGGAACAAGAAAATTTAGTAAATTTACAGAAACAAACCGGAGAAAGGTGTGACAATATTAACACTACGGTGAACAATTTAACTGGTCAAGTACGCCAAAATCAAGAAGAAATTGAGTTAATTAGAACCAGACCAAATAATATTACTCATGTTTCCACAAACGAAACCAGAGAAGGGATTGATTTCAAAAATTATCGGAGAAACCCCATGGAATTCCTGGCCAGAATCGAGGAACATTTTAATAAACATCGAATAACTATCTGGAGCTCGATTAGAGAGATGTTGGATGAGCATTTTAGAGAGATTATGGACAACTGGTGGACAGCAACCAGGAATGAGATAGTGGACTACGCTCAATTTAAAAAACTGTTTAAAGAAAAATACTGGTCCGAAGCGATACAAAATATTATAAGGGACAACATTTGTCAGGGAAGATATGATGGAAATAGAGGTACATCTCCAACTACTTACTTCTGGGGAAAGGTGTGTTTGGCGAGACACCTAGAGCCAAGAATACCAGAAGAATCCCTAGTAACTAAAATGGCATACCATTATGACACAGGAATTGCCAGAGCACGCCTGGGAAGCCAGATTAAAACGGTCCACGCAATGGCTGACTTATTAGAAAATTATGAACACGAGGGTTACTACAAAAGAAGTAGACAATGAACTATCAGTGCGGTTCAAAAAATAATAACCATGGTATGAATCATAATCAATATAATAACATGAATAACCGGAATAGTTATGTCAACGATCGTAGTTCCAACCAAAATTTTACTCCAAATAATAACCAACAAGCAAACTTCAATCGAAACCCAATTAACAATAATAGTAATAACAGGCCCAATCAAAATTACCATCCGGGTAATAGGAATAATAATTATTATAATAACTACCGAACAAACCAAAATTATAATAATTTTAGGAGTAACTCAGGAGTTAATAACAATAATAATCAGGGTAATTATAATAATAATCGTCCGTACCGACCCCGAATAAATTATATCAGTGCCGAAGAAGGGGATTACTGGAGATACCATCAACCTCGGAGGAACAGTTTTAATAACAGTTATGATCAAAGAGGAAATCCCAGAGGGATGAGTCACCATTATAACCGAGTAAGAAGTAGAAGCCAGGAGGACTTCCGAGAATCAAGGGGAAGCGAACAATTAGACACCCGAGAGGTTGAACAACCAGGAACCAGCACACCATTCCAGGCAAATCAACAGTCATGCCCGGAAAATAATCATGATAGCCTTAATTTAAACGGAGTGAGGCAATAATAAACCCTCGCGACCCCTTACTGCTACTAACTACTGGGTACAAAAACCACCAAATTCAAAAACATAGTAATAACAAATTACTACCAACTAATTATGAAAAGCTAATTATGGAAAATAAAAGAATATTGAAGTACAAAAACCACCAAATTCAAAAATATAGTAATAACAAATTACTACCAACTAATTATGAAAAACTAATTATGGAAAAGAAAAAGAATTTTAAGGTACAAAAACCACCAAATTCAAAAATATAGTAATAACAAATTACTACCAACTAATTATGAAAAACTAATTATGGAAAATAAAAGAATTTTGAAGTACAAAAACCACCAAATTCAAAAATATAGTAATAACAAATTACTACCAACTAATTATGAAAAGCTAATTATGGAAAATAAAAAGAATTTTAAGGTACAAAAACCACCAAATTCAAAAATATAGTAATAACAAATTACTACCAAGTAATTATGAAAAACTAATTATGGAAAATAAAAGAATTTTGAAGTACAAACACCACCAAATTCAAAAATATAGAAATAACAAATTACTACCAACTAATTATGAAAAAGATAATTATGAAAATAAAAGAATTTTGAAGTATAACAATAACCAAAGCTTAAGGACGGATAGTCAAAATCTTACTATTATTTACAATTATTATTTGAAAAATCTTCGAGAAGAACTGTTGGAGGAAATGGTGACAAGTAGAATCAACCAGCATAATGAAATTTTATACATAACCGCTCAAATTGAAGGAATTCCTACACGAATAATGATAGCTACTGGTGCAAATGTATCACTTATTAACGATGCTGAACTGGAGAGAATACAGAAACAAAGTAAAAATATAATACCTACCTTACCTGTCAATAATGTTATTTTAATAGGTGCCACTGGGCGTCAAAATAAAACAGTGAGAAAACAAGTGTCATTGGAAATAGAAAGCAAAGGTGTTACAATTAATATTATATGTTTGGTCGCAATCGGCCTACCATTCGAATTATTAATCGGATGCGATATGCTGAGGAAATATTCAGCCATTATTGATTTGAGCAAGGAGAAGGTGTCCTTGAACTCAGAAGGTGTTATGTGGACGGCAGAGTTAATAGGAAGCGATGGTGCCCCTCTGAACCGTACCCATCACCAAGTTAGGGAATTAAATTTTTTAAAGAATGACACCCAATGCAGAAAAATAATATATAATATGACAAATGAAGACCTGTGGAACAGTAAATTACAGAGAGTTTAGACACCAAGGCACAAATAATTTGACAGCAAAACAAGTAGAAGATCTCATTATGATATATAAGAAGTATAAACATGTATTTTCAGAAAAACCAGGAAAAGTAAAAAACTATCAGTGTAGAATACAATTTAAAGAACCAGCAGAATTACACAGAAAATCCTATCCTATACCATATTCATTGAAGGAGGCGGTTAGAGCTGAAATTAATAAAATGTTGTTAAATGATATAATTGAGCATAGCCAATCACCATATACTAGCCCAATAGTAGCAATTCAGAAGATTATAATCAACAATCCATGAAAAAATATCACGAGGAAGAAATGGTAAAATAACATAAGTAATTATGTCCTCACACCTAATGAAGTGTTCAGAAATAATTACATCTGAAGGGAGGCAATTTGTAACGAAACAAATGTTACAAAAGAATAGTAAATAATAGTGAAATCCGATCCAGAGAGGAAACAAGAAATAATAATTGAAAGCAAATTAAAGGAAACCTAGTTGGTTTGACTTATTTAATATTATCAAGAAACCCAGAAATAACCCAGTAGAATAGGGCAGTAAACAGAAAAAAGTTAAATAAATAAACCTAGTAGGCCTAATCAACTTACCCTGAATAACAACCAAACCCAATAAAGAGTACCTAATCATAAATTAAAATTGTATTAACAAAATTGTATCGACATATTTTAAGGATAGAAAAAGGGACACAAACCTTACAGTTATATGAGTGACATAATATAAATAGTGACACAGACTACTGTTAAACAGTGTTAATTATTTTTGTATGAAAAGTGTTTTATTGTTATTATTAGACAGAATTTTAGTTTATCATACAGACAATAGTTTAGCAGTATAAATAAACTAAAACTGTCAAAAACAATTATTATTATTAAGAGTTTTGTTGTATGTTATAAGATTTTATGTCACCAGTTAATTTATGTAAATATATTTATCTCAGGAAGTCAAAGTAGAAATTACAATCAACCATAACAAATTGTTCCACCACATATCATAGAAATTCAAATTAATAAGGTTTTACAGTTATAAACTGAGGCATGTTTAGTATCAAATTGTTTATAATTATCTAATTAATAATTGTATAAACATTGCATATATAATTAGAGTATAATAATAAAATTATCTATTAAAGGTAATTTATAAAATATAAAGTAGGTAATGGGTGTTGATCCTATAACATTTAACCTGTACATAAATGACCAATCAAAATTTAAGAAATTTGTATGAGTTCTGTGACTAAAAAAGAAGAAATAACACTTAATTGTTAATTGTGATGGAAAACAGTTGAATAGTGCGTGTCTAGATGTAATTAAAAAATATATATATAAAAATAGATAACCCGTTTGTGAAAGAAGATCTAAAAGACCATCATCGAAGATAATAATCCTTCCACTACAATTTTCATGAAAAAGTAATACACACAATCAAGAAAAATCTTCAGAATTAACCAGAAAACCTTCAGAATATCGTCTAGATGTGTAAAGTATAATTTGACAATATTTTTATCCAACAAGGAACAACCACTAGACAATATAACAATTTACACTAACACTAATCACTAGTAAACATTTTAAAGTGCAACCAAGTTCAATATCTAAGCGAACAGTGATTACAAGGAAAACATTTATTGTACACATTAATAAACTACATTATTTTCTGAGATGGACAACAGTCATGATGTTGACGTTACTCTAACCTATATGCTTTTACGAAGCGTATTGAATATCGTCAAAACTTGTATGTAACTTAATATATAATTTGTGTAATTTTTTAGATTATGAGTAATATATTGTTTGTAAAGGTATTCTCTAGTATTATTTAACATGTAAAGGAACTTTTCGTAGCAGCCACAAGAATTCCCACGAAATATATTAAAATTATTTAGTTATTAAATCCTGAGATAAATATCGATTGTGACAACCATATGTATCGAATGGAATTTTCCAATAATTTGAATTTATGTTACAGAGATTAAACCATTATGTTATTAAATCATATCCATGCGTTATTATTTCAGGAACGTAATATATTATACCATTAAGATACTACGGGAACAAGAGTCGTATTATAAATTGGCGCCCAACGTGGGGCTGAAATTAGGGAATATTAGGTGAAGAAATTGAAACAAACAAATTAATTTCCTAATTTTTAGCTGGCGACTGCTATAAGTTCCAAAAAATAATAAAGATGCATAAAAGGGCGTCGTCACTGAGACGGACGAAGGAGGCAGAAAAAGAAGTCAGGATTGAAGAGAAAGAAGTAACATCGGTGGAGGATATGGAAACGGTAGTAAGAGAGGAAGCCAGAGGAGGCCTGGATTTACAACAACTATGGGAATTAATTAAAGAAGACTCTAAGAAGCAGAAGGAAGAATTCACTGAAAACTCAAGGAAACAAAATGAAATTTTGAGTCAAAACTTATTAAAACAAATGGAGGAAAAATTCGATAACATCAAGGAAGATAACAGACAAACGAAGGAAGATTTGAAGAGCATCAAGGAAGATCACAGACAAACAAACGAGAAAATAGACGGTATGAAGGAAGAGATTAACGAGAAAATAGACAGTATTAACAGGAATACAGATGAAAACAATAGACAAATGAATGAGAACTTGAGGCAAATTAATGACAAATTCGAAGAGAATAATAAACTAATGAATGACAAAATAGACAACATTAAGGAAAGCAATAGACAAACCAATGAAAAAATTGATAGTATTAAAGAAAGTAATAATGAAACCTTAAGACAAACTATAAGTGAAAATAATAACCAAATGAAGGAAGAATTCAGGCAAATCAATGAAGAGAATTTAAGAAAAATTAATGGTAGAATTGAACAAGTCAATGATACAATTAACCAGAAGATGGACAAAATCGATGAGGAAAGGAAGCAAGAAATAGCTGACACTAATGAGAGATTGAGAAAACTAACGAAACCATTATACAAAATAAAGCAGTGATAAATACCAGAATAGACCAGGTACAAGAAAATAGTCGTATTCAAATAGAAGGAATACAAAAGGAACAAGAAAATTTAGTAAATTTACAGAAACAAACCGGAGAAAGGTGTGACAATATTAACACTACGGTGAACAATTTAACTGGTCAAGTACGCCAAAATCAAGAAGAAATTGAGTTAATTAGAACCAGACCAAATAATATTACTCATGTTTCCACAAACGAAACCAGAGAAGGGATTGATTTCAAAAATTATCGGAGAAACCCCATGGAATTCCTGGCCAGAATCGAGGAACATTTTAATAAACATCGAATAACTATCTGGAGCTCGATTAGAGAGATGTTGGATGAGCATTTTAGAGAGATTATGGACAACTGGTGGACAGCAACCAGGAATGAGATAGTGGACTACGCTCAATTTAAAAAACTGTTTAAAGAAAAATACTGGTCCGAAGCGATACAAAATATTATAAGGGACAACATTTGTCAGGGAAGATATGATGGAAATAGAGGTACATCTCCAACTACTTACTTCTGGGGAAAGGTGTGTTTGGCGAGACACCTAGAGCCAAGAATACCAGAAGAATCCCTAGTAACTAAAATGGCATACCATTATGACACAGGAATTGCCAGAGCACGCCTGGGAAGCCAGATTAAAACGGTCCACGCAATGGCTGACTTATTAGAAAATTATGAACACGAGGGTTACTACAAAAGAAGTAGACAATGAACTATCAGTGCGGTTCAAAAAATAATAACCATGGTATGAATCATAATCAATATAATAACATGAATAACCGGAATAGTTATGTCAACGATCTAAGTTCCAACCAAAATTTTACTCCAAATAATAACCAACAAGCAAACTTCAATCGAAACCCAATTAACAATAATAGTAATAACAGGCCCAATCAAAATTACCATCCGGGTAATAGGAATAATAATTATTATAATAACTACCGAACAAACCAAAATTATAATAATTTTAGGAGTAACTCAGGAGTTAATAACAATAATAATCAGGGTAATTATAATAATAATCGTCCGTACCGACCCCGAATAAATTATATCAGTGCCGAAGAAGGGGATTACTGGAGATACCATCAACCTCGGAGGAACAGTTTTAATAACAGTTATGATCAAAGAGGAAATCCCAGAGGGATGAGTCACCATTATAACCGAGTAAGAAGTAGAAGCCAGGAGGACTTCCGAGAATCAAGGGGAAGCGAACAATTAGACACCCGAGAGGTTGAACAACCAGGAACCAGCACACCATTCCAGGCAAATCAACAGTCATGCCCGGAAAATAATCATGATAGCCTTAATTTAAACGGAGTGAGGCAATAATAAACCCTCGCGACCCCTTACTGCTACTAACTACTGGGTACAAAAACCACCAAATTCAAAAACATAGTAATAACAAATTACTACCAACTAATTATGAAAAGCTAATTATGGAAAATAAAAGAATATTGAAGTACAAAAACCACCAAATTCAAAAATATAGTAATAACAAATTACTACCAACTAATTATGAAAAACTAATTATGGAAAAGAAAAAGAATTTTAAGGTACAAAAACCACCAAATTCAAAAATATAGTAATAACAAATTACTACCAACTAATTATGAAAAACTAATTATGGAAAATAAAAGAATTTTGAAGTACAAAAACCACCAAATTCAAAAATATAGTAATAACAAATTACTACCAACTAATTATGAAAAGCTAATTATGGAAAATAAAAAGAATTTTAAGGTACAAAAACCACCAAATTCAAAAATATAGTAATAACAAATTACTACAAAGTAATTATGAAAAACTAATTATGGAAAATAAAAGAATTTTGAAGTACAAACACCACCAAATTCAAAAATATAGAAATAACAAATTACTACCAACTAATTATGAAAAAGCTAATTATGAAAATAAAAGAATTTTGAAGTATAACAATAACCAAAGCTTAAGGACGGATAGTCAAAATCTTACTATTATTTACAATTATTATTTGAAAAATCTTCGAGAAGAAGTGTTGGAGGAAATGGTGACAAGTAGAATCAACCAGCATAATGAAATTTTATACATAACCGCTCAAATTGAAGGAATTCCTACACGAATAATGATAGATACTGGTGCAAATGTATCACTTATTAACGATGCTGAACTGGAGAGAATACAGAAACAAAGTAAAAATATAATACCTACCTTACCTGTCAATAATGTTATTTTAATAGGTGCCACTGGGCGTCAAAATAAAACAGTGAGAAAACAAGTGTCATTGGAAATAGAAAGCAAAGGTGTTACAATTAATATTATATGTTTGGTCGCAATCGGCCTACCATTCGAATTATTAATCGGATGCGATATGCTGAGGAAATATTCAGCCATTATTGATTTGAGCAAGGAGAAGGTGTCCTTGAACTCAGAAGGTGTTATGTGGACGGCAGAGTTAATAGGAAGCGATGGTGCCCCTCTGAACCGTACCCATCACCAAGTTAGGGAATTAAATTTTTTAAAGAATGACACCCAATGCAGAAAAATAATATATAATATGACAAATGAAGACCTGTGGAACAGTAAATTACAGAGAGTTTAGACACCAAGGCACAAATAATTTGACAGCAAAACAAGTAGAAGATCTCATTATGATATATAAGAAGTATAAACATGTATTTTCAGAAAAACCAGGAAAAGTAAAAAACTATCAGTGTAGAATACAATTTAAAGAACCAGCAGAATTCCACAGAAAATCCTATCCTATACCATATTCATTGAAGGAGGCGGTTAGAGCTGAAATTAATAAAATGTTGTTAAATGATATAATTGAGCATAGCCAATCACCATATACTAGCCCAATAGTAGCAATTCAGAAGATTATAATCAACAATCCATGAAAAAATATCACGAGGAAGAAATGGAAAAATAACATAAGTAATTATGTCCTCACACCTAATGAAGTGTTCAGAAATAATTACTTCTGAAGGGAGGCAATTTGTAACGAAACAAATGTTACAAAAGAATAGTAAATAATAGTGAAATCCGATCCAGAGAGGAAACAAGAAATAATAATTGAAAGCAAATTAAAGGAAACCTAGTTGGTTTGACTTATTTAATATTATCAAGAAACCCAGAAATAACCCAATAGAATAGGGCAGTAAACAGAAAAAAGTTAAATAAATAAACCTAGTAGGCCTAATCAACTTACCCTGAATAACAACCAAACCCAATAAAGAGTACCTAATCATAAATTAAAATTGTATTAACAAAATTGTATCGACATATTTTAAGGATAGAAAAAGGGACACAAACCTTACAGTTATATGAGTGACATAATATAAATAGTGACACAGACTACTGTTAAACAGTGTTAATTATTTTTGTATGAAAAGTGTTTTATTGTTATTATTAGACAGAATTTTAGTTTATCATACAGACAATAGTTTAGCAGTATAAATAAACTAAAACTGTCAAAAACAATTATTATTATTAAGAGTTTTGTTGTATGTTATAAGATTTTATGTCACCAGTTAATTTATGTAAATATATTTATCTCAGGTAGTCAAAGTAGAAATTACAATCAACCATAACAAATTGTTCC